>JAGSMZ010000006.1:6945000-7472500 GCA_029286645.1 Papilio protenor | reverse complement strand
CGCATGTCGCGTTATGCACATAGCGCATAGCGCATAGCGTATAGTGCATAGCCATAGCGCATAGCGCATAGCGCATAGCGTATAGTGCATAGCCATAGCGCATAGCGCATAGCGCATAGCGCATAGCGCATAGCGCATAGCGCATAGCGCATAGCGTATAGTGCATAGCCATAGCGCATAGCGTATAGTGCATAGCCATAGCGCATAGCGCATAGCGCATAGCGCATAGCGTATAGTGCATAGCCATAGCGCATAGCGCATAGCGCATAGCGTATAGTGCATAGCCCATAGCGCATACGCATATCGCTTATCGAAAACTCGAAAATCGCATGTCGCGTTATGCACATAGCGCATAGCGCATAGCGCATAACGCATATCGCTTATCGAAGGTCGAAACTCGAAAATCGCATATCGCTTATCGAAGGTCGAAACTCGAAACTCGAAACTCGAACTCGAAACTCGAACTCGAAACTCGAAACTCGAACTCGAAACTCGAAACTCGAAACTCGAACTCGAAACTCGAAACTCGAACTCGAAACTCGAACTCGAAACTCGAACTCGAAACTCGAACTCGAAACTCGAACTCGAAACTCGAAACTCGAACTCGAAAATCGCATATCGCGTTATGCACATAGCGCATAGCGTATAGTGCATAGCCATAGCGCATAGCGTATAGTGCATAGCCATAGCGCATAGCGCATAGCGCATAGCGCATAGCGTATAGTGCATAGCCATAGCGCATAGCGTATAGTGCATAGCCATAGCGCATAGCGCATAGCGTATAGTGCATAGCCATAGCGCATAGCGCATAGCGCATAGCGCATAGCGTATAGTGCATAGCCATAGCGCATAGCGTATAGTGCATAGCCATAGCGCATAGCGTATAGTGCATAGCCATAGCGCATAGCGTATAGTGCATAGCCATAGCGCATAGCGTATAGTGCATAGCCCATAGCGCATACGCATATCGCTTATCGAAAACTCGAAACTCGAACTCGAAACTCGAACTCGAAACTCGAACTCGAAACTCGAAACTCGAACTCGAAAATCGCATATCGCTTATCGAAAACTCGAAAATCGAAAATCGAAAATCGAAAATCGCATATCGCTTATCGAAAACTCGAAAATCGCATATCGCTTATCGAAAACTCGAAAATCGCATATCGCTTATCGAAAACTCGAAAATCGCATATCGCTTATCGAAAACTCGAAAATCGAAAATCGAAAATCGAAAATCGAAAACTCGAAAATCGAAAATCGAAAATCGAAAATCGCATATCGCTTATCGAAAACTCGAAAATCGCATATCGCTTATCGAAAACTCGAAACTCGAAAATCGAAAATCGAAAATCGCATATCGCTTATCGAAGGTCGAAACTCGAAAATCGAAAATCGCATATCGCGTTATGCACATAGCGCATAGCGTATAGTGCATAGCCATAGCGCATAGCGCATAACGCATATCGCTTATCGAAGGTCGAAACTCGAACTCGAAACTCGAACTCGAAACTCGAAACTCGAACTCGAAACTCGAACTCGAAACTCGAAAATCGCATGTCGCGTTATGCACATAGCGCATAGAGCACAGTGCATAGCGCATAGCGTATAGTGCATAGCCCATAGCGCATAACGCATATCGCTTATCGAAAACTCGAAACTCGAAAATCGAAAATCGCATATCGCGTTATGCACATAGCGCATAGCGCATAGCGCATAACGCATATCGCTTATCGAAAACTCGAAACTCGAAAATCGCATATCGCTTATCGAAGGTCGAAACTCGAAAATCGAAAATCGCATATCGCTTATCGAAGGTCGAAACTCGAACTCGAAAATCGCATATCGCGTTATGCACATAGCGCATAGCGTATAGTGCATAGCCATAGCGCATAGCGCATAGCGCATAACGCATATCGCTTATCGAAAACTCGAAAATCGCATATCGCTTATCGAAAACTCGAAAATCGCATATCGCGTTATGCACATAGCGCATAGCGCATAACGCATATCGCTTATCGAAAACTCGAAACTCGAAAATCGAAAATCGCATATCGCTTATCGAAGGTCGAAACTCGAAAATCGCATATCGCTTATCGAAGGTCGAAACTCGAAAATCGAAAATCGCATATCGCGTTATGCACATAGCGCATAGCGTATAGTGCATAGCCATAGCGCATAGCGCATAACGCATATCGCTTATCGAAAACTCGAAACTCGAAACTCGAAACTCGAACTCGAAACTCGAACTCGAAACTCGAACTCGAAAATCGAAAACTCGAAAATCGCATATCGCATATCGCTTATCGAAGGTCGAAACTCGAAAATCGCATATCGCTTATCGAAGGTCGAAACTCGAAAATCGAAAATCGCATATCGCTTATCGAAAGTCGAAAACTCGAACTCGAAAATCGCATATCGCGTTATGCCACATAGCGCATAGTGCATAGCCATAGCGCATAGCGCATAGCGCATAACGCATATCGCATATCGCTTATCGAAAGTCGAAAATCGCATATCGCGTTATGCACATAGCGCATAGCGTTATAGTGCATAGCCCATAGCGCATTAACGCATATCGCTTATCGAAAACTCGAAAATCG
This sequence comes from Papilio protenor, assembly GCA_029286645.1. Lineage (NCBI taxonomy): Eukaryota > Metazoa > Arthropoda > Insecta > Lepidoptera > Papilionidae > Papilio > Papilio protenor. The sequence continues at coordinate 7,469,900 of JAGSMZ010000006.1, read as the reverse complement.
AAAACGCATATCGCTTATCGAAGGTCGAAACTCGAAAATCGCATATCGCTTATCGAAGGTCGAAACTCGAAAATCGAAAACGCATATCGCTATCGAAAGGTCGAAACTCGAACTCGAAACTCGAAAATCGCATATCGCGTTAGCACATAGCGCATACGCATATCGCTTATCGAAAGGTCGAAACTCGAAAATCGAAAGTCGAAAACTCGAACTCGAAACTCGAAAATCGAAAATCGAAAATCGAAAACTCGAACTCGAAAATCGCATATCGCTTATCGAAAACTCGAAACTCGAAAATCGAAAACGCATATCGCGTTATGCCACATAGCGCATACGCATATCGCTTATCGAAAACTCGAAAATCGAAAACTCGAAAATCGCATATCGCTTATCGAAAGCTCGAAAACTCGAAAATCGCATGTCGCGTTATGCACATAGCGCATACGCATATCGCTTATCGAAAACTCGAAAATCGAAAACTCGAAAATCGAAAATCGAAAATCGAAAATCGCATGTCGCGTTATGCACATAGCGCATAGCGCATAGCGCATAGCGTTATAGTGCATAGCCCATAGCGCATTAACGCATATCGCATATCGCTTATCGAAAGCTCGAAAACTCGAACTCGAAACTCGAACTCGAAAATCGAAAATCGCATATCGCGTTATGCACATAGCGCATAGTGCATAGCCCATAGCGCATAGCGCATAACGATATCGCTTATCGAAAACTCGAAAATCGAAAATCGAAAATCGAAAATCGCATTATCGCGTTATGCCACATAGCGCATAGCGCATAGCGCATAACGCATATCGCATATCGCTTATCGAAAACTCGAAAATCGAAAATCGAAAATCGAAAATCGCTTATCGCGTTATGCACATAGCGCCATAGCGTATAGTGCATAGCCCATAGCGCAAACGCATATCGCTTATCGAAAACTCGAAAATCGAAAACTCGAAAATCGAAAATCGCATATCGCGTATGCACATAGCGCATAGGTATAGTGCATAGCCCATAGCGCATAGCGCATAACGCTATCGCTTATCGAAAACTCGAAAATCGAACTCGAAAATCGCATTATCGCGTTATGCACATAGCGCATAGCGTATAGTGCATTGCCCATAGCGCATAACGCATATCGCTTATCGAAAACTCGAAAACTCGAAACTCGAAAATCGAAAATCGAAAATCGCATATCGCGTTATGCACATAGCGCATAGCGTATAGTGCATAGCCCATAGCGCATAGCGCATAGCGCATAACGCATATCGCATATCGCTTATCGAAAGGTCGAACTCGAAACTCGAAAATCGAAAATCGCATTATCGCGTTATGCAATAGCGCATAGCGTATAGTGCATAGCCATAGCGCATAACGATATCGCTTATCGAAAGCTCGAAAACTCGAAAATCGAAAATCGAAAATCGCATTATCGCGTTATGCACATAGCGCATAGCGTTATAGTGCATAGCCCATAGCGCATAGCGCATAGCGCATAACGCTATCGCTTATCGAAAACTCGAAAATCGAAAATCGAAAATCGAAAATCGCATTATCGCGTTATGCACATGCGCATAGCGTATAGTGCATTGCCCATAGCGCATAACGCATATCGCGTTAGCACATAGCGCATAGCGCATAGCGCATAGCGCATAGCGTATAGTGCATAGCCCATAGCGCATAGCGCATAACGCATTCGCTTATCGAAAGGTCGAAACTCGAAAATCGAAAACTCGAAAATCGAAAATCGCATGTCGCGTTATGCACATAGCGCCATAGCGTATAGTGCATAGCCCATAGCGCATACGCATATCGCTTATCGAAAACTCGAAAACTCGAAACTCGAAACTCGAAAATCGAAAATCGCATGTCGCGTTATGCACATAGCGCATAGCGTTATAGTGCATAGCCCATAGCGCATAGCGCATAACGCATATCGCATATCGCTTATCGAAAGGTCGAAACTCGAAACTCGAAAATCGAAAATCGAAAATCGCATATCGCGTTATGCACCATAGCGCATAACGCATATCGCGTATGCACATAGCGCATAGTGCATAGCCCATAGCGCATAACGCATATCGCTTATCGAAAGGTCGAAACTCGAAACTCGAAAATCGAAAATCGCATGTCGCGTTATGCACATAGCGTATAGTGCATAGCCCATAGCGCATAACGCATATCGCTTATCGAAAACTCGAAAATCAAAAATCGCATATCGCTTATCGAAAACTCGAAACTCGAAAATCGAAAATCGAAAATCGCATGTCGCGTTATGCACTAGCGCATAGCGTTAGTGCATAGCCCATAGCGCATAGCGTATAGTGGCATAGCCCATAGCGCATAGCGCATAACGCATTATCGCTTATCGAAAGGTCGAAACTCGAACTCGAAAATCGAAAACTCGAAACTCGAAAATCGAAAATCGCATATCGCGTTATGCACATAGCGCATAGCGTATAGTGCATAGCCCATAGCCCATAACGCATATCGCTTATCGAAAGGTCGAAACTCGAAACTAGAAAATCGAAAATCGCATATCGCGTTATGCACATAGCGCATAGCGTATAGTGCATAGCCCATAGCGCATAGCGCATAGCGCATAACGCTATCGCTTATCGAAGGTCGAAACTCGAACTCGAAAATCGAAAACGCATATCGCGTTATGCACCATAGCGCATAACGCATATCGCGTTAGCACATAGCGCATAGCGCATAGCGCATAGCGTATAGTGCATTAGCCCATAGCGCCATAACGCATATCGCTTATCGAAAGGTCGAAACTCGAAACTCGAAACTCGAACTCGAAACTCGAACTCGAAACTCGAAAATCGAAAATCGAAAATCGCATATCGCGTTATGCAATAGCGCATAGCGTATAGTGCATAGCCATAGCGCATAGCGCATAACGCATTATCGCTTATCGAAAACTCGAAACTCGAAACTCGAACTCGAAAATCGAAAATCGCATATCGCGTTATGCAACATAGCGCATAGCGCATAGCGATAGTGCATAGCCCATAGCGCATAGCGCATAGCGCATAGCGCATAACGCTATCGCTTATCGAAAACTCGAAACTCGAAACTCGAAAATCGAACTCGAAAATCGCATTATCGCGTTATGCAACATAGCGCATAGCGCATAGCGTTATAGTGCATAGCCATAGCGCATAACGCATATCGCTATCGAAAACTCGAAATCGAAACTCGAAACTCGAAAATCGAAAATCGAAAATCGCATATCGCGTTATGCACATAGCGCATAGTGCATAGCCATAGCGCATAGCGTATAGTGGCATAGCCCATAGCGCATAGCGCATAGCGCATAACGCAATCGCTTATCGAAAGGTCGAAACTCGAAACTCGAAACTCGAAACTCGAAACTCGAAAATCGAAAATCGCATTATCGCGTTATGCCACATAGCGCATAGCGTATAGTGCATAGCCATAGCGCATAACGCATATCGCGTTATGGCACATAGCGCATAACGCATTATCGCTTATCGAAGGTCGAAACTCGAAAATCGAAACTCGAAACTCGAAACTCGAACTCGAAACTCGAAAATCGAAAATCGAAAATCGCATATCGCGTTATGCAACATAGCGCATAGCGTATAGTGCATTAGCCCATAGCGCAATAACGCATATCGCTATCGAAAGGTCGAAACTCGAAACTCGAAAATCGAAAATCGCATATCGCGTTATCACATAGCGCATAGCGTATATGCATAGCCCATAGCGCAAACGCATATCGCGTTATCACATAGCGCATAGTGCATAGCCCATAGCGCATAACGCATATCGCTTATCGAAAGGTCGAAACTCGAAAACTCGAAACTCGAAAATCGAAAATCGAAAATCGCATATCGCGTTATGCACATAGCGCATAGCGTATAGTGCATAGCCCATAGGCATAACGCATATCGCTATCGAAAACTCGAAAATCGAAACTCGAAATCGAAACTCGAAAATCGAAAATCGAAAATCGCATTATCGCGTTATGCACATAGCGCATTAGCGTATAGTGCATGCCCATAGCGCATAGCGTATAGTGCATTAGCCCATAGCGCAAACGCATATCGCGTTATGCCACATAGCGCATAGCGCATAGCGCATAACGCAATATCGCTTATCGAAAACTCGAAACTCGAAATCGAAACTCGAAACCGAAAATCGAAAATCGAAATCGCATATCGCGTTATGCCATAGCGCATAACGCATATCGCGTATGCACATAGCGCATAGTGCATAGCCATAGCGCATAAGCATATCGCTTATCGAAAACTCGAAAACTCGAAACTCGAAACTCGAAAATCGAAAGTCGAAAATCGCATATCGCGTTATGGCACATAGCGCATAGGTATAGTGCATAGCCATAGCGCATAACGCATTCGCTTATCGAAAGGTCGAACTCGAAACTCGAAATCGAAACTCGAAAATCGAAAATCGAAATCGCATGTCGCGTTATGCACATAGCGCATAGCGTATAGTGCATAGCCCATAGCGATAACGCATATCGCTATCGAAAGGTCGAAACTCGAAACTCGAAACTCGAAAATCGAAAATCGCATGTCGCGTTATGCACATAGCGCATAGCGCATAGCGCATAGCGATAGTGCATAGCCCATAGCGCATACGCATATCGCTTATCGAAAACTCGAAAATCGAAACTCGAAAATCGAAAATCGAAAATCGCATTATCGCGTTATGCCACATAGCGCATAGCGTTATAGTGCATAGCCCATAGCGCCATAACGCATATCGCTTATCGAAGGTCGAAACTCGAAACTCGAAAATCGAAAATCGAAATCGCATATCGCGTATGCACATAGCGCATAGCGTATAGTGCATTAGCCCATAGCGCATAACGATATCGCTTATCGAAAGGTCGAACTCGAAACTCGAAAATCGAAAATCGCATATCGCGTTATGCACATAGCGCATAGCGTATAGTGGCATAGCCCATAGCGCATAGCGATAGTGCATAGCCCATAGCGGCATAACGCATAACGCATATCGCTTATCGAAAACTCGAAAATCGAAAATCGAAAATCGCATATTGCGTTATGCACATAGCGCATAGCGTATAGTGCATAGCCCATAGCGCATAACGCATATCGCATATCGCTTATCGAAAACTCGAAAATCGAAAATCGCATATCGCGTTATGCACATAGCGCATAGCGCATAGCGTATAGTGCATTGCCCATAGCGCATAACGCATATCGCTTATCGAAAACTCGAAAATCGAAACTCGAAAATCGAAAATCGAAAATCGCATATCGCGTTATGCACATAGCGCATAGCGTATAGTGCATAGCCATAGCGCATAACGCTATCGCTTATCGAAAACTCGAAAATCGAAACTCGAAAATCGAAAATCGCATATTCGCGTTATGCACATAGCGCATAGCGTATAGTGCATAGCCCATAGCGCATAACGCATATCGCTTATCGAAAGGTCGAAACTCGAAACTCGAAAATCGAAAGTCGAAAATCGCATATCGCGTTATGCACATAGCGCATAGCGTATAGTGCATAGCCCATAGCGCATAACGCATATCGCATATCGCTTATCGAAAACTCGAAAATCGAAACTCGAAACTCGAAACTCGAAACTCGAAAATCGAAAATCGAAAATCGAAAATCGAAAATCGCATATCGCGTTATGACATAGCGCATAGCGTATAGTGCATAGCCCATAGCGCATAGCGTATAGTGCATAGCCCATAGCGCATAGCGTATAGTGCATAGCCCATAGCGCATAGCGTTATAGTGCATAGCCCATAGCGCATAACGCAATCGCTTATCGAAAACTCGAAAATCGAAAGTCGAAAATCGCATATCGCGTTATGCACATGCGCATAGCGTATAGTGCATTAGCCCATAGCGCATTAACGCATATCGCTTATCGAAAACTCGAAATCGAAAATCGAAAATCGAAAATCGCATTATCGCGTTATGCACATTAGCGCATAGCGTATGTGCATAGCCCATAGCGCAAACGCATATCGCGTTTGCACATAGCGCATAACGATATCGCTTATCGAAAACTCGAAACTCGAAAATCGAAAATCGCATGTCGCGTTATGCACATTAGCGCATAGCGTATAGTGCATAGCCCATAGCGCATTAACGCATATCGCTTATCGAAAACTCGAAACTCGAAACTCGAAATCGAAAATCGCATATCGCGTTATGACATAGCGCATAGCGTATAGTGCATAGCCATAGCGCATAACGATATCGCTTATCGAAAGGTCGAAACTCGAAAATCGAAAATCGCATATCGCGTTATGCACATAGCGCAATAGCGTATAGTGCATAGCCATAGCGCATAACGCATATCGCATATCGCTTATCGAAAACTCGAAAATCGAAACTCGAAACTCGAAACTCGAAACTCGAAACTCGAAAATCGAAAATCGCATGTCGCGTTATGCACATAGCGCATAGCGTATAGTGCATAGCCCATAGCGCATAGCGTATAGTGCATAGCCCATAGCGCATAGCGTATAGTGCATAGCCCATAGCGCATAGCGTATAGTGCATAGCCCATAGCGCATAACGCATATCGCTTATCGAAAACTCGAAAATCGAAAGTCGAAAATCGCATATCGCGTTATGCACATAGCGCATAGTGCATAGCCCATAGCGCATAACGCATATCGCTTATCGAAAACTCGAAACTCGAAAATCGAAAATCGAAAATCGCATTATCGCGTTATGCAATAGCGCATAGCGTATAGTGCATAGCCCATAGCGCATAGCGTATAGTGCATTGCCCATAGCGCATAACGCATATCGCTTATCGAAAACTCGAAACTCGAAACTCGAAAATCGCATGTCGCGTTATGCACATAGCGCATAGCGTATAGTGCATAGCCCATAGCGCATAACGCATATCGCATATCGCTTATCGAAAACTCGAAAATCGAAACTCGAAAATCGAAAATCGCATATCGCGTTATGCACATAGCGCATAGCGTATAGTGCATAGCCCATAGCGCATAACGCATATTGCTTATCGAAAACTCGAAACTCGAAACTCGAAAGTCGAAAATCGAAAATCGAAAATCGCATGTCGCGTTATGCACATAGCGCATAGCGTATAGTGCATAGCCCATAGCGCATAACGCATATCGCTTATCGAAAACTCGAAAATCGAAAATCGCATATCGCGTTATGCACATAGCGCATAGCGTATAGTGCATTGCCCATAGCGCATAACGCATATCGCTTATCGAAAACTCGAAAATCGAAAATCGAAACTCGAAATCGAAAATCGAAAATCGCATATTCGCGTTATGCACATAGCGCTAGCGTATAGTGCATAGCCCATAGCGCATAACGCATATCGCTTATCGAAAACTCGAAACTCGAAACTCGAACTCGAAACTCGAACTCGAAACTCGAAAATCGAAAATCGCATATCGCGTTATGCACATAGCGCATAGCGTATAGTGCATAGCCCATAGCGCATAACGCATATCGCATATCGCTTATCGAAAACTCGAAAATCGAAACTCGAAAATCGAAAATCGCATATCGCGTTATGCACATAGCGCATAGCGTATAGTGCATAGCCCATAGCGCATAACGCATATCGCTTATCGAAAACTCGAAAATCGAAACTCGAAAATCGAAAATCGCATATCGCGTTATGCAATAGCGCATAGCGCATAGCGTTAGTGCATAGCCCATAGCGCAAACGCATATCGCGTTATGACATATCGCATAGTGCATAGCCCATAGCGCATAACGCATATCGCTTATCGAAAGGTCGAAACTCGAAACTCGAAACTCGAAAATCGAAAATCGCATGTCGCGTTATGCACATAGCGCATAGCGTATAGTGCATAGCCCATAGCGCATAACGCATATCGCTTATCGAAAGGTCGAAACTCGAAACTCGAAAATCGAAAATCGCATGTCGCGTTATGCACATAGCGCATAGCGTATAGTGCATAGCCCATAGCGCATAACGCATATCGCTTATCGAAAGGTCGAAACTCGAAACTCGAAAATCGAAAATCGCATGTCGCGTTATGCACATAGCGCATAGCGTATAGTGCATAGCCCATAGCGCATAACGCATATCGCTTATCGAAAGGTCGAAACTCGAAACTCGAAACTCGAAAATCGAAACTCGAAAATCGAAAATCGCATATCGCGTTATGCACATAGCGCATAACGCATATCGCTTATCGAAAACTCGAAACTCGAAACTCGAAAATCGAAACTCGAAAATCGAAAATCGCATGTCGCGTTATGCACATAGCGCATAGCGTATAGTGCATAGCCCATAGCGCATAACGCATATCGCTTATCGAAAGGTCGAAACTCGAAACTCGAAACTCGAAACTCGAAACTCGAAACTCGAAAATCGAAAATCGCATATCGCGTTATGCACATAGCCCATAGCGCATAACGCATATCGCTTATCGAAAGGTCGAAACTCGAAACTCGAAACTCGAAAATCGCATATCGCGTTATGCACATAGCGCATAGCGCATAACGCATATCGCTTATCGAAAACGCGAAAATCGAAAGTCGAAAATCGCATATCGCTTATCGAAAGGTCGAAATTCGAAACTCGAAACTCGAAAATCGCATATCGCGTTATACACATAGCGCATAGCGCATAGCGCATATCGCTTATCGAAAACTCGAAACTCGAAACTCGAAACTCAAAAATCGAAAATCGCATATCGCGTTATGCACATAGCGCATAGCGCATAGCGCATATCGCTTATCGAAAACTCGAAAATCGAAAATCGCATGTCGCGTTATGCACATAGCGCATAACGCATATCGCTTATCGAAAGGTCGAAACTCGAAACTCGAAAATCGAAAATCGCATGTCGCGTTATGCACATAGCGCATAGCGTATAGTGCATAGCCCATAGCGCATAACGCATATCGCTTATCGAAAGGTCGAAACTCGAAACTCGAAAATCGAAAATCGCATGTCGCGTTATGCACATAGCGCATAGCGTATAGTGCATAGCCCATAGCGCATAACGCATATCGCTTATCGAAAACTCGAAACTCGAAACTCGAAACTCGAAACTCGAAACTCGAAACTCGAAACTCGAAAATCGAAAATCGCATATCGCGTTATGCAATAGCGCATAGCGCATAACGCATATCGCTTATCGAAAACTCGAAACTCGAACTCGAAATCGAAAATCGCATGTCGCGTTATGCACATAGCGCATAACGCATATCGCTTATCGAAAACTCGAAAATCGAAAATCGAAAATCGCATATTGCGTTATGCACATAGGGCATAGCCCATAGCGCATAACGCATATCGCTTATCGAAAACTCGAAATCGAAAATCGCATATCGCGTTATGCACATAGCGCATAGGTATAGTGCATAGCCATAGCGCATAACGCATATCGCTTATCGAAAACTCGAAATCGAAAATCGCATATCGCGTTATGCCATAGCGCATAACGCATATCGCTATCGAAAACTCGAAATCGAAACTCGAAAATCGAAAGTCGAAAACTCGAAAATCGAAACTCGAAAATCGAACTCGAAAATCGAACTCGAAAATCGAACTCGAAAATCGCATATCGCTTATCGAAAGGTCGAAACTCGAAACTCGAACTCGAAATCGAAAATCGCATATCGCTTATCGAAAACTCGAACTCGAAACTCGAACTCGAAAATCGAACTCGAAAATCGCATATCGCTTATCGAAAACTCGAAATCGAAAATCGCATATCGCTTATCGAAAACTCGAAAATCGAAAGTCGAAAACTCGAAAACGAAAGTTCCTTTCTCTCAAACCCTCTTTAACGATTCTCAAACGATTTGGATAAAAAAGTAAAAAGGGAAGAAAAAAAAAAAAAAAAAAAAAAAAAAAAAAAAAAAAAAAAAAAAAAAAAAAAAAAAAAAAAAAAAAAAAAAAAAAAAAAAAAAAAAAAAAAAAAAAAAAAAAAAAAAAAAAAAAAAAAAAAAAAAAAAAAAAAAAAAAAAAAAAAAAAAAAAAAAAAAAAAAAAAAAAAAAAAAAAAAAAAAAAAAAAAAAAAAAAAAAAAAAAAAAAAAAAAAAAAAAAAAAAAAAAAAAAAAAAAAAAAAAAAAAAAAAAAAAAAAAAAAAAAAAAAAAAAAAAAAAAAAAAAAAAAAAAAAAAAAAAAAAAAAAAAAAAAAAAAAAAAAAAAAAAAAAAAAAAAAAAAAAAAAAAAAAAAAAAAAAAAAAAAAAAAAAAAAAAAAAAAAAAAAAAAAAAAAAAAAAAAAAAAAAAAAAAAAAAAAAAAAAAAAAAAAAAAAAAAAAAAAAAAAAAAAAAAAAAAAAAAAAAAAAAAAAAAAAAAAAAAAAAAAAAAAAAAAAAAAAAAAAAAAAAAAAAAAAAAAAAAAAAAAAAAAAAAAAAAAAAAAAAAAAAAAAAAAAAAAAAAAAAAAAAAAAAAAAAAAAAAAAAAAAAAAAAAAAAAAAAAAAAAAAAAAAAAAAAAAAAAAAAAAAAAAAAAAAAAAAAAAAAAAAAAAAAAAAAAAAAAAAAAAAAAAAAAAAAAAAAAAAAAAAAAAAAAAAAAAAAAAAAAAAAAAAAAAAAAAAAAAAAAAAAAAAAAAAAAAAAAAAAAAAAAAAAAAAAAAAAAAAAAAAAAAAAAAAAAAAAAAAAAAAAAAAAAAAAAAAAAAAAAAAAAAAAAAAAAAAAAAAAAAAAAAAAAAAAAAAAAAAAAAAAAAAAAAAAAAAAAAAAAAAAAAAAAAAAAAAAAAAAAAAAAAAAAAAAAAAAAAAAAAAAAAAAAAAAAAAAAAAAAAAAAAAAAAAAAAAAAAAAAAAAAAAAAAAAAAAAAAAAAAAAAAAAAAAAAAAAAAAAAAAAAAAAAAAAAAAAAAAAAAAAAAAAAAAAAAAAAAAAAAAAAAAAAAAAAAAAAAAAAAAAAAAAAAAAAAAAAAAAAAAAAAAAAAAAAAAAAAAAAAAAAAAAAAAAAAAAAAAAAAAAAAAAAAAAAAAAAAAAAAAAAAAAAAAAAAAAAAAAAAAAAAAAAAAAAAAAAAAAAAAAAAAAAAAAAAAAAAAAAAAAAAAAAAAAAAAAAAAAAAAAAAAAAAAAAAAAAAAAAAAAAAAAAAAAAAAAAAAAAAAAAAAAAAAAAAAAAAAAAAAAAAAAAAAAAAAAAAAAAAAAAAAAAAAAAAAAAAAAAAAAAAAAAAAAAAAAAAAAAAAAAAAAAAAAAAAAAAAAAAAAAAAAAAAAAAAAAAAAAAAAAAAAAAAAAAAAAAAAAAAAAAAAAAAAAAAAAAAAAAAAAAAAAAAAAAAAAAAAAAAAAAAAAAAAAAAAAAAAAAAAAAAAAAAAAAAAAAAAAAAAAAAAAAAAAAAAAAAAAAAAAAAAAAAAAAAAAAAAAAAAAAAAAAAAAAAAAAAAAAAAAAAAAAAAAAAAAAAAAAAAAAAAAAAAAAAAAAAAAAAAAAAAAAAAAAAAAAAAAAAAAAAAAAAAAAAAAAAAAAAAAAAAAAAAAAAAAAAAAAAAAAAAAAAAAAAAAAAAAAAAAAAAAAAAAAAAAAAAAAAAAAAAAAAAAAAAAAAAAAAAAAAAAAAAAAAAAAAAAAAAAAAAAAAAAAAAAAAAAAAAAAAAAAAAAAAAAAACTCCTTCATGCAATTTTTTTTCTATAAGCGTATTATGATGATTATTTCTTTCATTTTAAACAAGATTTCATTTCTTGATAAGTTTTCATCTATGTAACACTATTGGCAGATGCTAATTATGACAAATTATGACGTAAGCTGTCAGGATAATGTATTAAAATAATTTAAAAGAATGATAAATTTGCCAATGCTGCTGGTGGTGCTATGCGCGTCGGGAGGCGCGAGCGCGGCGGGCGCGAGGCGCGTTTCAGGCAACAAAACAACATACGGGTTTTTTCGGGAGGTAGTGCGCGGCACAGGCGGCGGGGCGGGCGGCGCAGGCGGTGCGCGGCGTGTGTTCGGCGGTGCCGCGGCACAGCTCAGCGAGTTCCCGACGGCGTGCGCGCTGCTGGACCGCTACTTCGCGACGCGGTGCTCGGCGGCCGCTCTGGCGTCGCATTGGGCGCTCACCGCGGCGCACTGCATCTCACCGCTCGTCGCCTACGTCAAGTACAACACGCGCCGCCCAGCGACGGAGGAGGGCGATGTCTCCGCCGTCCACTACCTTTACCGTCACCCTGAGTCAGTTGTGTCTTATATTCTAGTTTGCGCTCATATTTAAACACATCATTTTTTTATTTTCTGTATTGTTCTCGTATCGAGCGGTATTAGGGCGTGGTTCTACGTGATGTATCTTTTTGGACAAGGCTAGTAATGACGATAATTGTAAGTAAATGAGTGAATATCGCAGATGTGTCGGTGTGCAGGTACCGCGTCGTGCAGGAGGACGAGGGGTACGGCATGGACGTGACGGTGCTGCACAACGACGTGGGGCTGGTGCGGTCGCGGGATGAGCTGCGCCTGCGCGCGCCGCTCCCACACGATGCCCTCGCCGCGCTGCGCAGATACGACCCTGGCAATCTCATGGATGCTGAAGTTCAAGTAACCAAAAGAATATTGTCTAAACTTCAGAAACATTATTTTTAAGAATTTTCTTTAGGTAAGGTTATATTTACTTCATACCAGTGGTAGAGCCCGCTTTAACATCTTCGCACGAATGGGCCGGCTTGCCCGGTGTCATTGGTATTATAGGACCACACAGAAAACAGGTGAGAAGTGGAAGCAATTCCGCGTTTCGTCTGATGAGTGTGGTGCCGGAGGCCTAATTTTAGTCGCTTTGTATATGGGCAGCGTTCGCTTTCCATTCCGGTGGATTCAGGTGGCCGCTTGCTCGTTTGCCACCTTATATTATATATAAAAAAAACACGATTTCACAAATACGCTACATATGAATATGTGTAGTAGTAGCATATTTATAGGTACGAGTATATACATATATCCATAAATATGCTACCCCACTGATCGAAATAGCACGAGAATGAATCCCACCCCTGAAGTAAGCCAACGACAATAACTATTTTATTGTAAAGGTATAGTTCGGTGTTGTCTATGTAAGTGCTTCAATAACTAATTAAATAGTTCAATGACGGTATAAATGTGGAGGATAAGATATAATACACTCATATCACCTTCATTTTCAACAATTTTAGATGTCTGCGCAGCGCGTCGTTAGCGCTGGCCGCCAAGATATTTGAACTATACCTTGTTTTAGAAGCAGTCACTTATCATACAACACATACAAGTGTCAATAGACGTGACGTCACGACCTAACTCAGGACATATACTCGTGAACTTTGTTATATAAATGCATATCTTACTAACATTATAAATATGTTCGAAAGTTTAGATGGATGGATGAATCGACGTTTGTCACTACTTATCTCCAGAACGGCGCAATGGATCTCACTGAAATTTGGCATAGGTATAGAACATAGTCAGGTAGATCAGATGGGATAATTGGGCGTTTTTTTATTATTCTTCGCGGTCGGAGTCGCGGGCGATAGCTAGTTGTAAACATTAAGAGCCCCCCACAGACTACAGGCTTTTTATCGGCCGATAGTTTAGTTGGGCGATTAATCAGTGTGAACATGCATGAAGGTGATCACATTACATTAGTAAGAGAATGATAAGTGTTATTTAAGGTACTGGGCTTCGGGCGGTCGGAGAGCAGTGCCCTGGGCGAGGAGATGTGGGGCGCACGGTTGCGCCTGGCTCGCTGCGGCCGAGCAACCTGGTACCATGTAGTGTGCGGCACGGGTGCGATTGAAGCACCGGGCACGCGGACGGCGGGCTCGGCGGGCTCGGCGGGCTCGGCGGGCGGCGCGGTGGGTGGCGTGTGCGCAGGCGACTCGGGCGGGCCGCTGCTGTTCGGGCGCACGCAGGTGGCGGTGACGTCGCTGGGCCCGAACGAGTGCGGGCCGGCGGGGGGCGCGGGCGGCGCGGGCTACCCGCCGCTGAGCGTGCTCAGTGTGTTCACTACACTGCGCCCATACGTGGACGTGCTAAACGCGACAATGACGGACACGGATGCGGAATTGCGCATGCGCTTGATCTCCGCCGCGTCGCGCCCCTCCCGCCCCTCCCGCACTCTTATATTCATTATGTATATTATATATGACTCTCTATTATTGGCTTCGGTAACGTAATGATGATCATGGATAATAAATTATTCAAATGATGTATTTATTTTAATTTTGTAATCGTTAATCTCTAATCTACAATGAAATGGTTAAAAGTTTTGGAAAAGCTCATAGTGACACATGTCGCCCACGGTGGTAACGGCTCGCCGGTCGCCGGTGTGCACACAGTACACACAATGCCACACAAAAAACAGACACGAATGAAGTAAATATTCTGCGTTTTGTCTGATATCGCAATTATCATTTCGCTTTGACCATAGCTTTCTCAGTTTCTCACACTAACATTTCGCAAAAGAAAAAACATTTGTATCAACTAAGAAGTAGCACATAGTAAGGCGGAGGGCGAGGCGGCGCTCCGCGGGGAGCACGCAGGCCGCCGGCCTCCAACTATTCCTTCTGTGTGATCTAACTTTATACAAACATCGTCATATGAATTTAAATCATAATAAAAAAATGTTTAATATACGATTTTCGTTAATGTTCTGCCATTCATTTGAGAGAGAGAGAGAGAGAGAGTGAGTTAGAGAGAAACTAAAAAGTTTTAATACCTTAATTTAATTGTCTATTGAGCACCTTTTTATTTCATTAAGCTAGCATTCTTAGTTTACAAGGTTTATAGTTTTTGTTTTTAATTGACCCGGTTTCAATACTCTCGAGTGTAACTATTGGTATTAGAAAACATACGAACTATGAAAAGCAAAAACCAACATGTGCCTCGAAAGTGGACTTAAAAAAGTATTATTAAAATAGATAGCTACGAGGCACACTTGTAGAATATGTAGATGAATCGAGAACCTCCTCCTTCTGGAAGACTGTTAAAAATGAAGTAAAATAAAACACCGGCGCATTTGGAGTTTTTTTAATATTCAAGGACCATGTCAAACATGCAGAGGAAGATTTTTTAAATAAATAGAACATTTAATTTCAATTACGTTGCTTTATGACGAGTTTACTCTTTCGTAAAATTACATAAACGTGTTACTTTATCCTCTAGTATATACAAACAGTTGAATTAAAATATATTTATACAACACGTAGTATCAGTGTCGAGCCGATGTGCCCGCGTCACTCGCTTCATAACACATACTCGTCAGGTACACCGACACCTACTGCTACACTTACTTCTTATCAATAAGCTACTTTGAATTGATTACTCCTAAAATTACATATATGCACTAGATATGTGCAGCACTCACTTTGCCACAAATCATATCACATCTCGTCTCTTCGCCGATGTCTGTGCGCTACAACGAGGCTGCCCCGCAGGCTTGTCGGCGGCAAGCCGGTCTTAGCTGCGCCGGCGTCAGAAGGGCAGACGCGTGTGACCGTTCCAAGGGCCGGACGCGGGCGGCGAGGGCGGCGACGGCGGCGCATCCGTCAGCTCGGTGAGCAGGTCCGAACGCGGCGGCGCTGGGTAGTATACGGCGGGCGAGGGCGAGGCGCGCCGCGGCCGCGGCCGGCCAGCGCGCTCGGAGCGGCGCAGCGTGCCGTTGCGGGTCGACATGCGCAGCGACATGCGTTCCCCGCACGACGCTATGGAGTCGTCACGTGTGTTCTCTGGCGAGTCTCGAGGGCCGCGCCCGCGAATGCGTCCCGCACAGAACAACTTCAGGAACACGCGTTTGAACTTCTCCCCGAAAATGACGTATATGACGAAATTCACACTGCTGTTAATCGTCACCAGAAGATTGCTAGTTTTGACCAAAGGGTCAAGATTCTCGAACTCATCGCCGAGAAACACCTCGAAGGCATTGGTGACCAGAGGTAGAATGTTGCAGAGAAAGAAGACGAGCACGACGACCAGCAGCATGGTGGCGAGGCCAAGTTCGCGGCGCTGCACGCGCGACAACCTCGCGCGCTCGGCTTGCGCACGCCGCACCTGCCGCACGATACGGGCGTTGAGCGCCGCTAGCGCGGAGAAGGGCACTATGTACATGACGACCAAATACATCCAGTGTATATAAATCACGACGTATCTATCGGTTCGGAAGTCGAGGTTGGCTTGCACGCAGTAGATAACTTCCCGGGTCGCGGGGTCGCCGACGGGGATCACCTCCGCTTCGAAGAACTTGGGCGCGTTGTATGCGAAAGCGAAGGCAGCCGTGCCGAAGACGTACCAGCGGGCGCGAGACGACGTGCACAGAGCCTTCGCTCGAAACGGGTGGCACACCGCCACCCAGCGCTCCACGGTCACGATCAGTGTCAGGTAAACTGACATCGTCTGCGCCACGTTGGCTAGCGGGTAGGCGTAGGGCGTGATCAGCGGGCACACGTGGTAGTAGTAGTAGCGCAGGGCGCCAGTATATGGGTAGACGGCAGTGAGGCCGAAGAGCAGTACCGATGTGAGGATGAGCGCGGTGTCGCAAGCGGCCAACCCAATCAGCAGGCAGTTGACCGAGGAGCGCATCTGCGGGCGCGACAACACGAGCACGGCAAGCGCGTTGCCAAGTAGTCCAGCGGCGCCGATCGCGTTCAGCAGCACGCCGTGCACCACGAAGCGGAACACCTTGTCGGCGGCTGGCACGCCCGCGTCCGTCTCGCACTCCAGCGCCGAGCCGTTCATGTCGGCTGCGCGCGGCGAGCGGCATCGCGCGCGCCCCGCCCGCTCGTACTCACTCCACACGCGCCATCTGCACACACAACACAACAATTCCTTAGTCTTATCGCTCGCTTTATCAAAAAATATTAGATAATAGTTGTGAGACAAAAATTATTATAGTACTTCGTAACCTGTAAGCTATAATTGTAAAATGTTTTCGGTTTATAAGAAGGTATATGATATACAGAGTTATTGGTAGTTCAACGTATTCCCACTAATGATAGAGGGGTTCATTTGTAATAATTTTGACCCCCATATGCATGATACGAAGGTTAACCATTTTTAAGTAATCATGATGTTAAGATTTTTTTTTAAATGAGTCTAAATCGCAATTTAGAAAAATTATTTTAAAAAAATAACTTCATTTTTTCTTCAGATTTATAAAAACCATGAAACACTAATTGTTTTACAATATAATAAAAGTGGCCTGAACCGCTTCGAGAAAAGAGTGTTTGGTCGTGCTCGCATTGGCGCAGCGACGCGCCGGCTCACTGCCACGCACATACATTTTATCTATTTCATTCTCAAGCACGTGGTTTGGAGAAACGGGGCGGATGTATAGACATTTAAGATAACATTTTATAACTAGACATACCTACCTATAACATTCTTATTTATTTTGGCAAATGATATCAAGTAAATGTATCGAGTTAGATTCCGAATTACATTATCGTGTCAGTGCGGGAGTGGTGCGGCGCCCGAGCCGCCCGAGCCGCCCCGACTCGATTACTGTCAACTTTGTTGTCGGCTGCGAGTGCGACACGTGAGCAGTGAGCAGCTCTGATTGCGAGTGTGCGCATACAATTAATTTGTGATTGTAATCCTACAATCCGGGGCTCGCATCGCTCTCTTCATCACGAAGGATTATTGGTGTATGTTTTACAGACGAGATTTATCTTTGCATTTAGAAATGTATTGTTTTAATAATGTAATCAATTTCACAGTATATTATTGCGCTCCAACATCGAAAGGATAGTAACGGTACTGTAGGTAAAAGCACGGACAATAATAACAATAATAACTGGCTACGCGCGAGAGGGCGCGAGAGGCCGCAAGAGGGCGAGCGATGGCGCGGGGGAACAGCAACCTGAACAATAAATAGACTATCATGGAGTTAGAAAGACTTTGCCTTTGCCTTTGAACTTTGCCTAATATTTTTCAACTGTAGACATCATAACTATTTAATTCGACGCGGACAAAGCCGCGGGCAGTTCAGTCGACAATAAAATCATTCCGAAATGGCGGCCGACACAAACTGATCGAATGACTTATGGAGCAATTCCGCACTCTTGATTTAGCGGTGCTGGCGCGGAGCGGAGACGGATGGGCCGTCGGTGGCGAGCAGGCCGCGTAATACTGCGTTGCGTCAGCGGGTGCCGCGATCAAAGAAATCAAATTGCCCATATTATTCACTGTTCCATTAGTTACCGCTTGATATCGCCCGCTCGGCCGATATCGATAGAGCAATGATTTGAGAGATCTTAAGGATCAGTCACGTAAGCCCGCGGCGATGTCTCTATGTACAAAGGAGGTTTTGCAATGAAATAACATGTTCCGTTACTTCACGAAGCAGAACGTAATGCTACTACAAATGTATTGCCGACAAACCAAAAATAGATTAGAGTTATCAGCCGAGAATAAAATTTTCAAGCGGTTTGCTTAATATAACATCTTTATTATCTTTTCTTGGCATCCAACATGCAGTGTATTTATGAATATTTTAAATATACTTTGAGAAAATTGTTCCCGTCTTCAATGTAGAGACAATGGCGACCGCGAGACGAAGCGTGCGGGCCGTGCGGGGCGTGGGGGGGGGGGGGGCAAGTTGAGTTGCACAGAGTGAGGTGTCATTATCGCCAGTTGAATCGAATCGTGTGTCGCCGAAAATTCAGGGAACACGGACTTTAGACGCGAGATCTACAAAAAAGACAAAACCCTAGTGCCGTGTCCGCCAGGGCCAGGATGCCGCCTGAACTGACGATAGAAAACGTAAAACCCGTAACGGGGTTAGTCTGTTATCACAGTTACCTTAATTGTTAGTATAACATGTTTGTATGCCATTTTAAGATGATAGCATGCAATAAAAAATATTTTACATTAAACTTTTAAAAGTACAGAGCAAAATAAATTAAATTACCGAACGCTTCAACTGTCTGAGGCCTCGCTGACTTTTATTAGAAAAGTTTAAAGAACTTTTAATTTTAATTAATGATTTTATTTTATGTTTTAAGTTTCATCCACTGGCGGTGACTGAGTGCGATGCGTGCGTGGGTTGACGATGGGGCACCTCTTGCCTTGCCGGCCCGCAGGCGAGTGGTGACCCCACCGTACCACGAACCGGGGAAGTTAGTAGGTAAAACATGTGGAACTCTATAAATTAAATATTGAAAGGAAGCGTTACATCATAATACACATTGCGAATATAAAGGTTATTCACAATTCATAGCGTCCCTCGGGCGCCGTTTGCTATGCATATGTGATTTTATTGATAATTAGGACAATGTGGAGTGGGTATCCGCTATGGCAGTAGCAGCCGCAAACACTACGAGCATCTATTGTCCTAATTCTGTATTACTATTCTGTACCTACATTAATAAATGATGCCTATGTGTTTATTACATGTAGACACAAATCTACCTCCCTCGACTGATACCGACTCTATAATATATATAACTTGCACAAAGAGACACTAGATTCAAAGCCCAGCGCGCTGATTCGCCGCCGCCGACTGAGAGGTTTTGGTGACATCACATGCACGCGGCATAGAAAGATAAGTTCAAGGCTTACAATGAAATCGCTTCTGAACTCCGCTCACCATTAAAATGTTTATCGGATATTGTGTGACAGAGCACTAACAACTACCTCAGACAGGTTTATTACATATGTATATACAATGTATGTGTATCTGTGTCTATCTGTCTATCTATGTTTGAGCTAATCAAATCTCTATGCAAACTACGGCTGCCCATTGGTCGCGTATCATGATCGGTCGGAGTCACCACCAAAACAATGGAATAATTTTGTTAACATGTTTCATAGAGTTTTGCGGCGGAAATCCAATGTTAGTAATGAACTTCAGTTATTCACTCGCCGTGATACGTCACAAGCGGTAATATTAAGAAAAGATCAGACCATCCGTCACAGGATAATGTAGATGTGGGGCGTGGGACGCGGAGGGGTCGGAGGGGAGGGTAGAGAATACTTGTCAAGTGTCGTTTACCACGGAATCCGTCCGTCCCGTCCGCGGCAAAGTTATTCTATAGATATCGCAACGATTAATATTATCGTAGGCTTGTCGTAGGCACACACTTTCCTACTAGATGAGAAATTGAATGAATTGGTTCAATGAGCAGTTTTTATTTATTTCTTCCGAGTTGTCTCCGCGATTCCCAGTTAGAGTCGCTTACTGGAGTTGTTTGAGTCAAGAAGTTATATCAAAGTATAAAAAAATCGTAAAACGCGTTCTGGAGGCCACGAGATATGTGTACGTAGGTACACAGCTCAGCCTTAGGTTTCTATAATTTTCATAATGAGAGCGATATGTAAACTGACATTGACTCCATTATTTTGATACTGTGCTGGACATACATATACACAAAGGTAACGAAAAAAACATTTTTTTTTAAATAAATTTGTTTCAGGGTTATCCTTTCTTTACGAAACATCTGTATAACAATTTGTTTAGATGCAAAAAAATTCCATTGTAGGTGGAGGAAGGAGAGCGAGGCGGTCACCGCGCCCCTCGCCTCCGCTCGCCGGCCCAACACTTATTAGTACCAACGCATTTTGCGGTGTGGCGGACTTAACGCAATCGAGATATCTTTATCATAGTATGAAGTGCAAAATGTATAAATTACATTTTTCAATCAGCTTTGATTATTGCAAAAAACAATGTGCCCAGTGCCCAGAACATACTTGTCCAAGGCGAAATGCGTTTTTCCAAAAAACTTCAAAAGAGGAGTTTCACGAGGTTCTTTTGTGACCTCTGAATTTGTTTCCTGGTAAACGGAATTTCTATTTTGTAGAATCCATTATTAATGCGCATACCTTTTTGCGTCGCTAGATGGCCGGCTTCTCTGGCGAATTGCGTTTAAATTTCGGTCTCATATTGCCCGAACCGATGTCACTTAATTACTTAAGGGTTGAGCTATTTAATTAAAAAACAAAATATTACTTCACACTTTCTTTCCCCTATTTTATGGCGGGCGGCGGGCGGCGGGCGGCGGGCGGCGGGCGGCGGCGGCGGGCGGCGGCGGCGGGCGGCGGGCGGCGGCGGCGGGCGGCGGGCGGCGGCGCGGAAACAGTCATTCCAAACTGTCTCATATTCTAATGGAGGAAGCAATTTTCTAAAAACTTGTGAGCTTTTTGCGTAACTTCAGGTTGGGTGAAACTCATGAAATTCTAACGACAGTCACAGAAAGCGGCCGCGTTCTCACATGTCATACTTAACACATACCCACGCATGCATATCACGACATGTGACGCATGTCAATATTTAACTGTGACAGACATGCCATGATGGAAATCGACGGGACTTGACTCCACAAGGACAACTTGCGGCCAGCGCCAGTGCCAGTGCTAAGGCCAAAGCCGGTGCTAGTGCCTCGAGTAATCTTACCAATTTTACTCAAACATCTCACTAATATTATAAATGCGAAAGTTCAGATGGATGGATGGATGGATGGATGTTAGAGTTTGTAGCCTAAATCGCAGAACGGATCTCGATGGAATTTGGCATAGATGTAGAACATAGTCTGGAAAACCCATAGGCTACCAAGTTTTTTTTGTTATACCGCGCGGGCGGAATCGCGGGCGAAAGCTAGTAATTATTATAAGTCGAAGTCTGTCGTGATAAGTCTAATGACATAAGTCTGTCGTGAATAGTAAGACCTAAAAAGGTCACCGTGGCCTGAATGAAGCGTGCGAGGGTGACGGGGGGCAGCGGGGTCCCGCATGAACACCCCGAGTGCTCAAGTCTCCGCCGCGCCGTCGACGGCTCTATTCATTCTAATCCCCTCGAAGTAAGCTGCGCTATAGGAGTTGATGAACAAAGAACCTACGTTACTTGAACTTATGTTATACAGAGCAGAGGCCTGTAGGCTCGCCAATAACCTAAAATATTTTAAACCAATACAGATGCAAGCATACATATAACTACTGCAGAATTTTATTATTCCTTTAAAGCGGCAACTAAACGGAGAAGTCAAATAAAAAAAATCATTAAAGTTTATGATAGTATAAAAAGCGAATCTTCCGGCAGAAGAAGTGTTTCTAAAGCGTAGCGTGTAGCGTGCAGCGTGTAGCGGGGAGTGAGCAACGGGGTTTCGCCGGTTATAAGATAGCGCCGCTAGCCGAAATAAGTGTACCTATTTCCATTTGAACGTTCTGACTAAATTGACTTTGTCTTAATTTACTTTGTTTCTTAACGCTGATACTTCAACATTTACACCGTATTGAGGCTACTCCAGGGAGGCAAGGAGGTGGCGCACCGACAGCTCTGCAGTATAACAAATCAAGTGTATATCAATTATAAGCTTACTATTATCATTTAATAATGTTCTACTGTAATCAATACAATTAGGTTTCTCATTTCTAAATCTTCTCTGATCGTAAATACATTTTTTCAAAGACTTATGATTAAGACAATCCGGAGTGGACTAGTTGTAGGAATCAGAAATCCGTTCAAAATAATTAAATATAGGATTACGAGACCTAAAACTTACCATTACCTATTACCTACTATTCAGCCGAAGTTTCAACGAACTAGGGTTTAGGAGTATTTTGGTGTCCTTTAAATAATGCATTTTCACCCGAGTCTGTTTAGAAAATCAATCAGTCATACGAAATTGTTCATAACATAAAATAATGCTTCAATTTCAATCAACCATTTATTTATTAAGTATAGTTGCCAATTATATCATATTCAATGTACCAAAATCAAACAAATTAAATACAACAAAAACGGATGCGCCGTTTTCGGCACAATACATGAAGCCAGACTAGACTAGACCCGCGGCATCGCTTTTGTGAGGCGCCTTCTTATTGCTCGATTTAACAATTTGTCAGACATGTCGATGTCAATTCGATTCGGCAAATCTGAAACAATCAGCCGAACAAAACTATTTTCAAACACTTCATTGGTACTCGTAGTTACAGTGTCAACAGTTCTCGCCTCACCGTGATTCTTTGCCTTTGAGGTGTGAAGAAAATTAGAACCAATGAAGTGTCACCTTTACAAAGAGAAATACAAGTATAGGTAGGTATGTAGGTAGGTAGGTACCTAATACCTATTTGGGATATAACCAGTGAACACGTCTGTTTGTGAATGAATTTGTTTGGTTAATAATTTGCAGACTGCGATTTGTCGAGCAAATTTCAAACGGATATCAGACACGATTGATCGTTTACATATATGTAGATAGGAAGGTATGTGTGTACCTATGTACAGGAAACATGTCAAGATGCGCGGACGCAAATCGCCGTCACAGTCTGAGCAATAGTGTCTTGTAACACGAAGAAACATACACACATTAATATCTATTTTTTTAGCAATGGATTAAAATCATAATTTTACTAAATACTGTGGCAAGATGCCATATTATTCGGTGTTTGTCTTCAATGTTTCTTTAAAATGGATCGTCTCATTGGAGAGCCTCCTAGTACCACAGACGGAACAGGACAGATCTTTGAGATCAGCAAAGCATCATACGTTTACGTAGGTACCTTTAGTTTATGCAAAGAAAAAGTATACTAGTCATTAGATATTGTTTCAACACAAACTCCATATACTAGTAAAAAAAAAGATATTTGTACTAATATAGGTATACCTGTTACTACAAATAGGAAAGATTTCTATTTAAGTAAATATGTACGAGTATAATAACAAATAAACTCAAAAAGTACTGGACCGATTTCAATATTTTTTTGTCATTAGTTGGCTATGCATATTTTTAATTATTTTTTTAATTCCGCGCGGTTGAAGTCGCGGCCAAAGCTGTTGTATATAAATTGGTGTTTAATTTTTAAATAATTATTCGTCAGTTCAGTTATAAAGTTTTAAAATGTCAATATTTGATTTTGGGCGGGAAACTACTTCGTCCCATAATCATAAGAAGTACATGTGAAAACTGATGCAATGAAAACGAACCAGAGTCCAGGAACATCGGCGATGTCACTTGCATTAAAAAAAAAGTATTTCACAAGCGCGCACAAAATCACGTGACGATATGCGACCGCGCGGAAAGTTCGGGCGGGCGGAGTCTCCCGCGTTACTCCACACTGCTGCGCGTCGGACGCTGTACTGCCGCCGCCACCCGCCCGCTCCACCCCGCCCCGCCTCGAGACCCCGCGCCGCTGCCCCCGCTCCGCGCACTGCGTTCCGCGCCCGCCGGCACGCGCGCGACCCTTATCAAATACAATTATTACACCAGTTTTTTCTTAATTTCTGCAATGGAACTCTACAGGTTGTTGATGCACCCATGATTCTCCAAACATAATGTGTTAAAGGTCTACTGTTTATACTGAGTACACGCCGCCCAGGCACCGCCATAGATCCGAATATACAAAGTCTCAAGACTTAGGATATATAAAAAGTATAAGTACTACTTTTATAGTATAAAATAATTAGTTCTTGATATGAGTCTGACTGTTTTAGACAGCTGTCGGCTGCAGGTGCCTGAAGTTCCCCAACAGAAATAAAAATATCTTTCGTCAATTTATTTTTAACCGTCGCATTTACACGTCTGCGCGGACGCTGCTCGCCGCTTCTAATAGAACAGCGGCGCCTGTCGCGGTGTGGCGCTTTTGCCTTCCCGTGTCGGCGACGTCACATCGTCATCTCAAAACGTACGTACAATCATCAGCTGAACTTCTCACAATTTTACAACTTGCCAAATACCTTATTTAGAAGTTAATGAAAATGATCTCGGGCTGGAAGCACTTGGCGAAGAGTGTCCTCTTGTGCCTCAGGGACTTGCTCCTTGCACGTTCCCGAAGAGATTGTTACCGCCAAAAATATTTGTGATCTTAGTAGATAGTCTAAAAACAAATTAAAATAAATGATAGTCATATTGTTGTGAGCAATGTCGCGCACCTCCGCTTGGCAAAGTACCAACTAACTACTTCGAGCCGGCTGCCAATGATCTCACGGTGTAAGCGCTGCAGCGCGACAGAGGTCATCACTAGAATAAAACCACCGGCCACCGACCAGCGGCCAGCGGCCACTCGAACTGCGTGCAGCACATGGCACCCTGCGGCCGCGCCGCGCCCCTGGCGCTCGTAGTCACGGCACTAGCGGGTCGCCACAGCGCGCCGCCGCCAGCGGGCGTCTGTCGAAATAAACACAGAACGGCGCGGTGGATGTGGATCGCACCCGACAACTACAATATATTTATCGCGTTAAAAAATATTTATGCTATAAACCACTCATCTTTTATGTGTTCTATAAAGTATATTAAACTTCCGGTGTGCCGTAAAGGTGAACAGATTTGTTTTTTTTTTCTATTAGGGAATAGACGACCACTCCATAAACCTTGTAGAAAAAGATTTATGGGCGCGCATCTTAACATTACCGTCGAGAGAAGCGTCCATACCTGTAGCCGCATACTGCTCATTCGCTTAAAGCTATTTATACTGGTTTCCAATCCAAACCCTTAACCGTAGAGAAACTTTACGTGCATTTTATGCTAAAACTTAAAAATATTTCCAAACCAACAGTTAAATTTACTCCTGACACATATTTACAGATACCGGCGGCATTAACCCATTACCTACCGCTAACGGTACAAATGTCTTGTTTTCGTGCTGGCTTACTAAATATTCCAAATCTTTCCAGTGAAATATAGCGATGAGCTCCGCGCAGCCGCACACTTGGTGGCCGCGTCTCGCGCCTTGCGAAAGAAGATTGTTAAGTACTGGTGATAATTATTCGCAAAAGAACAGCACCTCTCTGCACTACGAATATTTTACCTATAATTTGATAAAGTAGAAAGCTTACTGTGGAAGAAAATATTGTCCATGGATGACATGGACATAAAAGATGAAAGGTGAATACGACGTGTGCAAAATTGCATGAACAACAGTTGGCTGAACATTGCGTTGAATTGATTGGCGCGAGAGAGCTACGCCTTTGTCGAATGCTACGTCACATTCATACTAGTTATAGTTACCTAGTTGAATAGTTACAAAGCGAGAGACCGTCGACAATGTCAGTAATGTAAGAACTGAACATTGGCTTTGAAGTTAATTGAGATAACATACTAACTATCCCAATTTACATATTTACTGATAAATACCTTTGTGTGTATGTTTTTTGGGTATATTGTGTAGTAGGGGCATTAACACAAGACAAGCGGAGTACAATAAAAATCCTAAGACGCTTTTATTTAATTTCTAAGTTCGATATCGAATTCCTGCGAAACGGGAGCGAGGCGGGCAAATACATCTAACCGGGCAAGCGTTTTGCGAAGATTCGATCCCTACGACAATATACATAGATAGTATTTAGGTGTACTAATATTGGACCACTGGACATTCGTCGCGTGGTGTCAAGGCAAGTTGACAGCTGTATATTGACATCGTGTTGTGACCTAATGAATGTAGGCTACTGGTCAGTGACATTGTGTCTGCGCGCGGCGGCTGGCGGCTAGTGACCGGCGTGCCACAGCCACATGACAGACGTTTCTGCGCCCCATATCAATGTCACATATTATACTTGGTCTATTAATAGATTGATTTGGT
The DNA here is from genome assembly GCA_029286645.1 of Papilio protenor. NCBI lineage: Eukaryota > Metazoa > Arthropoda > Insecta > Lepidoptera > Papilionidae > Papilio > Papilio protenor. Next base: position 7,443,445 of record JAGSMZ010000006.1, on the reverse strand, counting down.
GTAATGTTGTTTGCGGAACACACAGATGCCACTCGACTCAGACTCGAGCACTGGGCGCGAGGCTTGTCACACGAGATACGCGCTCGGGTGAGGGGAACTCGTACACTGCGGTGCGTCGGCGAACTCACAATGACTGGTGTTGTCGTTATTTTAACGAAAGTTATGAAATCGGACACATTTACATCAATAATTTGAATTAAGCTATGGTAATGTCACTGCCTAGTTTACTGCGTCCGCTGCGGGAGACACTGCGACATGTATCGTACTCCTCATTGAAATAATAAAATTAGTGTGCTAAGCGCGGGTTGTGGGCCGTGAGTGTGGTGCGCGGGGTGAGCGGCGCGGGGTGCGGGGCGAGGGACGCGTGTCGAAGATAATATGACATTACCAACTCTGTCCGCATTTCATAGTATATTTAATCTACCATCTAATAAGTACTAGCTTGCTACGCAATCATAAAATTATGTTTCAACAATTACAAAGCTTGACCATGGTTATGAATTCGATATGCGGCTTCGATCGTGAATAAGGAGCCAGATCGTTGGTAGATGCAAAAATGTAAAAAGACTTAAAAATAAAATAATAATGCATCATTAGACAGACCCTATTGAGTTTTACAACACTTGTCTAGACTCAGGTTTATTTGTTTTAAGTTAACGATTGGAACCCGACTTTAATTAAAAAAATACCGCACCACCACCCTCCATAATATTTATCTGTTGAAAATTTACCAAATTAATAACATACAACAACCCAACAGGGTAATTTATGATCTACTTAAATACAAAATAAAGAAATTAATTCTGATTCTAGGCAGGAACAGGGGAGAGGTGTGTAGAGAAGAGGAGGCGCGGACGAGTAATATGACCCAACTCTTTCTTTGAGCAACTCAATACGCAGTCTGCCGCCGCCGCCCCAGGCCCTGCCTCCGCGGATAGAGATCGCAATGTGATACTGTTCTGAATTGCTTTCATCTATTTGATATTCGATTGTAGTTATATTGTTTTACAACCCACTAAGAAAGACGATAAAAGGGAAATTCAGTAAGCGACATCTGATCTTATACAATACTCTACGAGCCGCGAGTCCTAGCACTAAATAGTATGTAGGTTTATACTCGTACACATACATACGCACCAACTGCCAGCTGGTTCATTATTTCATGTTTGCATTGCAATACCTACTCAAAACCTGTTTCTCAACCGTGAACACGTCAGACAAACAATGCACTCAATTTTTATATATTCCCAGAGCGCAACATGTTTCTCCTCCAGCTTCCATATGCAATGCACTACACAATGGTAATAAAAAACAGTACATGCATTTTGCGCAGCTTCTCGAACGAACGTAAATAATAATTATTGATGTCTTGACTGCTGGGGTCCCTTGAGTTATGTTCTGTACTTCTTTACCAGCTACGTTCGTATCCTAAATGTGCAGCAATATTCAATTTCACTGCAAAAAAGCAAATGTATTTAAATATATAATAGAATAAAAATGTAACATCAAAAGCTGTTGAAAGCGGGGGCAGGCGGCGGGGGCGGGGGCGGGGGCGTGGGCGGGCTCAGGATGCGGTCAGGGCGGATGCAGCTGACGGCGGATGGAGCTGGCTGTGGAAATGTCGACGTGGAATTGTGATACAACTTTCTTTATATATTTTAAACATATAAGAAACGTGTCGCTGGAAGGAAATGGCGGGTATTCGAGATATCAAAGCACCGCACCGCCTCGGCCGGCTCGGATGTGTCGGACGGCGTCGTCATATCTGAGATGCCTACGCTTGTACTGCACTTTATTATTTAGGTACTTATTTTTACATTCAACGTGCGTAGTGTGTAGTGTATACCTCCCTGTAACTGTGTACACGACGCGGTGGCGCAGGCGGGTGTCATGTATACATTTGCAGAAAACAATGTATGTACTCGTATGTCAACGAGGACAATGGACATATCGTTAACTAATAACGTTATTAGTGACGGTGACATGACGTGATTGTGACGAGACGGAGACGATGATGTGATGTGTGATAGCACCAGACAGGCCACGCCGCCTCGCCGCCCCGCCGCCCCGCCGCCCTGGCGGCTGATTGATTGATGCTCGTTTAGGGAACACAATCGCACGTCGCCGGAAATCAGACGAAGACGAACGAGCCGCGTTACGTTATCAATTAATTAGAAGCGATCAGGCCACGCACACACACTACACACACACTCGCGCAAACAAAATGATGATGACGCATCTTCTCCCTTGTCCGGGATTTAGGTCCTGCTATCGGCGTCGGCTTACTTAACGATCTGATCGTCTACAAGAATCTGAATGCTACAATGACTAGCTGCAGAACAAACAGCCCCACCGCCGCCATCGCCTCCGCCCGGGACGAACGTGACCACATTTAGAAATGGAAGCTCAGCGTAGCTACATTTGCCACTGCTCAAATAAATCGTTACAATCTATTCACTAATTACAGATTAGTGACGGAGAATTCGGAGAATTAGAGACTTCATACAAAATATTCCCAAATTGTTTTGTACTAAACACACACAACACGTCTACAAAAGATTGCGCGCTTCGGTCGTACAATAAAATGACAAATCAAAGATTTCGATTCAAGTTGAGCGAAATGTGTGGAAAATTGTGTCGAACTCCAACGACGCTAAATCCTTTCATGACATTGAGAGTGCAAATTACCTCGCTGAAAGATCTCTTTATCGTTTATAAAGTATCAATGCCTGCAAGCGATGACGCAGGTATCTCATAGATTTAACAAGACAAGCTTATGCTTGTTATATAAGTACGAGTATAATAGTCAATATACAAATTTAACTATAAATATGACTACGCGGATCACATGTGTGGCTTTATTGAATGAAACAATTTGCCTTGCCAGTATTGCATGCCTCAGGCCATGGCATTTTAATACTGGCAAGCTTTGACACTATGATTTTTTGTTAACAATTTTTATTGGAATTGAACATAATATTAAAGTTATAGCTTATATCGACCTCCCACCGCTGCAGTCTCCTCGTCCAACAACAATACACTCGAGTGCGAGCGCGGTGAGAGAGGCCAGGGGCGCGGGAGACCACAAAGGCCGCTCGTCTTCAGCTCGTAAAGCAGTACTTACGCATTGCTCCAGATTTGCTCTAATCTCTACTTCATTGAGCATTGACACTTCGACGTCGCGTCGCTCACTTGAATATAAATTTCAGGCGAAACACATCGCGTGAAAGAACTTGAAATACCACTTGTGTGTCTCGGAGACATTTACATTATTTTTCTAGGCTGCGACTGCGGCTACAGTTGCGGTGATAGTGAGGTTGGCGAAGGGCGGGCGGGGGCGCTATGCATCGGCATTTAGATTTAAACCTTTGTGTAGTGATGTGTTTAAAAAGTATTGCATTTGAATTGGATTCTTTGAAGGTTCTCAGTTGTGAGACTTGTTTGCAAGTACTTAAGGGGGCGCAGACACCGATGTGCTCGGGCACCGCGATCGCGACGCCTTTTCTGACTTTGCTTCACTTTAAACTTCCGACGAGGTTAAAATTATTTTACATAAGTGTTAAATTTTAGCAAATAGATGCTGCATTAGTAAATTATTTTCATAGAGGCGTGTTACATGCAATCCAATATTATAATAATACTTGTCTATGCACGTGTTGTGATGTTGGAATATCCCGGTAAGACGGTATGCCGATGCCGAATGCTGTGGGCGATGCATCGCTTTGATACAATGCTCCGCTGCTGTGTGGTGCATTGTGCGCGTTTGCAACTTGCGACACATTGCCGAATACGTAATGATCTGTTTAATTGCTATTATTATACACAACTTATTGATTTACACAACTGTCACCGTTTGTGTCAGGAGTTCACCTCGGTCCTCACCGTGACTTGCTGCTGCTGAAACATGTTTTGTATTCTAGTGGAACAAAGGGTCACTCTATATTCATTTATTATTTTGAGGAACGTAAAAAGCCTTATTTTGAAATGTATTATATATCGGATAATTCGGAAAGGCCTCTTTGCGATTCTCTCCCTGCCATTGTACTCAGACTAACTGAGATGAACGTAATGCGATTACCCGCTTTGTACATTTGCCGAGGGCCGGGATACGGAGTTTATAATCATTTTCAATATCATGTCTCTTTTGCTACAGCAAGTATTCAATTTGACATTTGTACAAGTTCATGATCAAGTTCACACAAGTGTGGGTGAGTGTTCCGCCGACAACACCTCACATTTGTGTTCATTTCAACTAAGTAATAAAATAGTCGAAGACAAAGCGTACCACGGAACAGAGATCTGTCTATCTTGCCTTTGTTTATTAACTTATTTGCCTTTGTTGAAGCTATAAGTACGTACGTGTAACATAAGTATGTATGTGCTAAGAGTAACGTGCCGCGCCATTGATCCGCAATGTAACAATGTTTAATTCATGAGGTTATTTCGCTCTCAGCTGAATGCGATCAGATTACGAACAAAACTTCGGAAGCCATTAAATTCAGGAGAAAGATGTATTTTCCGCAAAACGGCACATTAAATTTTCCATTACGAGAAATTTTGGAATGTTAAAAGTTTTGCACATTTCGTAAAGAAATGTCAATTTATGTCTTTTTTAATATTGTGTTTATTTCTATACATGTTGCGTCATTAATTGTTTAACTTTTTAACTGTGATACAAATATCGGGTACAATTGAAATAGAGTCGCGCTGCGCTGTGCGAGAGATACACCTAACTTAGTTAACTTTGAAGCAATTAGCCAATGCTCCGGCGCCACGGCCGCGACTCTCGTTTACATCTGCCCCTCTAGACAAAGTATCATTCGTTTAGCGATATAACTGATCGTCAAAAATGTATAGAACAATAAATAAATTACTATAGGTCACGTCATTGTCATGTATTTGACCTCCTCACCTAGCGACAAGAATTTTACCAAAATCATTTTTTATAAATTATCTTTTTTAATAAACGTAAATTGAATTAATTATAACTAATGTAACCAAAATTGTATTAAAATTATTTCTTATTCCAGTCACGTTTTAAGAAAAAGAATTACGTTATATTTTAATGCAGAGTCGCGCTCTTCATAATAAGGCCGTGTATTTGGACAAACTTAAAATTCATTGCGAACCCGGACTTGATTTAATAACGGCCGAGTAATGTTTGTGTCCTGAAATGTAGCGGGGATTTTAAAATTAGCTTTCTTTAGCTTTGTTAATATTTTAGTTAAAGAAAGTGTTTTTTGGGAAATCTCACGAACACCGAACTTCAAAGCGCCTCCTAACACGATTCACTATGTTATTCGACTCAGAAAATAAGTAAATTATAATTTAAAAGGCAGAATTTTATTAGAGGTTTTACCAAGTAGTTTATTTATACACCTATAGTTACAGTTTTCTCATTTGGACGTAGGCGTACTGCCGTAGCCGTAGCCGAATGCGCGAACCCGAACAATGACTCAAAAATAATGTCAACAAAAAATATCCTTTCTAATTCAGCAGTTGTACGTACTACTCGTATAGGAGCTAGCGGCGTGGCAAGCGCACGGATACGGCCGGTCGAGCAAGTATCGCCGCGCAACCAAATGTCAAATCGACCATTTCATTTCCATTTTCAAAGGTAGGACGCTGTGTCTTTCAGAATTTAAAATACACGTACACCGGCGGCGGCGGCGGCGGCGGCGGCGGGGGCTGCTATCTCTCGGATGTATATTTCAAACGTTAACTAACTTTAAAACGCTCGACTTATCTTAATGAGCGGGGGAGCGGCGCTTGAGCGGCGACGGCTCCTTCTAAGTAAAACTGCTAAGTTACCTCGTAACTTTAAATTAGCACTTGAGTGACGTGGATCGCTATCGGAACCTGCGGCGTTTGAGCTCCCGCCGTAAAGTGTTCGTGAGATGTAAAGTTTGGACATTGTATCGAAATATATTGGAAAATACATTGGAAATTTTAGACATTAAATAAAAAAAGTTTACTGTTTTTTATTGGAAATTTGGAATTAAACAAATAAGTGTTGGTCGTATGTGAGGGTACGTTCAAAGAGTACAATCACTGTAGCCAATATAAATTGCCTACGCTGACAGCTTTTATTTTTTAACATAATGCGCCCATATAGCTTTTAACCTCGGTATGGGTTATTTTACTACGAAAAATTAAAAATGCCTCATGCTGTCTTTGTCTATGATATGGATGTAATAAGTAAATAAAACACCACATTCAGAAGCGTCATTGGAGAGCAGGGTTCCGGCGCGGCGCGGGCCTAGGGCGCACAATGCGGGGCGCGGGGCGTGCTACCGCGTCGGGAACACGGAGTCTTATCTGACACTACACCATTATATCGAACAATATTTATTGCAAATGTAACTCGTACCGCTCTGGAGCTTTGCGTCGAACAAATGCGACAGCGGAGTGAATACGTGACAAGAAAAGCGGCCTGAATATTGAACTTGTGTAGCACTCACTTACTGGTACTAAATTCACGCCACCTCCTTGGCAGAAACAATCTCGTGTTACGTATGTGATGTATGACATTTATTTTATTTTACGTAATCGTATATGATTACCGTTGGGAAAGTGGCAGGTTGATGATAGTATTCTACTGTAAGAGCGCGAACTACGGTACACTTTATGATTTACGTATATTTTTACTCTTGCCTATGAAGAAGGAAATGATTTAATTACATAAACGTTTAATTCAGTCACCTGTTTTGGCAATGCGCGATCTAAATATTTGAAAGGTTCCAGCGGCGGCGGCGGCGGGAGATAAAAGCCTCCCTAATCTGTGACGGCCATCCGCCGCTCGTAAACCTCGCTAAAGACCTCGCGAGCCGCGGTGACATTTATTTATACCTACATTATATGTTCATTTACACTATATTTTATCGACACAAAAAGCTGGACGGGTTTTATTTCATTTTATCATTTGTTTTACTTATTTATTTAATACTTGTTGCACAAATATCACAAAAACTATACTAAAACAAAGCTACGACAGGATTTGCGCGAGGGCGGCACACAAATGAAAATGTCTATTACTTACATACTGTTTTATAAAATTGATATTACTTTTATCTTAAAATATAACACTTTACATATGATTAAACTGCGGAGGTTCCATGAGGCTGGCGGTATCTACACCAGACTGTGATGTAAAAATAATTTACTACAATTTATAGCATATCTGGCTATACCAGCTAAATTGAACCTTTTGTCCGGGGGCACGTTGCCTGTGCGTGCGTGTGCGAGTATGATGCGAGCGGATATTGTATGAGCTAAGATGACATTGAACTGTTTTTGTATTTAATTAGAGCGCGAGACAAAGCCGCCACAACTACGCACCGCCCTCCCCTCGCCCCGCGCCCCGCACTCCGCACCCCGCGACCCCACACATCCGCTCACGAGTTAACCATTGTAAACTATGCACTGTTAATAATGTGGATATTGATTCTTCAATCATAAAATCCGTCGTGTTATTTTAATTCATGGTACCTCCTAGACACAACATCTTTAAATAAGTAATTAAATCAGTTAAGAAGAAATATTTGATTTACAATTAATTCCATATGAATGAGAGAAGCGAGTCTAACATTAGGCAGCCTTAGTTGTAGATTAAATAAAGTTTAATAGATTAACCCCGAAGAAAGCCACCGCGCCGCCTTCCCGCCGCCTGACAGCTACTAATGATCAATTTTCAAAGCCATTGATTTGACAAGTTGCGGGGAGACGAACTTCACCGACGTAGGCTACCAAATCAATTTGTGCGTTTGTTTGTGACTGACAAAAGTTTAATGATACTTCTTAATTATGTACTAAATAACCATTAATTTTTTAACTGTCAGTCTATGTGAAGAGATCCCCGCGGGCGACGCAAACCGTCAGCTCGTCCCAGCTCCAGAATTAAAGTGCGACAGTTGTTTCCAACTCCACGAGGCAGGCTTACACTGACGCGGGAGGGATTCTAGTTACTCCCTCTTTGTTATTTTATCGAGTTATAAACGAGCCGAAGCCGTTCGTGCATTGCAATATAGTATCTACAATAAACAATCAAGAATCTGACATCCAATCCTCTAAATGCTGTTGCAAGTTTATTATTAACTCTCAGAATATATTATACTAACAAATATTATTTAGCAAACATCCGCCAAGTGGTTTAGAATGCATCGAGGACAAACATACAAATACAAAAATGAACATTAGTTTGCTGCGCGGAGGAGGAGATAAACTTATTTAATCAAAAAATATATTTACATATCTATCTGCCGCTGGCAGATCGAGATTAAGGGCTTAACAATCAAATTAAAATAACAAAGAAATATGAAAGCACTCGAATGTATTGAATGGGAAGTTTTTGGTTGAGATTTTTATTTGTTTTGTATTGAAAGCTGGAGATTGAGGGGCGTGGCGGTGGGGCGGGGTGGTGGCGACATGTCGGCTTGCATTTCTTGTCTTTTCAACATGAACACCATCGGGAATGTGACTTTGATGGTTATTTAGATCGTTTTAAAAAATGTTTTTTTCTTAAGTCTTACTAACAACATACATACATACAACATCAATTTTAATATGACCGAAAAAGTTTATTGATTGTCTAGTGGCGAGCGGCAAGCAGGGAGCGGCGAGCGGACGCGTCCGGAGCTCCGGGGCATAATAATGCTTTTGCGTCGGTCCGGCCGGCCGCCCGACCGCCCGACCGCCGACCGCCCGACCGCCCGACCGCCGACCGCCCGACCGCCGACCGCCCGACCGCCCGACCGCCCGACCGCCCGACCGCCCGACCGCCCGACCGCCGACCGCCCGACCGCCGACCGCCCGACCGCCCGACCGCCGACCGCCCGACCGCCGACCGCCCGACCGCCGACCGCCCGACCGCCCGACCGCCGACCGCCCGACCGCCCGACCGCCGACCGCCCGACCGCCGACCGCCCGACCGCCGACCGCCCGACCGCCGACCGCCCGACCGCCGACCGCCCGACCGCCGACCGCCCGACCGCCGACCGCCCGACCGCCGACCGCCCGACCGCCCGACCGCCCGACCGCCCGACCGCCCGACCGCCGACCGCCCGACCGCCGACCGCCCGACCGCCGACCGCCCGACCGCCGACCGCCCGACCGCCCGACCGCCGACCGCCCGACCGCCGACCGCCCGACCGCCCGACCGCCCGACCGCCGACCGCCCGACCGCCGACCGCCCGACCGCCGACCGCCCGACCGCCGACCGCCCGACCGCCCGACCGCCCGACCGCCGACCGCCCGACCGCCGACCGCCCGACCGCCGACCGCCCGACCGCCCGACCGCCGACCGCCCGACCGCCCGACCGCCCGACCGCCCGACCGCCGACCGCCCGACCGCCCGACCGCCCGACCGCCCGACCGCCGACCGCCCGACCGCCGACCGCCCGACCGCCCGACCGCCCGACCGCCGACCGCCCGACCGCCCGACCGCCGACCGCCCGACCGCCGACCGCCCGACCGCCGACCGCCCGACCGCCGACCGCCCGACCGCCGACCGCCCGACCGCCGACCGCCCGACCGCCCGACCGCCCGACCGCCGACCGCCCGACCGCCCGACCGCCCGACCGCCGACCGCCCGACCGCCCGACCGCCGACCGCCCGACCGCCGACCGCCCGACCGCCGACCGCCCGACCGCCCGACCGCCCGACCGCCCGACCGCCGACCGCCCGACTGCCCGACTATACGACTACCCGACTTCAGCTTTCCGACACTCTGTTAAGAAGATAATGATGGTGAGTATTGATATGTTTCGTTTGAAGCAACCCTCCTTACGTCAACGAAACAATTAATTAAATATGTTGCAAATTAATGCAAATTACTATGTAACACTGGGGCACAGTGAAAGAAATAATGGAAATTGTTTCGTATGCGTTAATGCTTAACGGTGTACTAGTTAGTATATTTTTTTTACAAAATTTCCTATAATGCTCAGTACTGCAGCTTGGTGATGCCTACAATACAGAACACGCATTGCATTGATCTTCTGTTTTAATACAGTGGAAATCTTTAGATACAATTTTTATTCTTAAAATAGACGATACTAATAAAACGTAAGTTATTCGTTTCATAAACGAAATCTTGGCATTTTTTACAATGTATAAATCCGCATCGAATTCGGTTAGATGAAGCGGCGCACGGACCAGAGAGCGGTCGTGAGTCGCGACGCCGGCTCTTCTACATTTATATTACTTTCGATATTTCTCAGACGCCGACCTTTTGCCGACAGATTATTTTGATTCCCCGACTTCTTAATTAAATTTAAATGAATTTCGAAAAAAAAATATTGTTTGAAATCGTCAGAATGATTTACAAGTGTAGCTGGGAAAATGATTTTTATAAGAGAACGGGGCAATCTCTCGAATATTGAATTTATGGTACATTAAATCTTTATTAAGTACATAAGTACGTAAGTTTTGTAGAAAACTGTATAAAAATGGAACCATTCAAGGTTGACTTAAAGTTAAAAATGTATATGTTAAAATTAACTTAAATTAGTATTGAAACAGTGCCCTTCGTTGTTGCTACGCTACGCTACGCGAAGTCGCTTGGTGTAGCACGCGACGTGGCGTAGCGTGCATAGTGAGCGTAGCACGTAGCGCTAAGTAGAGCTCGTAGAGCTCGTAGAGCTCGTAGAGCGCGGCATTGAGCACTCAGCTGCGGCTCCCGCACGTTAAACATCAAATGATGTAGAGATCTCAAAAGACGATTCCTTCTACGAATACAGTATAGTAGGTAGCTTTAGTTTATTGCTAATAAACAGTTTCAAATAAAAATACGGATATAAAGTTTTACGTTTAATAATGGACTATAGATTTATGTAGCCCTTACTGACTCATGTACATTTAATAATTAGGCGTAGCGTAATTAGTAATTACCAAACTTGAGTCGTAGAAATAAGTTTTATCAGATGTGAGAGAGATGAACCGGCGGCGCGGGTTGTGTGTAGACCAACTCGCTCTGAGATCTGTCTTTCATTAACTAATGAGCCCTCCCCGCACCGCCCTCCCCGCTCCGCTATCCCCCCCCCCCTATCCCCGCCACTGATTTAACGCAAATGTTTGCTTAAGGATGTTGTGTTTGACTAACATTTCTGTATTAATCACTGAGGGTTTATTTGTGTAACTATCTTTAAAACAGCTATTGCTTCAATACTCTTGCCGGACTGTATTGGTACATTTTAAATAACATGTATGTACATACACGAACAAACAATGTACTGTTTGTCCATGTTATAATTGTTGTGTCTTGTCGTTTGCCGCTCGCCGCTCGCCGCTCGCCGCTCACAAACAGGAACTAGTCGTTACGGGGACACTGCAAAGTCCTGCTTTTATTTTGTGAAACATAAAACAAATGTTTTTAACCTTAGCAGCCATTAGCCTAGAGTAGTAAAAGTCCGCCCGTCCTTGATTCCTGATGGACCCAATTTGTGCTTTAATATGCGAACAACGAAATCCAGGAGTGTGTACACTATACTCACAATATAACGGAAGTAGTCAATCAACGTCACATATCACACTTCCTGATTGAAGTTGAGAACGAGAGGTAAAGCGACGAGCAGAGAATGTGAGTGCGGGAAAGTACTTAATATATTCCAACTGGAACGATACGCAAAAATGTTTATGTAAATGTGAGGTGCCACCGACACCGACACCGACACCGAGGAATCTTGATGGCGGTCATTCAGCTAAAATTTATGACCAACATATCGTCGGCTTAAATCGGACCTCATTCCGATATAACGATTACGAGGTCTAAAAATTATGTATTATAACATAATAAGTAAGTGAATTATTTAATAGCATTTTTTTTTTATAAAAAATATTAGTAGATTTTTGTTAATTTACTCATATTTCCTTTAGCCATTCCAACTAAGCTCTAGGCTTGTGCTAGGATATGGTTCACGACAATAGTCGAATGGCGGGATTCGAACCCTCGACCTCACCGATCGGTAGTCCGTACCCCAAACCATTAGGCTATTGGCGCTTAGCACTTAAGCATTGTTGGAACATATTACAAAAGTCTTACGATTTTCTTCACTAACCTCGAATTACGCAGTGACTCTATTTCGTTTGATAAAAGTTTTAAAACTTTTAATTACTGTTAAGTTTTAAATTGAAAAAGCTTTCGTATTACCTTAAAAAAGAAGACTTTTTAATAAACCCCTCAATAGAACATAACAAGAGAATAAAATTTTTAATAAACATATCTTATTAAAAGTCCAACTTTAATTATTTTACGCTTTACTTTTGCTTGTTTGTTTTGTATAATATAACAAAATAAATAATAAATAAGAGTACAAGAACAATAGCAATAATTTTAATAATATTACTGAAATATTTGTTTAAATGTGCATATAACGCATTGCATTGTCTACACGGAAATAAATCACTGCCGAGTAAAATTACTCTTTATTGAGATAAGTATTAACTAGTAACAGTGAGTACATACTTTACATTACAGACGGAATACGTGAGCGACAGGGTCGCAGGACTCGACAATGCGTTATGTTCGTCACTTATAAATGTAATGTAATTTCTGACATCTAGTTTGATCATTATAATAAAAGATTATCGTCATTAATCTTGCGTAGGTTATTATCAACAGAACGGGAATGCAAAGAGTACGTGTGGAAGGAGGGGGGGGAGGGGTGTAACAGTCGAAGATCATTAGCTAGGAATTGGGAGGTAAACATCCGACATACATACGAGTATGTACGAGTAGATGTTGTAGGTTTTATAACAATGAGGGCTCTTGTCACATATGGCACATTTACCTTCTTACTACTGTAAGGCTAGTGTGTCACATGATGTGATTTTTAAAAGATCAATCAATTCCAAAGATTAAAAGTAAGTCTAATTTTAAAAGAAATACTACGTTTTGTTCTTTTTTTTTTACATTTTTTGTCGCCGACACGTACTTAGATCGCCTTAGATCACTGAAGTTCTGTCACGTCCTCATTGAGGATTAACTCGGATTTAAACCCGTACGTTATACGAGTTAGTAATAACAAATAAATTGTCCAAGTCCAAAATTGAAATAACTAAGACCAAGATAATTATTTAGTAATATAAAACATTCCATTGCCGAGTTCACTCCGAGTGGCAACAGACCAATCAAAATATTCACAATACTCGAATAACTGTCGTCTCATTTCTATAATGGAGATGAAATTATTGTGAAACATATAAAATCATTTAAGTTGCTTCAAAATAGCTCCTTTTGAAATGGAATCGGCGTTTGTAATATTCATTTGATTCGAGCGAAGTTCTGTCGGCGGCGGCGGCGGCGGCGGAATGGCGACATTCGAAAATATGCCGTTAATTAATTATGTATAGAAATTTGAATCTGTATTATATTAATTTATATTTATAGTTACGCGTACCAAATATTAAAGTGATACATGTAGAAAATATCAATGCACTTTATCACAATGATGTTATCTAATAGCGGCGGTCCTTTTCCGTAATGTCCATTTAGCGCACCTGCACACAATATTTATTACCATCTATCCCTTTAGGGCCATCGTTAATATTTTATTTCAAAATAGATTTTGGCAAAATTCAACTATAGTCGATGGATATAATAACTTTGTCGTAGTCTGCCTGCAACGCAAAACATACACCACGGAGGCGGCAGCTGCGACTGTTGTATCTAAACAAACCATCAAACGGTAATGAACGTACATACATAGGTCAGGCGCTGAACTGAGGCCGACAAAAGTACCGCAGAGCTACAACTCGAGGGGATTTCCTTTAAGGCGAGTTCACGGAACCAGAATAATTTGCTTAGAATCAACTTGAGTCGGTTGGACAACTTTGGTTCATCACTCGACTTGATTAACCTCAAATTAGTTAAATCACTAAATGCAAGATATCTTGTCGTATACGAGTATTTAGCAATTACCTAATTACTTGTAGTTATGTTTCTTCCAACTGTAAGATTATCTCCCCTAAGTTTTGAATGAGAATCGATTTCGTCGTCGGTGGCCCACTGACCCTTCAAAATAAACATAACTTTGTAAAATTACTTATTTTATTTATTATTTTCAAGGATAACGTTCAATCATCAGATAAAAACCACGTCGACAGTCAGCAGAGAGCAGCGCTTGTTATTGATGACTTTTCTTTGTGTTACTTTAAGTGTAATGCTTCACAGACCGCTCGGACAATGTTAGTACTTGCTAACTAACTATAATGTTGTTATTTTTTCTACAGTTACTGTTATTTGTTTACTCAAAATAGCTGTTGTTTTACTGTTACATTTTGATTTTATACTTTTTATCTATATTTTGCTGCCTAACAAATGCAAATATATCGACGGATGTCCTTTCAAAACGCACAAAAAGTAAAATTAAGAAAACATGTCCACTGTAATTTTATGTAAAAGATTGATTGATATTTAATACCCCTCGATGTCAGAATTCTGACCCGTCACCCTCACCCTCACCGACAGCGTCAGCGCTCCGTCATGATGCATTAAAATTGTAAGTGTCGCCATTACGTCATTACGTGCTGCCGAGTGATTGATACACTTTTAATCCGAGTATATAATGTATGTATGTTAACAAATGTTCGCGTTGTCACCTTTCAGAATTGGCCACACGGCTCGTTGTTTCGAACTGTACGATTACATCCCTGATTCAGACTCCTTGTGGTAATTCAAAACCATAAGAATAACTACATTTTATTATTACTAAACAATGCTAGGTAGTCACATACTGCATTTACAAATTAATAAATAAGATAACAAACTTCTTGCAAACTTGAAATTCTTACGTGAATTACTTGCGAAACCAAAATATATTAAATGAATAGAATATAGCGAATGCCAACAAATCTTTTACAGCCGTTGTAGCGGTGTGTCCGCAAAAGCGAAGGCGGCGCGCGGCGACGCGAAGGCATTTAAATTGAACTCTGATTATAAACGAGAGAGCTCCCCCAGCCTGCGCCCCCCCTCCCCGCCCCGCCTCCTTCACATCTCAAAGACGATCACAATACGTAAGCTTACTGTGCTTTATTATATCCAGACTAAAATAGGTTTTATTAAAAAGTAACTCACCTAAGTTATCTAGGGGTTCTCCCAACGGACTCCTCCGGAAACCTGTGATTGTGTGTGACTGTGATTTCTGGCCCTTTGCAAGACCATATTCAGTGTGCTTATTTCATCCTACCTATATACTTCGTATAAAATAAAGAGAAATGTTATTTAATTTTATCAAAACAGAGAGTTACAGAATTTCTCGCAAACCCTTATTAAATCGGGCATCTGATAAACATGGACAAATTGAATTTGTTTCCCCACGCGCAAAGTTATTGGTGCCCCTTGTCCTATTGTTC
Organism: Papilio protenor; assembly: GCA_029286645.1. Classification (NCBI taxonomy): domain Eukaryota; kingdom Metazoa; phylum Arthropoda; class Insecta; order Lepidoptera; family Papilionidae; genus Papilio; species Papilio protenor. Next base: position 7,428,097 of record JAGSMZ010000006.1, on the reverse strand, counting down.
TTGCAATTAGCTATAAATGTCGGCTTCGGCTGATCCTATTGTATGAGATGCCTCCAGCACGGAGTTCTAATAGCTTCATCGGAGGAAACGCACCCTTCGATGTTATGGGATATCGACATTGACGCTCGGAGGTATAAACCACAATGCTTTCAACCGGCTGCGGGATTCAATCAAAGTTATTGTTGGACGTAGCTTCGTACTTTTGTTGCTGTCAAAGTTTTCTTACAGTGGACAAGCGTCGCTAGAGAATACCCCGCCGCGCCGCGCCGCGCTGCGCACTCCTTCTGACAACTAATAAATGAACGACAATTTACTGCCGCTGCAACGGGGCAACTGTCAGCTGTTGTATCGCTACGGATACAATAAATTCAATTCTGTGACGAATAGTTCTTTAACATCGAAGAAACAATGTTGACCATTTAATGAAATAGTTAGACCTTACTATAGTATTTTCTGCTATCACAAATAACGTACAAAGGCAATGGAGCAGCAAGTTATCTGACCAAATTAATCAAACATCACAATGTCGGGTAATTGGTTTGTGCGGCGGCGGCGGCGTGTTTAATTACGGCACTTTGTTGTAGTCATTGTTGACTGCGACCGGTCGACGGGCGGTCACTGGGCGGTCGACGGGCGCTCGACGGACGGTCGCCGGGAGGCGCGCGGCGGTCAACTCGCGCAATAATTAAATATACTTCCGATCCACTCTGGCTGTCAACAATGCACGACAAAATGAAGGTTCCATTAAATAAATGATCATTTTGTCAATCATTAATTACCTGTACAAATAGTGTTCGTAAATTTATACAAACACTTGCGTTCGACGTCAGTCGCGTCAGTCGCGTCGGAATCGTGCGACGTCGTGAGTCGTGCAAAAGGTCACTAGTTAATGAAGCTGAATGCGATGAGAGACTACCATCTGTGGTATTGCCAATTTGCAAAGAATACGTATAATTTTAATGGCATACAAACACACAATGCCGCAATATAGAAAAAAAACACTTGGTAATTTTTAAACAATAATAAATTTTTCACGAAAAAGCATGTAGAATGTAAAGACACAGTATGAATTGTATTTGCTAAGCTAGTCATATATTTATTGTAAATTAAATTGCCAGAGGAACAAATTGTATTCGGGCCGTGTCCCGAGCCCATATCTTGCCACTCATCCAGTCGTCTCATCTCATCTCGACGACGAATACACAAAAAACTCGTTATAGAAATCAAATTGAATTTACTTACCTTCCAATCCTTCTGACATAAAAAAGTATTAATACAGACGCGAGATACAAGTGTCTAAGTTCAAACTAACATCAAACATTTACTTATGAATAAATAGAAACTTTGACAAGAACACTCTTATGACTTTATGAATATTTCGCCAACTTTAAAGCTACGAGTATAAGAACTCACTTGGGCCCCGCTCGCGTTATACCTAACTCTATTTTATAACTATTTTTAACGCTGAGTTCGTCACGGGTTTTTGGCAGAGACAAATAACAAGTAAAATACGGTCGCCTGCAGCGGCCGAGGCGACGGAGAGGCGACGGAGAGGCGGCGAGGAGGCGGCGAGGAGATCCCTACTAAAGCATTTTGTCTCTGTCCTTAATATAAATGGGGACGCTTTACGCACGACACACTGATCTGGTAACAGGGGTCAATTTAGCTCGGGGATAGATCAGACGTCCTCACCAAAGATACGCAATGGGCGAGTTAACAAAAAGTTCGTGCTATTATTTGCAACAATATTGGAGATCTTACTTTAATTTACAAGCTCTATAAAAAAAATTGTGTCGGCCTTCGGGTTCTATTTTCTGAGTTAATTAAGAACTTTGAGCAGAACGAACATAATTTAACATCAAAGGACTTTCGCGGAGAATACAAAAAAAAATTGGATGAGGTTGCTTTGAGTCGCGGTTGCGAATACAACCGGAGAAACGATATTCATTTTTGTGTCGCTGGCGGCGCGGCGATGCCTTTTGCATCGCAATGTAATTTGCTAGTTATACTTGACTGTGTCAAAGATATGCAAAAAGAACCAATTTTATTATAAGTTTATGTGTTTTCAATAATGTATTTGTGATCGGTAGGCCACTGTTTCTGAACGGTAATAATGTCTATGGTGTAATTTTTTTACTTTAAGCTATTGTTTTCGGTAGATTTGAGCGCGGGGTGTGTTTAATTGGTTTCATTCAGCTGTCGGAGGCCGCTCGCATCGTGTCACCGCGCCGCTAGAGAGCGCTCGCGGCTGTTTCATTATTAATTATATTATCTTCATTTCCAGCTCCACGTCGCCGCGTCGCCGCGTTGCCGTCATCGAGGCTTAGTGACGTCACGGCACCCTTCTCCACTCATGCAAATGTTCTAAACAAAATTTGAGGTGCAAATTACACACTTTGTTAGGATGGATTTCAATAATAAATGGAAATCAGATGACTGGTGGAAATTCATAGCTTGCTCCTTGTGTCGTGCCTGCATATATAGTCCGTTTGTTGTTAACCTAACTATTTCAGTAAAATATCACAAGATGCTCACAATGCAGTTGAGTACAAAAACTTGTCTTAGAACAACAGATACGTGCAAACTGATTGCTCTAATTGTAACAGTTTGCTGTACGATATTTGAATCTAAGTGGGAAGCGAATTTAATTCTTTGACTGTACAGTGGTATAAAATTAAAAAGTCACTTACCTCTGTACTAGATTATATTAACAATCTGAATTAACTTATACAAGATTCATATAAATCATTTGAGGATTATTTAAATGAATTCTACTGCACAAATAGGAAAAAAATCACATCAAAATTTTCGACGCGAAGTAAATAGAAAGCTGTCGTAGCTCGAGAGATGTCAATATAATCTCTCCATCTTTCATGTGTCTTCGATCGTGCGAAGTTTAATGGTGAATGAAAGAAGTGATTTAAAATCAATCCACTTATTGGATTCCATTTGTCTGAGGCCGCCGCCCGCCCACACCGCTCGCAGCGCCCGCACCGCTCGCACCGCTCGCAGCGCCGGTAGACGATTCTAGAGTAATTCACAATAAGAACAACCTTATCATTGGCTTACTCATAATACTAAAGAATTTTATTTTCCCTTTTTTCTTGTTCACTTAAATAGGAACGTTTTTTAAGAGTTTTCTGTTTACAACAACACGTTTGCTACTGTTTCATAACTAATTCCTTATTCCTCATTATAATAAAAGGTATTAATCTGTTTTGAACGTTGTCATCAACACACAACCTATATATGTACTTAAACAACATAGTTAAATACTTTAGCGGGAGGCGAAACTCGTCGCATCTCTTTAGCTTTTGATGAGTAATTGTGTTTCTTTAACGTCTTAATGACACGCTTCTCCGCTCATTTACAAAGCTACGTCATATAATTACGACTAATTATATTAATACCGAAAGCGCGTCAACGAAATGAACAAATTAATTGTCGTTGTCGCGGCGTAAAGGTGGCCCGAAGAGACGCCACGCACGCCGTCACATTAACAATATAAAGATTCAACAAAATTCCTCATTGTTCTCACACTCCGCTACAGACTGCTGAGGTGAACGGACGTGTCCACTCACCAAACATCTGTCGCCCCGCCCGACAATACGTCGAGCAACCCGCTGCGCAGGTGCGTGCCATAAAACGCGCCGCCGTCCATTGTTAGCGAGCCACCTGTGTCGGCGTAATTTTTATTACACCGGCCGTCTGGCAAGCGATAATCCTAGTTTCTGGTAATAACGTCTTAACGTCATTGTCCCTTTCAGGAACAATTTATTGCACTGCCACCTGGCAGGCTATTCTCTGGTTTCTTGGTTTTGCGAACTAATCGTCTATTGTTTCCGACTTCGGAGACAGCGTGCAAAGTGTTGTAAAGTGCAGTTTTCACTGCGCGGAACAAGACTTTAGAAACGCATTGAAAGACTAGCGGATACCTAACGGTGACAACGAAGCTAGTCGGGCAGCCCCGTTCGCCCGCGTTTCCCCTTCAGGGAACCGCGTAATTCGGAAGGGACCTCCACCACTGGCCTTGGGTAGTGCCCTAGCCAACGTTGGTCCACGACTGGCCGTTAAGAGCCCACGGGTAGCTTTAGTTAGACCTAAGCACACACCCGAGTGCACAATAAGATCGGCACTCGGACACACTAGGGCTACACGTAGTAGGCACACATCCTCCCTGCTTAACCCAGCAGGGAGGGAGCTAGGGACACACACCCCGGCGATCCCACCGGGACCGCCTTAAGGATTGTTAGCAGTATACGTTAATAAATCGATAAAATGGCCGACGCCCTCAGGGCCGTATTGGAGACTCTCAAGAGAGATTTTCCCGAGGCATTCTTAGCCGTCTTAGGAGAGCTTCAAGGAGCTCCGCCGTCCCACGTCTCGGGCATCTGTAATGTCCACGTCGGGCTCCGAAGCCCACTCGTCATTGGAAGATTCCGATATGGAATCTAACGCCGCGTCGCCCTCATCGTCTAACGACGGTTTCACAACCGTCGAAAATAAGAAAAAGCGCAAGAAGCGCTCTTCCCCCACGACCTCAACTTCCTCATCCCCTGTGCCCCAAAAGGCCCACAAACCAATCCCCCCTATCCAAGCCGGGCCATCCCAGCCCTCGTCGGTTCCCATCCCGGCCCTTATGGCCATACCAACAGCCCCATGCTCGGCTGCTCCCGCCCCTCGGCCTAAGTCGGCCGCTCCCACACCCGTCCCAGCATCCCAACGTTCGGAAGCGGCCCGCGCGCCGCATGACAAACGCCCACCCCCAATATACATCCAAGCGCGCGACAAATGGCCGATGATCCAATCGGCCTTATCTAACAAATTTAAAGTCGTCGCTACAGCGACGGCTCAGGGCATCAAGATGCAGCTCGAAACTGCCGATGCTTTTAGGTTTGTCACCCGATTCCTCCAAGAAAAGGAGGTATATTACCATACATATACGCTTGCCGAAGAGCGCATTCTCAGGGTTGTCATTAAACGTATCCCCAAAGAAATCCCGGTCGAAGAGATCACGCAGTCTCTCAAGGCCCAAAAATTTCCTGTCCTTAGCGTATTTCGCATGACGCGCAGGCGTACAAAAACTCCCATCGACTTGGTGCAGGTACACTTAGACCTGACACCCGAAGGGTAAGGCCATTTTTGACGTTAAGTCCATCGCGGCCTCAGCGGGCTTATAGTGGAACCGCCACGCAAAAATGGCCTTCCCGGTCAGTGCCACAAATGCCAGTTGTACGGACACTCGGCCCGCAACTGCTTCGCTCGCCCTAGGTGCGTTAAGTGTTTAGGTGACCACGGCACATCAGACTGTTCTCGACCGAAGGACAAAGAGCTCTTAGAGGCCTTCGGAAAAAACCCGCCTGCGTTCTCTGCCTTGGCGCTCATACCGCCAACTATCTCGGGTGTCCGAAGGCGCCTAAGCGCATGCAAATCAAACCCCGCGATCCACTCAGCAACGGCCACCGGTGCCTTTAGCCAACGAATTCCCGCCTCTCCAACCCTCGTGGAAAAAGACCGCCTGGGGTAACACCAACCCACCAAACGTGCCCGCGAATATACAAACAACCGCGACCGCGATTTTGAAACCGACACCGATCCAGCCGGCGAACAAACCGTCACCGCCCAAAGCGACAGGGACCGACCCCTGCCCCTTTGAATCATTAAATAGCTTATCTAGCCTCAATATGGAGGAAGTTTTAACGTTCGCTGACGAATACAAAAAAGCGTCAGGAATATCGGAACCCGTCTACACTTACTTACGAAGTACAAGCACATCGTATGTGCTCTCGAAAAGAATTAGGCGTCTCGATGGCTGCAAACGATCTTAACAATAGCAGCTATCCGTCTCTCGCGCGTAATAATGGCAGAGTCAAACCGCGTTCGATCAGCGTAGCTTTTTATAACGCGAACGGTATTAGGGAACAACGGGACGAAATTCATACGTTCCTTCGCGATCATCAAGTCGACGTACTACTCGTGCAGGAAACATTTCTTAAACCAGCAATGAAGGACCCGAAGGTCTCTAACTATAACATCGTCAGGAATGATAGGACCGGCGCCCCGGGTGGTGGTACTGTCATTTACTACAAAAAATCCCATGCACTTGCGTACGATTGACACGCCCGCGTTAACGCACTTAGAGGCCTCGATCTGTCAGCTGGCAATGACTGGCCACGCCCCAATTACGATAGCTTCAGTTTACCTTCCATGTAGACCAAGCGCAACCATCTTACGATCCGACTTAGAAGCCCTTCTATCTCTAGGAGGAGCCACCATCCTTGCAGGTGATTTCAATAGCAAGCACACTCGATGAACTCCACCAGAATCAGTAAACGCGGCCGTGCGCTTGATGCACTGTCGGACTTACTCGATTTTGAAATCGTAGCGCCAATAGAGCCTACGCACTATCCCCACGTATTGGGACACACTCCGGATGTGCTTGATGTTGCAATCATCAAAAATATTACCTTGCCATACGCAATATCGAGGTGGTGAGACCATGAGCTTCACTCAGATCATCGACCAGTTCTGTTGCAGCTAGGGCCCTCTGCCCCAGCCGACCCCCAACTTAAAACAGTCGTTGACTGGCACAAGCTTAGTGCCAAGCTCAAAGACATTACATCGCCACACCTAAACGCTATCCCCGACTTATTAATACAGATACGATATGGGCGTCGCGATCGGCTCTCTAACAAGTCATATCCAAACCGCCATCGACAAAAAGCTCAAGGAAAGATGCCTGAGTCGGACAAACAACGCTGGGCACTACCACCAGATGCCAGAGACTTGTTGAGACGCAAGAACGCGGCTACCCGAGCTCACGACTTGTATCCAACTGAATCGAACCGGAAACAGCTACGTAAATTACAGCGTGAAGTAAAAACACGCATAGCTGCCATCCGGAACGAACGGTGGGACACAACGCTTCGTAACGTAAAGCCATCACATTTAGCCTTCTGGAGCCTTCCTAAAATCGCTCAAAGGTGACCCACATCGTACGATGCCGCCACTCTCGCGTCCAAATATGGCACCTGCCATGTTGACGAGGAGAAAGCCGAATGCCTGGCTGACAGCCTCGAAACCCAGTGCTCCCCCAGTAGCCTACCGGTGGATGGCCCTGACCATCTCCGAAAGGTGGACAGCGAGGTCGAACGGAGGAAAACGTACCCCTCCTCGATTCTATTACTCCGGTAACTAGCGATGAAGTTAAGGAATTAATTAAAAACTTGCGCCCCCCCCGCAAAGCACCCGGTTCAGATGGTATCACCAATAGGGTGGCCAAACTATTTCCAGCTGCTATTATACAACTTCTCGTAGCTATTTACAACACGGCAATGACCAAAGGCGTCTTTCCCAACGAGTGGAAGGACGCCGAAGTCATAGGGTTCCTCAAACCCACCAAACCGCCTACAAATCCCACGTCATATCGCCCCATAAGTCTTCTCAAAACGTTTGGGAAGATTTATGAACGGTTAATTTTAGTCCGCCTTCGTTCCTTTATGGATACAAAAGGCATGCCCATCCCCCCGAACAGTTTGGCTTCCGCGCCAAGCATTCATGCACTCATCAAGTGCACCGCATCACGGAGCATATACTTGCCAAACGGCAACGAGGCCTTAACACCGGAGCTCTCTTTCTCGACGTAGCAAAGGCGTTCGACAAAGTATGGCACAACGGACTCATATACAAGCTATATGAGTACGGAGTACCCGATCGTCTCGTATGCATAATACGAGACTTCTTAAGTTGCCGCACGTTCCGCTACCGCGTCGAGGGAGTGTGCTCTAGATCGCACCCCGTTCGAGCCGGAGTGCCCCAAGGGTCGGTGTTAGGGCCGGTCCTTTTTAGCCTTTATACCAATGATATTCCGCGCGTACGCGGCGTGGAATTAGCGTTATTTGCCGATGACACCTGCATTTTTACATCAGCCGTAAGCCTGATGCTATATGTCAACGTCTACAGACTGCAGCAAACACCCTTGGTGCCTGGTTTAGAAATGGAGGATCGAGATCAATCCTACCAAAGCGCGGCTCTCTACTTTGCACGCCGCAAAGAACAACGGTCTCCCATCCGTTAAACTCATGGACAGCCCAATACCTTGGGAAAAACAAGTTAAATACCTAGGTGTCATACTCGACTCTAAACTTAACTTCTCCGCTCATGTGACCCGAGTTCGAAACCGCGCGGCTTTTGTATTAGGTCGTCTTTCCGCGTTATTCAATAAAAAGAGCAAAATGTCCCTTCGGAATAAGGTGACACTCTATAAATCAGTAGTGCGTCCCGTCATGACGTATGCTAGCCCGGTATTCGCGCACATCTCGCCGAAACAAATACATCGACTTCAGGTGATTCAGAATAGATTCTTGCGCAGAGCCACGGGGGCCCCGTGGTACATGCGCAATAGTGATCTTCACATAGACTTGGACTTACCCACCATAGCCCAACACCTGAAGTTGGCGTCGCGTCGTTATTTTGACTCTGCCGTCGGTCATCCTAATACGTTAGTTGTAGGTGCCGCCACCTACAACCCAATCGCGCTCGGTAAATTTCGACGTGATCATCGCAGACCTAGGCACGTTCTTGACTTCCAAGACGATGCAATAACAATCGCTCGGCTAGGATCAAACAACTACGCAAACAAACAAAACGCCGTAGTCGCTGTCGACTACGGCAATCATTCCCGCGATACGGCCTCATAGCAGGCAGGTTTTCTCCTATCAATGATAGAAGCGTTGCTGGAGTTTCTTCCGCCACTTCTTCTCCCAGCGCTAACGCTTTCCGAAGTGGTAGTAATGTTAGATGTATTAATAATAATAATAGTAATCAGATAGCAGCAGCCGATCAAGCCGAGGTTCGGCCCTCTAGGGCACCCTTGAATCGGAATGCTAAACGCGTATCGAGTGACAGCCCAAGCCGAGGTCCCCTCTCGGGGGCCCTTGTGCCTAGTCACTCCATGGAGCGCCCACCGAAGCGATCTAAGAACTCGGTGGCCTCCCAATCCGGTAATAATAACGAAGTAACGGCTCGTGCCGAGGCTCCTGAGGGAGCCCTCGAGCTTAGTTTACTCATAAACGAGGTTTAGGCTAAGCGCCATCTGCGCTCGGCCACCTCAAGCCCGGTGAATCTGTAAATGCCTCTTCATGGCAAACAGTGAACCTTCAGTCACAAAAAAAAAAAAAAAAAACTCATTGTTCATTAGAATGACGTAATGGTTATGCTGATAAAAAAAACTTTAGGATGTAAAATTAAATGAATGGAACTAAAAACTAATAAACCATGTAGTCGTTGTTTTATTTGTTTATTTACGCGATAACAAACAGAAAAATAAGGTATTGTAAATACCGAGCACGAGGCGGCATTGTTTGTATGTACGAGTATATTCAATCTCGCTTCAGTGGCACTGCTAGGTAATCGCTGCAAGCAGCACACTTTATACCGCACGCTGCCAGCTCCATGCTGCACACTACACAAGCGAACCGGAATGATTGGGGAGCGCGCCGCCGCCGCCTACGTTTCAGTCACAATATAAGCGAATATCAAAGGTAAATTAATTAATTCTCCAATAACACACAATGGAAATTCATCGGCACATGATTTCAATAACGAAAGATGTCAGAAATTCAGCTACGTCATCCACAAAATATGTAAAGTAATATAGGTATAGACAGAAACATATTTAATAGCCTGTGTTTGATTTTATCATTTATTGATTCGTCTGAAATCGTAAACACTATCTAAACTGTAACACGACCACCATGCTGGTGACCGCAATAAATGTACAAGTATGTATACTCAGGGTACGCTTATTTACCAATAGTATTTCGAATAGACAGAAGTATGTGTAAACATTTTTGCAGTCAGCCCGACGCCAATCGCCGCTTGACCCCACAAGGCTCCGACGGGCTCTGCACGGCCCAACCCATCCCAAGCCCGTCAGCAAGCGCGGCCAAATCACCATAATTTTTCATACAACAATTGAAAACACACGACAAGATGCAGACATCCACTACGTTGTAATGAAGGACATGACGCCGACTCGCACAAGTCATTGAGTTTGCCAAATTCGGATAATAGTGTATTCGTAATCCTCGGGAAACCCTTGAAGCTTTGCGCGCCGCTCTCGCCGGCGGATTTAATATTGGAAGAATAAAAGGAACGTAAATTGTTCCAGAGGAGAATTTTCACGCGGCTTTGCGTCGAGTTTGTTTGAAAATGGTTACAACACACAAATATAAGCTTTCCTTTGACGGCATTTCTTTTATTTAGGACCAGCTTAAAGTCTGACTTAAGTGTGATGATTGTGCAACATCCAGGCACATTGTATGAGTATGAATTTAAAATTAACTAGCTGTTGCTCGCTTGTTGCTCGCGACTTCGCCTGCGTGGAATTAAAAAATAATACAAAATATAGCCTATGTTAATAATAATAATAATGTTGGATTAAGGGCCCGATACAAAAGGCGGTTATTTTGGAAACCGCACGTATTGTGAGGAGGTTCCTGTCTCTGCAGCCCTGACCACTGGTTGCTTGAGTCATCGGATTCCGCAGCCGGTGGAGTTCTATTTTTTATATAATATGTTTTATTTATTTTTTATAACAAATCATGTAAAATATATTATATATAAAAATAAGAAATTAAAGATATATGAAGAAATAATAATAATAATAATAGCCTATGTTACTCACAGATAAATTACCTTTCTAATGGTGAAAGAATTTTTAAAATCGGCCTAGTAGTTTTTGCGTGAATCAAATACATACAAAAATACAAATCTTTCCTCTTTATAATATTAGTATAGACTAGTTATAGCAAGAACATGTAACAGGACAGGCTGCCTGCTCGGTTCATTGCTTGGACAAAAATGAACCAAACCTATCATTTTTATTATGGTTAGTTTTAAAAAGCTACAGCTATACATACCACGTTTTTAAAGTCGCTTATTCAAACAATAAGTCTGAAATTGCATCAATGACCTGTTTCAAGACATCAACAACACACTGAAATAACATTACACTGACTGGCATTTAAACAAAGTACATCAACGACCCGAAGCTCGGAGCTCTTTCCGACCATTGCCGATACTAAAATAAAATCAAACTAGCGCAACGTTATCACAAACTTAAATGTTTAAATTGACTTTAAAACGGCAGCTTCCTGCGCTGTGCGCTTCTCGTCAATCTAATTAACTACCGGCCGCTCGCAGCTCGCAGCTCGTCGCTAGCTGCTGTTGTCGCCAATGCTGAAGTTAGTTAAAACAGCCTCCCGCGTAACTACTTTCCACAACTCCGGCATGCCTCTCATATTTAAATTAAATACATCAAGTCGAGATGTATCTAGTTATAAAACTCTCGACTCCTCGTCATTTGATGATAACGAATGCATTCGTCTGATTTACTTGATGCCCAGTAAGTGCTTATATTTAAGGTTTGGAAGTAATCAAGTAATTGATGAGTGTGACGACTGTAAAAGGAGCTGAGGCTGGGGCAGCTCTCAATCTCACAGTTCACAATACCTGTTGGCGCGATGAAGTTATCGCGTCAAACGCCGGAATAGTGCGGATACTTCTGTGAATTGGAATACTTCCTGCGATCTCTCCCCCTCCCTCCCGCTTCACTTTTCCCCTCCGCCCCCGCAGATGTTGAAGGCTTGAATTAAAAGGCTAGCGCTCCACCCGAGCAGCCGAGCGCACGGATTTCGCAAACGCCGTGTAAACTATTCCGTCCATTTTACAGGAGATAATTTTATTATTTAATTTTCCTATTCCTTTCTTTTCCTAAAAGTGGGCATATAGAAGTATAACCTTAATTATCTACAGCTTACAGCCAGTCATTGTAGATTTTCATCATCCATCCTGACCAATTTTGAAGAGTTAATCATAAAAATCATACCGTACCGGAAACAGTCTATTATACGAGTATTGCAATCTAAGAAAACTATTGTTGAATAATTTAACATAAAACCTTCAGAGCTACATCAGACATAAAAGGTACCTACTCTCGTGTTATCTGACCCTTTGTGAGTTAAGATATATAGACGACCCATAAAATGAACATAAAAGCGGACGCCCGCCGCCGTCAGAGCGTGCGGGAGGAGGGCGAAGGGCGGGGGGTGAGGGCGGAGGGCGCCTAAACAAAAATTATTGAACAAACAGTAAAGAGGCCTGCAATGAGCCGGCCGCGCCGGAAGTGGCTCCCCGAGAGCCACAGAGCGGCCTCATCAATAGCCATAAGTTAACTCCGCATACATTCTGACTAGCGAGGTGTAACAAGGGAATTGGAAGTATATTCGTACACCTAAATAGCGAAGAATTCACAAATCGCAAATTTCAGTAACTACCTAGTTTGTTGTACGATTTAATTGCCTCGTTGTTATTTCAATTCAAACATTAAACACTAATTCGGTGAAAGGATGCTAATAATAAATAATACTGCACCAAAATATGTAAGGTCGTAAAGATAATCCACAATGTAAATAGACACACAGCGATAAAGACGACACTCCGACTGCAGATAACGTTATAATAAACGTAAGTAAACATAAAATGATAATAGTACAAATACCGAGACAGCGCGCGGCGGATGTGGCATTGGGCAAAATGAGTTTCAGGGGCAAAGTAGTGTTTGTTAGCGGAGGCAGCTCGGGCATCGGCGCCGCCACCGCCCGCGAGTTCGCCAAGGAAGGCGCTACCGTCGTCATCGTCGCCAGAAATGAAGCCAAAATGAAACAAGTAGCCTCCGAGTGCGAGCAGCATGGCGAGCGACCGCTACTTATCACAGCCGATATTTCCAAGGACGCGGACGCTAAAAGAGCTATGGAGGAAACCATACGGACGTATGGTAAGTTGGATATACTGGTGAACAATGCGGGAATACTGAGATACGGGACGTTGCTGGATGGCGGAGCGCTGGCGGCATACGACCAATTGATTGCGGTTAACTTCCGGGCGGCGGTGCATCTGACGCAGCTCGCGGCGCCGCACCTCGTGCAGACGCGGGGCAGCGTCGTGAACGTATCGAGCGTGGACGGATCCTCGTCGGTGCCGCCGCCGCTGGTGCCCTACAGCGTCAGCAAGGCGGCGCTGGAGCAAATGACGCGCGGCGCGGCGCGCGAGCTCGCCCCGCACGGCGTTAGGGTGAACGCCGTCAGCCCCGGGCCCGTCTATACCGACATCTACGACAGCGGAGGCCCACACCCCGTCGACAACAGCACCATAAAGACGCCGCTGGGAACCATCTCGCAGCCGGAGGACATCGCGCACCTGATCCTGTTCCTGTGCAGCGACAAAGCCAAGGCCATCACCGGCTCCAACTACGTATCCGACAACGGATATCTTTTGCTGCCTGTTTAACTATTTTACTCTGAATTCCTCGTTTTTGACCGACTTCCCAAAAGAAGGAGGTACTCAATTCGTCCGTATGTTTTTTTTTTTTTTTTATGTGTGTGTTACGGCATAACTCCGCCCCTGGTAGACCGATTTGAAAATTCTTTTTTTATCCGAGAGGTAGTGCTTGCAGGTGGGTCCCATTTTTTTGTTTGATTTTTGGAATCAAAGACTACGGCGTAGTTAAATAGTTTAGCTCAAAATTGCGTGACGAAATTTGGTGTCTTTTTTGCTTTCTATGCTTCCGTAGCCTAAACTATAAGACTTACACAAAAATTATGTATGGAAGAATTGTAGCCCTTTAAATTTGCTAAATAAAAGTCCGCGATAGCATATATCTATCTCTTAAGGATGTCGCACAATAACCACTTTTTTCATTAAAATTTCGAGCAAAATCTATACCCCACTTTCAACGCTATTACTCGTGTTCGGTATGGATCCTTATCAAAATAAATGTGTCCATCATCAAGAAAATTTAATGTAGATTATAAATGCCCTTGGAACTGTGTAATTCCGATCAATAGTTTAGGAGATATCATAAATAGCAAATTACGAGTCGCAGAAAAAAATACCAACTTGTAACAAAGTTTGCTTTCTTGGCTTACGTAGCCTAAACTATAAGACTTACACAAAAATGATGTATGAAAGAATTGTAGGTCATTCAATTAGCTGAATTAAAGTCTGCGATAGCATATATCTATCTCTTAAGGATGTCGCACAATAACCGTTTGTTTCGAGAAAACCGTCAAATAAGTGCAATCGACTTTATTTAAAACGCTTTTATTCTTATTTGGTATGAATCCTTATCCAAATAAATATGTTTTCACGATAGAGTATTATATGTAGATCGTAATTGCCTTTTACAGTATGTAATTCTGTGCAAGATTCTAGAAGTTATCAAAATATTAAAACTCACGGGCAACAGCGGCGCGCGGCCGCACCGAATTATGAGTGAATGATCGCAACGATGTATTAGTTGTTTACTTAATTTCTTAGATAATCGATTTAGATAACTCATTATTTGTTTGAAAGCTAGTGATTATCATACTGCGATGTCTAGATTCACTAAAAATCGAGAAATAAATAAACTTTTTAATAAAAAACAAAACCGACATCCAAACAAAATACACTAAAAACAAAATCTTCTCAAAAAAACAGTACACTAAAAAGTAACGAAATAATTTCTTGAAAATAGTTAACCTCCCTTATTGTAGCTGTTATGTCTATATTGTACAATTATTATTACTTTGAAGTCGGTGTCAGTCATTACTAAAAACGTTACTATACTTTCAATTGTCAATTGTTATGGTAAAAATGTAGAAAACCTTACGTAGAAATATCACTGCATATACCTCGGCTGACACCGACATCAAAGTAATGATAATTGTACAATATAGACATAACAGCTACAATAAGGGAGGTTTACTATTTTCAAGAAATTATTTCGTTACTTTTTAGTGTACTGTTTTTTTGAGAAGATTTTGTTTTTAGTGTATTTTTTTTTTTAGTGTACTTATTTACGTATTTATTTATCATCATATTTATTACACTACATTTATCCTTGTGAGTCAACATTTTCAGAAACTTTGACAGACTATTGTCCCCTACATTGTACTTGCGTACTGTGGATTAGCACGTCCTGCTGTGGTGCTGACCTCTGTAGCGAACATAAGTAATCAGCAATCAGAACAACTCGTCTCTTATTTTGACTAGTAATCTAAATATTTTTAGGTAAATTCTCTTCATTACAACAAAAACCTTTAGATACCGCGCGGAATGTGGAACATTAATTAGATGTGTAACTCAGTTTGATCTGTGCATAATGCGAGTGCATTATCAAATTTCCCTTCATTAAGTTTATTTAATAATCGTATTATCTAGATAAATAAAACAAAATCCCTCATCTTGTCTCCATAACCTTAAAAAATCAATTTGCTATTTAATTAATTGAAATATAAATGAAAAACGTAAATCTCGATATTATTGGAAAGCCGCTCGACAGTTTTAATTAAAAATATAAATACTGGGAGCTAGACTACTCTCATTACTCAGAGCTTTTTCTACTGGATTTAAACGAAATGTTTTTAATGTATATTTTCTTGACTAAATACTACTATGATTGCGTTGAATAATTTTGCATTATCTATGGTAAATTAAAAATGAAAAAGTGATTATATGATTCAATAATTATTGTGAGGGTGACATTTGACCAAACTGTAGAAAACGTCCCGCCATGGCCGTGTTTACCGAGATCTGCATGCAGTGGTAGCTGTTGCAACGCCGCACAATCCTCTGCCAGATGCGATGTTCACTCCTAGTCCTCGCATCTATTTAGCAAAGATAATAAAACATCTTAGAAACATGAGTGACGCGGCGGCGGAGTGCGAATTAATTGAGTAACTGTGCGCTGTCTCCGACACAAAGGCCGGCAGATTGACCTGTGCCAGGAGAAACGGTTTCACTTCAGTCGGATTGCGTAACGTTTAATTTATGAAGCAGAGAATAGTTTATGATTTAATAAGAATTATGAACTTCGTTTCATCATGTTTGGTATTAAACGACTGCTTAAGTGTTGTACACAAATCGTATGTGCAGGCAAAATTATAATCATGTAATTATTACGTTTTTCACATACGAGTATATTATGTTACCCATATAATATAATTTAAACAATAGTTTGTAGTGTACTTATTTACGTATTTATTTATCATCATATTTATTACACTACATTTATCCTTGTGAGTCAACATTTTCAGAAACTTTGACAGACTATTGTCCCCTACATTGTACTTGCGTACTGTGGATTAGCACGTCCTGCTGTGGTGCTGACCTCTGTAGCGAACATAAGTAATCAGCAATCAGAACAACTCGTCTCTTATTTTGACTAGTAAAATATTTTTAGGTAAATTCTCTTCATTACAACAAAAACCTTTGTAAACTAGTTTTTTCTAAACTTCAATAATAGAGAATATAAGTTAATAATTTCTAAACTTTAACAATTGCGTCGTTTTTATGTGTTCTTTGACTTTACGAGGGTTGTCTCATAAATTTATGTTAAACTTTTATAGTGTTTCTTTAAATTAAAAGAATACATCAGATATAGTGAGTTGTGCGCAATCAGTTGACGTGACCCGAGGCAGTGGCTGAGGTCGGGGACGTGAGCATGTATCGCTCCCCGCCTGCTCACCCCTCCGCGCCAGCGTCGTGTTAAAAGTTTGCTACATTGGGATGTGAAGCCGTGCGCCGATACAACTTGTCTTGTAAAACTTTGCTGAACGCGTTCGGTTCACGCAAACATTCTTGGCACGCGTTCACTAAAATGTTTCTACGACCAAAAATAATTATATTGAGTGTAATATTGTATAAAAAGTACATAATGATTACTTGAACTATGAAGTAGTCAATGAGTTTTACAAATTAAGTAGTATACTATTACAAACTAAACCACTCGGCCTCAGTTCAAGTAAAGTTTATTTTCGTAGATTAACCAAATTGAATTAATTGAAATTGTTTGGTGAAATTGATTTAATTAATTCCAATACTCGTAGATCTCCTCGCAGACTGTGTTTGTTAGACAATGATTAACTTTCACTTAATAAATATATCAAGTTTATTAAACCTTAACTAAATTAAGTGAACTTTTATTTAATTATCTACGATCATCAATCTGCTCCAGCGCCAGCGCCAGCGCCCTGTCTGCGTGTCTGCCGCGCTGATACAACGTCTCACTAAATCTGTTCATTAAAATTTTAATTACATAATTTGTAAAATAGTTTTCAACGTTTAACTTGATGAAGGAATATAACAGTACATAATAATTCACATTTATAATGTACTAGCTGTTTCCGTGCGGCTTCATCCGCATGAAATTATAAAAACTTTATTGTTTACATTTGTCAAATTCTCAATTGCAATTGTCAAAATTACCGTTACCATAACAAACTTGCTTCGTAAATGTTGGCAACTTGTAGTTTATGATCCCTTTCCCACATGAGGGTGTTTTTTCCAATTTATTTCCCCCCAAGTTTAATTGCGTGAAAATGTATAGCCTAAAGCGTGTCGTAAGTGTAGGGTTTTTTTATTAAAGAAAAGTTTATTCCAAAATATGCTGTGATTGCTGACATCATACGCCACAAAGTAGTGTGTGTTTACGCTTTATTATATTAGTATAGATTAAAACAATAAACAAAAACTATTACTCGTATACGCTGCTATTTGACAAGAAAGGGAAAATATTAAATTGTTGATAGAACTAATTCAATAGAGATAACAAGGCTTGTGTAAGTTGCAATTTAGTTAACACTCGGCCGCACACAGTTAACAAGCTGCGCTGCTAGCAGTCGGCACAACACGTGCACAACACAACACAACACGTGCACGACACGGACACAGCGCAGCTTCTCACTTTTAAACTTTGAAACAATTTACTTGTATAACTGATGAATAAAAATATTGAGCATTTCGTACACAGTATAAACATTTGAATGCTACTTGTGATATAAAATACGGGTTCAGGTCCCGCGGCACATCCTATCCTGTGACTACGCATGCGGAGGGGGGGGGGGCATTATAAAAGAGAAGAAATGGCACTTCTCCGCCTGCAGGTGAGTCATGTCAAGTTGTATCAAAGTTTATAGGCGCCAGCGATGCTGCCCTGCTGATGCACCGATACCTGTAAGTGCGCATAGACCGATCGCGAAACCAACCATTTCCAGTGACTCTGACAACCGTCTCCCTACTTTGCTTGCACACGACTCCCCGCACACCTCTCCGCAGGCCTGCGTCCATCGAAACCGGGGAAGGATTTAAAATCTACCCTCTTGAGAGGGAGAATAAAAGTTAGCTCCGCTAGCCGCATTAACCCCATCTAATACAAAATTTAAATCTTAGATCGGCACCGAACACATATCTGTACCCAACACTGCTACAGTTCGTTTATAAAATTCAATTTAATTTTAGGGTTATCAAAATTATTGCCAGTGTATTTACTGACTGTGGTCTAATTAAGGAAGATTGGGTCCGGCGACCAGGCGTTTAGGATAAGGCTCCTTCCTTGTCTCGTATGTTTAAAGTCTGTCTATTTTTATAATAGAAAACTTTTATTGAACGGATAAACTTCGAAATGTAAGTAATTTATATCAACGCCATCTATACTTGCATTCTGTAAACAACTTCGTTTAAGCAAAGAAAAATGGTGGCAACAGATGGCGCGGATTTATACTACACAAAAAAATATGTTTATTCTTTTTTTGTAATCAATATTAAAATATACCTATAGGAAAGTATATGAATCGCATTAATACCTATTAATAACATCAAAAATCATTTATATTGAAAATAGTGTTTAAATTTTGAATTGAATGACAGTTTAAAAAAAATCAAAAAATCAAGATTACTCGAAAATGGTTAACTTTTGTATAATGCATATAGGGGTCAAAGTATTTATAAATGATCCCCTCTATTACCTCCTAACGGGAATTCGTCTAATTACCAATAACCCTGTATAGTAATTGACTTATAAATATTTTGTTGATAGTTGTTTTAATACCTATTCATTTCAAATTGCAGTGTGGGTCACTTAGTTGTAACGTATTTTGCGTAAATTTTAACTATGCGTAATTAACGGCCTGGTGATCCATTACACAGGGCACCACCCTAGCTTGGACACCAGTCCCCTGCCCAAGGGGAAAGTTAATAAACAATTTTTTATTTTTTTATTTTGTGCAACTGCAAGCATCGCCTTCATGACATAAAATCAACAAGGATTTTACTTTTTGACGTACATATCTACTTACGTAATAAGGAAATTACTGTTTGTACTTAGAAATATATCAAGAAATTGGCTACTTGATGATTTTATAACGCACCGTTCGAACCACTGGCCATACCACATCATACCATAGTTTGTACATTGCGTTGATTGTTAACGACAATCATTAAGATTTCTATTATTATCTAGATAAGCACTCAGTAAGGCTATTCCTCCCTTTACTGTCTAAAGAGAAAGCATTGCTAAAAGTTTGCTACAAAATCTACCCGACAAACAAAGGCAAGAGAATTTCTTAGTAACATTTTATGCTACAAGTGTTTCCTTTAGAATATGCGTTTTTGTATTCAAAACGGAAGAATTTCCCTATAATGTGGAAATATTACCTTTCTGGTAACCCTAAATGCTCGGTGGCGCCCCCTTGTCAATGTTAAAAAGATGTGACAACATCCTTGTACTACTATACCTACCTACATAATTTCCGTTGCCACACATCACTGACCTCTATGAACGGACAGGCTATAAGTCGTGACATTTTGTGCCTATTTGATTTTCGCCATTTGGCTTTGACGATCGCGAATGGTGCCGAGCGTGGCGGTACAATGAGAGTTCGAACTAATAATAGAGAAAGATATAACCAAACTTATCAACTAATAGGTACATTAAATACCTGTTATTATTAGTAGTATTTAAAATATCTATTAAGTTAAATAAACTGTAATTTAATATCAAAGAAAAGAAGCTGGCATTTTCAAGCAATGACCTTTCTATTTATACAGATCAGTGCCACACATGCACACTTGCACACATGCGAGGATACAATATAAATAAATAAATTCTAGTGTCAGTTAATTTGCTATTGGTAACGGTTGTGTTTAGTGATCTTGCGCCTAGTTTTGTGGACTCAACTGTTTTTGTTGAATAAAAACGAGTGAACGAGTGATATTTTAGTGTAATGTGATGCCGATAGCAAGTTTGAACATGTGTTATAAAAAGTTTGAATAAATCTAAACAAGATCGGCCACCCACGGGTGTCAGGTCCAGAATTTCAGAAATGAGGCTGTAGCTTGTGCGAGTGATAATACTTTCGTTTTCACGCTTCGATGGCATCTTGTTGAACCGTCTACAATATAATAATTATTATATTTTGGATTGCTTCGATGGACTTTTAACAGGTAAGCTATCAGTATATTTAAGGCATGGCGGATCGGAATGCGCCGGTAGATGATGGCGGCTATTGTTTTTGAAACAGCACCCTTTTGCGTCGGCCGACTGCGATCCGCGGTCCACGGACTGTTTGTTTCTAATTGTTCTGCTAAATTGAAGCCCGAGAAAACAGTTAGTTGAAACTGGCAGGTGGCTGACGCGGGGTCAACGACGTCACAGCGAATTACTTTGTTATCGCATCGTCGTCGTCGGATATGCATACCAGATCACAGTCACACAATACCTGCTTCTTATTGGACATTTCATTACAGGCGATAAAACTGGTTTTAGAAAAACTAATTGCTTCCGATATTAATTAAAATATGTTGTATTTTTGTCATTTGGAAGATCCATAATATTTTGTGCAAGTGCTGTCAGTTTTGGCTGAAAGACACAATAGACTAGTATTAAGAAAGACTCCCTTTAGTACAAAGAAATCCAACTTTAAAAAAATACTACTAACTGAACCCTACATGTGTTGTGACACCAAAAATAGGTAATCAAATAATGTCATCAATGTTGTCATAGTAAACAAAAAGATGTACATCACATGTTACATTAAGCATTTTTAATGGCTACTTCAGCATATAAAAAAACAAATGAGAAATATTTCTAAGTCCGGAGACGTGATTCTCTGTCATGGAATGGTCAGTAGTTGTTATACACCGTAAGGATGTTAATCTCTAATTAAAATATATGTTGTCTGCTTTATATACTTTTTAAAACATTTGTGCATGTTTGTATAACAATTGTAACCAGCACAAGATATGGACAGAGTTTGTGTTTGTTTCTTGGTATTTGCTTGCAGTTCAATTATAAGTTATTGCATATTTTTGGCAAATGAAAAGCTTAATGTTATTTTATTTGCTGTTGTGGTGTAGTTGCTTACCGCCCGCCGGCTGCCAGACCGCCTCAGCAAGATGATGGTCGAGACAATATTGGAGTCCTCACAGGACTTTGGTGAGTGCTCCACATCAACTATTTGTAAATTTCATCCATAAACACTTAATTTTTTATAATTTATTGCCAGTACTACTACATATAAATGTGTCGGCTATTAAGAACTGAGAAGTTTTTGAATGATTTATTCTACTAGCATTACTTGGATAGCACTAATTTACAATAAAGACTGAGTATGCTGAATGTACAGTTACCACCTTTGTCATACTTTTTCAATTAAATGTTATATCATAAAAATAATATGTCAATCAGTGTAAGTGAATTGATTTGTTGTAATGTTGGTGGCAGCAGAGGGCAAATGTGATTACACGTTTCCACAGGCAATGCTAATTGCTTGATCATTTATTAATGTTATTTATTACATTTGAGAGCACACAGTAGTGAGTTATTTTCCCGCTGTAACTGGGATAATTGATAGTGTGTTGTGCGGTCAGCTTGATAAGAGGCTATTGTTTAATTTATTTGTTGACAAGTGCTGGCTAATTGCTCTCATGTGCTATTTCAAATATAATTGTATTGAGTTGTTCTGCATCATGAATTTAAGATATCTTCATATCTAAATAGATTCTTTAGATGTCAAACAAATATTAAGCTAAAATTATCACTATTATTAATTTACATTATTCCAATCCAGAGATCAAAATCAGTGATATATCATAACTGGAATAATGCAAATGAAGGCAAACAAAGCATTCCTATATGAAATTATTAGATTGCTTGTCTGAAATAATGTATACTGGGTATTACAGCTTATATGCAATTTATTATTGTGGAGTCAAAACTAAACCAAACTTATGTTTCATTTTACAAATTATATCTAGGCATTAAAAATATTCTGCCCAAATTTATAATAATTAACTAAGGTTTATAATGTGTCTGAACACACCACTTGTGGCCTTGCCGACTGACCAACTCAAGTGTGCACTCCCGCTTCCTGCAGGCATGTCGAACGGCAGCCTGCCGCAATGGAAGCGCGAGCTGCTGCAGCGCCGAGCCGCGCGCGCCCGCCCCGCGCCGCCCGCGCCCCCCGCGCCGCCGCCGCCGCCGCCGCCCACCGACGACGAGGAATTGCGTTACGGTCCCGGCATCGTCAAGCGCCTCAAGTCCCGCTACCTCAGTCTGGCGCTCCGCGACGCGCCGCGCCGCCGCCCCTCGGTGCTGCGCCGCGCTGCATCCCTGGAGCACCTGCTGGACGAGCCGCCCACACCCCGCCCGCGACCCGTCTCGCTCGCCGTGCCCCCCGCCCCGCCGCGGAGGGACTCCGTAAAACGCGCTCGCTCCGTGGACGCCCTGAGTCGCCTGGACGAGCCTGACGCGGCCCCGCGCTGCCGACCGCCGCGTCGCCCCGCGCCCCTACTGCGCGACACCGAGCGCCCGCCCCCCGACGTCGTTCGCGCTGCCCTCCGCAAGTTCGAATCGGCTCCGCCGCGACGCGCCGCTCCCGCCGCTCGCGTCTCCGCGGTCCTGCGTGGCCTCGAAGGCCCGCGTTCCTCGACGCCTGAACCTCGTGCGCGCTCACCGAGCCCTGCCGCCGCCGATCTCTCCGCCATCGACGAGCCGGAGGGCGCCGCGGTCTCTGCTAAGCCCGTCTCTCGCGCCGCCCTCGAAGGCATCGCTCGAGCGGGCTCCACGATTCGCTACGCTTTCGAGTCTCCGAAAAATGGATCACATCTACCGACCGTCGCCGCTGCCAATCCGGTGCTGCTGAGTCGCGCTCGGATGTGGACTTCCCCGAGGCGCGTCGGCGTCATCCGCCCCATGCCCGCCTCGGGCTCCGAGCGCGGTGACGCGGGCGCGACGCCACACCTCGAGGAGTGCATTGAGAAATCTGCAGAGGAGCCCCGCGTCGCATCGCCGCCGTGCGAGTCGGAACGAGGGGATAAACGCGAGCCACCGTCCGCTGTCGTCGAACCGATCATGCGGTCGCCTCTGTCAGAGCACAGTCCGACGGAATCGACCGGGCCTTCCTCCCCGAGACCGATACCGCCGCCTCGTGAACGCACCCCGGATCCCATCGAAGCTAAGCCGGAGCCGCGAGTGATGGAGACCGTCCCGAAACCGGCGCTGATGAATGGGCACGCGGAGGCCGCGCGCGCGCCCGAGCCGCGAGCCCGGACGCCATCGCGCATCGGCGCTGCGGGTATAGAGCGCGCGTGGACCGGCGCCAAGGCCAAGAAGACCGTAGAAATAGAGGAGAAGAAGGAACCGGAAGTGAAGCCGGCAGCGTGGGGTCGCAAGCCGCGCCCCCCCGCCCCGCCGCTACCTCCGTCGTCTTCAACTTCTCCAACCGCAAAGACGTACCCGACTACATCGAGAACGACGGCGTCATCCGACGCACCTCCCGCCGCAACCGGATCAAGGTAAAATGACACACGCAAACACACACAAACACGATATCCAAATAGGATCGACGAGTTAATCTAAAACTTATAATCGATTTAATTGAAAACTCCTTAAATTCTCAACCAACAGTGTTTGCGTCCCGCAGTGGTCGCTGTCCTCGTGACATCTTAATAGGAAGATGTCATAAATAACATGTAACTCCATGCGAAAAAACGAAATTGTTAAGCCAAAAAAATGAGTCCTACGTAAACTTGTCGAGTGGTGATGAGTGAAAGTGAGCGCGGTGAAAACGTCGCGTCGAACCCATGGGGCTCCACTCTCGGTTTCGGCAGATGCCACGAAAGCGGCCGCGGAATGCCGCCAGCCGCCAGCCGCCAGCCGCATACACAATGCGAGCTCTTGCAAATACTGTCCACTTTGTACACCGCCCACGTGTATGCTATGAGACAATCCTTAAACACGTTACGTATTTTCGCTTCAACTTTAATTATTCATGAAAGTGTGAACTACTTCATATAATTGTATGTATACTTAATAGTCATACTAGTGAAATGATGGCGCGTAAACATAGCACAGACATGAAATGATATGGTGTCGTATCGGCGTGCAAGTGGCGAGAGGCGGGAGGCGGGAGGCGGGAGGGGGGGGGGCTAAGATCGCCGCCACTTTGTCCTCTTGTAATCACAGAGCCGTTAAATAACTTCCAGGTTTCTTTGTGTAACGATGTTGTCTTGTTCATGCGCCCCGGATATAGCGGCTGACTTGGCTATTGTGCAGACAACTGCCTGTCATTTGTCAGTCGCCACATGCACTTGCAGTTTTTCTATAAGTTAATTGCAGTTAAGGCTCGACGATGGTTTAGCGGGAATGAGAACCCGTCTGCAGCGCCCCGCGCCCCGCGCACTCCAACTCGCAGATCCAGTTCACGTTGACTTTCGATTCACCAGTCGTCCTTGAAAGTAAACATTCGACGCGTATGATTTTATCGCACTGCTTGTATTTCACGTGTCCTTAAAACATTTATATAAACCATTGCATGTCTGCCTGCAACTGATGTTTTCTACTAATTAATTGATAAGCAATCGAGCCGAGGCGAGTGCCGCTCGAGGACAGCTTAGCATTCGTTTTACACTCGTCATCTGTTATCAGTGTTAGCTAGCAGCAGGCAACACGTGCGCCGCTCCTAGTCTGCGGTAATTATGTTGAATTGATTTGTCACGAACGCATTCTACCCGCCGTCGCCGCCGCCACCGCCACCGCCACCGCCTCTACAACTATTGATACGATAACGCACACCTATCTATTTCCCGCCTATTTACCGATTGCAATTGGAATAAATAGAATAGAAGTGGTGTAAGTAAAGAGTAGGTAGTCCCCGACAAGGTGCGGGAGCCGCGTATCGCGTTGTTGTGTGGATATCAATGAGTGCCAGCTATAATAATATAATTCAAAGTCTTCGGTTCCGTTCCAATGTCGGCTCAAGGCTGCGGAGAAATGGCGGCCACGATACGCGACAGCCAGCCCCGACTCGCCGGACCATTGCTTCTAGGGTTACGGTCGTTGCATGAAGCAATATGTCGCCTACGTTATATTGTGTATAGTAGAGGCAACAGTGACAAGACACACATACACATAATTAACATAATTGGAACTTTATATATTTAATATTATTTGTGGCACTTTAGAGTCACATTGTAGCGCACGCTGTGTGCGAGAGGCGCTATTCTTAGCAAATATTCCAATTTGCGAGCGTGGCGTTAATGAGAGGTCCGGGTGAGTCACGGCTAGCGGCCCCCGCGCACGCCCCCTCGCACACCTTGCACCCCTCGCACCCACCGCATCCCTCGCCGCGAAAACTGTTTTATTGGTTCATTATACTGTAATCGATATGTACAAGTTGAGTCATTCAATGTCCGGATATATATAAATGAGAATAAATATTTTTAGCAACTACGATCGAATTTTATTTAAAAAAAAGAATTACAAGATGGCGAACAGCTTTATTATTTGATTGGACACAAAATCTATCTGTTTTTAAAGTAATTTTACAACAATAATTAGGCGGAACAAAGAATCAACCACTAATTACAATTACAACCTCAAAATGTACCGAACACTTTGACACGACTTGACGCTACCAAAGCCAGCGAGCGAATGCCCGACTTTCAAAGATGGCGGCTTTTAAATAATGTCAGAAATGGCGCCCCACTAAAAATGTCTATTATTCCTTATACGGCCTCTCCTGACCGTGCACCGTCCCGGAGCACAGGTTCATCTTCATTTCTGGGATCTTCGTGTGGCACGTTTGCAGTGGCAGCAGACGATGGTCCAGCTTCCACGTCGTCCCGAAGTAAGTCAGTAGAGGATCGAGCCTCCACTGATTTAGACTCGGAGTCAGTATCTGTCAAATTTATAAACTGATTAAGCATCGGAAAACAGTCACATGTTTGCCTATCTTTCATCCCTCTCACATTCAAGGCCCTTCTAGCACCATCAATCAATCTCAGCTACTTTCCTAGCTAACTCATATATTTGTATTTCACACGGCATCATACATAATCTCAACCATACACAAAGCAGCTATGTGGTGGGTGACCGCGCGACCGTCAACCACCACTTTCACACGACCCCTGGCGTGTGTTTCGCATACACCGTAAAGCCCCTGTCTTTACGATGTATCCGATCAGCAAGAGCCAAATCTTCTCGCTGCAATGCCACATGTACCGCAAAGCCCCTGTCTTTACGATACATCCGACCAGCCTGAGCCACCCAGATCACGATAAAGCCCCTGTCTTTAATCGTGTCCAAGAAGACCCAGACTACACCAGATCACGGCAGAGCCCCTGTCTCCGCACGTGTCTGAAGGGCTTGTGCCCACCCGGACCAAGTCCGTACAACCAGATCACAACAGAGCCCCTGTCTCTAGTTGCGTCTGAAGAGCTGCCACTCGTTCGAGCCGCTCCCGATGCAGTCTGCACCGCGACCGATGCCGTCTGCACCGTGCCCGATGCCTCTTGCACCGCGACCGAAGTCTGCCAATTCTTTCAGTCACAACCAGCACACAACTCTGCACACAGAAAGATAAATGTTAAGACATTGCATAAACTCACTGTCAAAAAATGCTGCACAGCTCTCAGGACACCATTCTCCCTTCCACTCCACTATGTATTGAGCTGCCGCTTGTGTGGTTTTACCACGGGCTCCACTAAGTAGCTTTAGTTCATATCGATCACTTGCAAGCACTTTCGTAACTCGGTACGGGCCTCTCATACCAGAGTCGAGTTTGCCAGTGGACTGAGAGTATTTAATGACAAACACTAAGTCACCAACTTTAAATACTTTTGGAGGGCGTCGATGCTGGTTGACGCGTGCATCTTGTTTTTCTTGATTACTTCTTAACAAAATTTCGGCCCGAGTTCTGCAAATTTCTCTCCACCCTTCACGATTTGACTGGTGATCTTCAAGTGCCACGTCACGGATCAGTGTACGGATAACAGGAGTGCTGCCTTCAATGCCAACTAACAAATTTAATGCTGATAACTGCGTGGTTTTTTGTTTGGTCACATTTAACACAAGCTGTATTTTAGAAAGTGAATCAGCCCATGCACTGTTATTGTAATAAGTCTCTACACGAATCATGTTTAAAACTGTTCGTACATAACGCTCTACTTGCCCATTTGCATGATGCATTTCGGGCGTTATGTAATGAACGTCACAACCCAACTCTTTCGTCATAGTAATGAAACTAGAGGACTCAAACATCCTTCCTCTGTCGCATACCAAGAGTTTTGGCACGCCAAACAGAGATATGGCGTTATTAAATGTGCGTTTAAGCTCATCAGCATCTTGGCGATAAATCGGATACAATAAGCAGAATTTGGTAAAGGAATCGACTAGGATCAACACGAACTTGTAGTCGTTAGATTTAGGTAAGGGACCAAGGACATCAATATGGACTGTGCTAAATGGAATATCGGGCTTCTCCCAGGACGTGATGGGTTGGTTAGGAGCTCTAGGGACTCGTTTTTTGGAAAGGCAGATTAGGCAATGGGAAGTGTATTTTTTTACGAATTGTTTAAGGCCAGGAAACCAAAAATATTTCAGTATGAGATCATAGGTTTTATCTGCTCCAATATGTTGGTGCTCGTCATGGAAAATTCGCAACAAACTCAAGCGATATCCCTTGGGGACGTAACACAAGAGTCTAGATTCCTCCCCAACTGGAGAATAACGGTAAAATAGAAGGTCGTTTTTACAAACGTAACGTGTAGAATCTAGTTGACCATCCAACAATTTTTGTAATAGAGCTTGAGTGTCAGAGTCGGCGGTTTGCGCCATCTGTGCCCAACTCAAAGGTTTTTCGATGTGATTCACTTGCGCTG
The DNA here is from genome assembly GCA_029286645.1 of Papilio protenor. Classification (NCBI taxonomy): domain Eukaryota; kingdom Metazoa; phylum Arthropoda; class Insecta; order Lepidoptera; family Papilionidae; genus Papilio; species Papilio protenor. The sequence continues at coordinate 7,400,056 of JAGSMZ010000006.1, read as the reverse complement.
CTGGTGGATTTCGACTTAAATAGTCGGCATGCGACATCATTACACCTTTTCTGTACTGTATGGTAAAGTTAAAATCTTGCAAATAAATCCACCAACGCGCGACACGAGGGAGCAGATCTTTTTTCTTCTCGGTAGCCTTCAACGCATTGCAATCAGTAAATAGAGTAAAATCGACACCAATTAGGTAATGTCTGAAGTATTGCATTGCTTTGACAACGGCGAGCGTTTCTAGCTCATAGGAATGATACCTGCTCTCCGCGTCCAGTGTTACCTTGCTAAAGTACCCTACCACACGTTTACTACCATCATGATGTTTTTGCATCAATATCGCACCGTATCCTATACTACTCGCGTCCGTATGTAGCTCGGTGATTAACTGCGGGTCAAAAATTGCAAGTATGGGTTCATTAGTTAATTGTTTAATGAGGTCTTGTCTTACTTGTTCCTGTTCGAACCCCCACTCAAACTTAGCACCTTTCTTTAAAAGTTTAGAAATACTTGCAGTTTTTGTCGCATAATCTTTAATATACCGGCGGAAATAACCAGCCAAGCCCAAGAACTGCCGGACTTGCTTAACATTGCTTGGCGCAGGCGTGTTAACCAAGGCTTCAATTTTGCCAGGGCTCGGTCTAACCTGACCATGACAGATTTGCCGTCCTAAATACTCTACTTGCGTAGTCAAAAAAGAACATTTTCGAAGATTTACCGAAAATCCCGCATCAGTTAGTGTCTGTAACACTTCACGAAGTAGCTTAATGCCTTCTTCAACGGTATTACTCAATAAAAGTACGTCATCTATGTAGACAAGAACGTTGCCCGTCTCGATAAACTTTTTAAGCGTTTTGTTGATAATACGTTGGTATACTACAGGAGAATTGCAGAGCCCAAACGGCATCTTTAAGAACTCATAGTGCCCCTCAGGCGTAACGAATCCCGTTAAGTGTACAGAGTCCTCGTCAATAGGAATTTGATAGAATCCTGACGCCATGTCAAGACAGGAGAAAAATCTCGACACACCTAGACGATCTATTTGATCCTCAATGAGTGGAAGAGGGTAACGATCTTTGACGGTTATCCTATTCAGGGCCACACACATCCTATCCGAACCATCCTTTTTCTTGACAAGGATAATTGGGCTGGCGTACTCAGATTTCGATTCCCTGATTATTCCCTTGTCTAGTAAGTCACCAATAATATCGCGAACCTTCAACTTTTCCAAGTGAGAAAGTCGATATGGATGATAAGCTACCGGTATTGGACTAGATAACTTAATACTCATGCTTCCCGTTTTAACTGTTGTAGACGCCGTACCGGAAATTAAAAACGATTGGAAGTATGTGATAACTGACATTAACGAATCTAATTCGGCACCTTGAAGGGGTGTCTTAATGCTGATGGGTTCATTTGCACCCTGTACCGCGTTAACATGTGCTTCGCGGGTGAGATATTGGCTGTCCTTTGTCCTGACGAACACTACACCATCCCTGTTCAGTACGTCAGTACCGATAATAATTGGTGTGTTCATACAAGAGGCGGGTACTACTACAAAATCTACATCCAGTGATATATTAGGAAACTCAATAGTTAAGGTGACAAATTCCCGCGCAACAATTCCGTTGTTACCTAAACCTTTCAACACACACAATGTCGGCTTACGCTGGCACGATAGGTGTTTAATAACGTCAGAGGATATTAAAGAAACGTTAATTGCTCCACTGTCAATTAAAACGTCTACTGGCACACCTTGTATTACAGCGGTACTTATATCGCTGTCGCTAGATTGTTTAGATAGCTCCTTACAAAAGTTAATATTTCTTCGATTTGTGCCCTGAGTTAAAGATCTAGATTTGGCAAAACAAACATCTTCTTTATGACCAACCTTTTTACAGAAGGTACACGTGATTTTAGAGCTACTTTCGCTAGGTGTTAGAAGTTGTTGTGGCTGAGCGCGACAACTAGCCTTAGTATGGCCAAACTTGCCACAAATATAACATTTTCTATCCGAATTAAACGTTTGTGGCTTATGTTTAGATGGCACACCTGGTTTACGATTATCGGGTTTGACAATATACTTGGGTTTCGTATAATTAGCCAAGAACGAGACTATATTCTCGACCGTTAAATTAGAGTTCGAAGCTACTGCCTTAATTTGTGCGTCAGTTATTCCGCGAATAACTATTTCGATCATAAGCTCTTCACTCAACCCTTTCACTATACGAAGTCGCAAAAGAGTTCGACGAGCGTACTCAGCATAAGATGGAAACTTGTCAGAACACGTGTTCATTACGTCGAACAGAATATTAGCGTAGTCGATCTTACGCGGACAAAGAGATTTAAACTCTTTTGTAAAATTGGACCACGACCGATCGTTTGTCGTCCATTCGTTGAGCCACGTCTTAGCGTCACCTTTTAGACTACTCGCCACGCGCGATAAACACTCCAAATCAGTCCAGCCATTCGATATTTTAGCCCGTTCGACCTCGCTACACCATACCTCAAAATCGTGTATAGACGGGTCGAAATTCGATACGAAATAACTACGATTCGCCCGATTGATACTAAGAATGGTATCCGTAAGTGCTTGCGTGGCACTCAAAAACGGTTCGTGACTACTATGAGGAGTATTGTCACGTTGACTCGGTATTGAAGATGAATCCGCCGTTCTTTGTTCAATATCACTAAGTCTCGACATAATCGCGTTCAACGTTTGCTTCATTGAAGCATCACGACTGCGCGAACGACGACGTTTGTCTAACCTATACGACTGTCCACGTCGACTCTCGTCTGAGCGCTCTCGTACACGTGAACGATCGCGAATGTGACACGTGTCAGTGGAATGTTCACGACGGCGGCGCCGCGAAGAACGGTTATGCACACGATTGTAACTGCGCGTTCGAACACTACCCGATCTTGAATAACGTTTTCGGCTATGCACTGATGACCGTTCACTATCACTATCACTCGATACAGACGTATTACGACCGACACTACGCCTCCGTTTTCGCGACTCACTTGTTCGTAGAGGTGGAGTCCCTTCCGAACTACTACGCGATCTAAAGCGATTACGCATCGCGAACGAATTGAAACTAAAAACCAATGAAAATTATAATAGCGGCTGTTTCTTTGTTCTTTCCTCCTATGAAATAATTTAGAAAACAGATAGTGAGTTGGCAGGCCAATCCCACTTCTGATTTTAGCAACTATGAACGAATTTTATTAAAAAAAAAGAATTACAAGATGGAGAACAGCTTTATTATTTGATTGGACACAAAATCTATCTGTTTTAAAGTAATTTTACAACAATAATTAGGAGGAACAAAGAATCAACCACTAATTACAATTACAACCTCAAAATGTACCGAACACTTTGACACGACTTGACGCTACCAAAGCCAGCGAGCGAATGCCCGACTTTCAAAGATGGCGGCTTTTAAATAATGTCAGAAATGGCGCCCCACTAAAAATGTCTATTATTCCTTATAATATAATCTACACAAGTTCCGAGCCGCTGCCGCCCGTCACTTAACCCACGCAGAATGTTTACTTACAATATGTAATAAACATGCGAACATTATTGTAACGCAATTAATCAAATGTATTAGGTATGTATTTTAATGTAACAAGTATTTGTACCGCCGCCGCCGACCCCGTCGCCGCCCCCGCCGCGACCTGGCGGTGAAGGATGTACACGTCAATGTAATAGTGTTGTCTGTTATTTTCTAATTCATATTATGTTAGACACGATGTTTAGATATGACTATAGTTTCAACAAAATACCGGTTTGATAAAATGTAAATATTTGTTGTCGATTTTGCTTTCTACACGCAGCATCTTTGTCGACGATACTAATAAAATGGCCTCTAGAAATGGTATACAAATAGAAATATTTTTAAAATTAACAACAGTTGTTGGAGCATCCTTTTAAATATGTGGTAGTATCTATATAGCAGTGTTGAGATGCTCAGATATTCCATAGCTTACATTTTGAACAGTATACAACTACCTTACAAATGAACAACTTACAATAAAATAAAATACTCCGCAGAGTGTACATTCGCACGGCGAGTCATTACGGATGTTTTATGTGACTCTACAAGTATCTGTCCCCATTCACTTTGTCTATATCTACATATATTTATACTTCTATACTAATATTATAAAGAGGAAAGATTTGTATATTTGCATGTATTTGATTCACGTAAAAACTACTAGGCCGATTTAAAAAAAAATCACCATTAGAAAGCTAATTTATCTGTGAGTAACATAGGCTATATTTGATTATAACTAATGTTTAGGAAATATTCATAAAAAGCGTATTTTTGGATCGCGGCGTTAAAAAACCACTAAATTTTAACTTCTCTCGGCTTACGCTGCCTAAACCGTTAGAGGTATATAAAAATGATGTATGAAGGAATTGTAGATCTCAAAAAGTTCTACAGAAAAGTCCGCGATAGCATATATCTATCTGTCTTTAACGGTTTTCTTACAATAACCACTTTTTTGTTTACATAATGAATTAAAAAACGCATGCTATTTGGGTCGTTGTTTTATTGGTTTCAATATTAATCCTATTCCAAATAAATGCGTTTGTTGTCAGAAGAATTTAATGTAGAATAAAATTGTCCTTTGCGGTATTTAAAATGGACAAATAGTTTAGAAGATATCGCGAACACAAACAATAAGGGTAACAGAAAAATCAACTCGCAAACTACCGGGCTTAGAAATTTGGAATCTGGCATCAGTAGATTTCTGTTATTACGTAGATTACTACTAAGATAATACTTTAGGTTGAAAAAAGGGGCGAACGTAAGTTTTGAACTTTTAAACTCCACGCGGACGAAGTCGTGGCCAACTGCTAGTATTTCGTAAGTCTATATGTGTAGCGGCGCATACAGCAAGGGCACGTCCGCGAACTTATAGCTTTATATCAAATATGTTTTGCCCTGAGAGTGAAAGCCTCAGTTTTGTTGTCGATAAACGTGTCTGTGGCCACGTACGAGGAGTGACACGTGCGTGCGCTACCGCGCCTTGTCACTGCCCCTGGCCGCTGACCTTCCATGTCGGTGACGTAGCAGAGACGATACGCTCGCATCGATAGAGCAGCGATGTTCGCAACTTATACAGTCATCATGGTGGCAATGACGTTTGCCACTCTCGACTTTCCATACTATTATGGGACACATGTAATTGAAGCCTTTTGCGCTTATTTAGTATACCGTATTTAGATTTCAATGTAGTATACTGATTGTATAAGACACTGGCATGTGCGACACCTTTAGTGTTAAACCCCGAATTGGTGATCAATGAGCTAAAACATACAGACAGGACTCGTTCCGACAAAGCAGAAATGAAGTATGCAATGTGTCAATGTACTGTATACGTAGGTGATGGGATGGCACGGAAGAGGCACCGCAGTGACGGCTTTCTACGGCACAATGCGTCGCCAAAAAACACGCTCTCAGCGGCCGCCGGCGCTGGTTTGAAGCTGTGCCGAGTGCCGAGTGCCGAGTGCCGAGTGCCGAGTCACCTAACACTTTCCGAAGCACGTAATTAAATATAGAAATGAAGTATAGCGAAATATTTAAAATATGCAATATAATTTATAAATACTCACGCAATATGGCACCTGTGTTGACCTTTTAAGCTCTGATTTGCATGTTTTAAATGTGTTTTTTTTTTCGTCGGAATGTTCCGTTTGCGGAATACTAATAATGTTGTATTTTAAAATGTCACCAAATGGCGCTTGTTGCACACAACACACAACGCTCGCGACGTGGTCTAAACAATCAATCTTAATTTTGACTTACCTACAATCAAATTTTCATCTCACCTATCATCATTCGACGTAATTTTATTCGTAAAGATTGTTCGTCTTTGTGGCACAGTGTTAAGAAGCGGCCAGACTCGTTTTGTAATTTCCGAGTTCCATTAAACTGGAATGTTTGCGTCGACACTCGAATACTAAACATTAGAATGTCGATGCTCGGGTGACGATATCTGAAATGTTAAAACGTTACATTGTTGATGAACGTATGCGCCCGCGCCGCCGCCGCCGCCGCCGCCGCCGCTCACCAAGTTGGCTGCTATAGCTGCTACGGTGTGACCGTACTACCTTACCCTTTAGCAGTATACGTATAATACCACGTGGATAAGTAGTAATAATTTCTAAGATGTATGTATGTAATTGCGCAAACGTGACTCTGCCGCGTTTAGCACATAGATTTCCCTTAACTTTGATGTGTTAACTGCTGTAGCGTGTCAACAACAACTGTGGCGGGTTAGTGTTAGATGTACGTATCGAGGACGACATCTTATTTTTGTGAAAGTGTCCACAGTGTCCTCCTCGCCCCGCACCCCACACCCCACGCCCTACGTCCCACGTCCCACGTCCCACGTCCCACGTCCCACGCATCACACAGTGAAGAATAATATATGTAATATTTTGTAATTAACATACTACTACATCTATGCCAAATTTAATTGCGATCCATTCATTCGTTTAGGCTCAGACAAACATCCATCCAGATTAGTACATAGGCTAGTGCGATTGCCGGCGCGCACCCCCAGTATGCATTTAAATCTTCACTAACAAAATGTGATAACCCTATAGGGACGGGGGCGAGAAGCCCCACAAGCTCTCGCCGTATCGTGTAAATTACGTCAATTGTATGTCTTCCTTGTAACGGATCTGTTCGAACACGCTGCTGCCGCCTATATCCGTACCCTGCACCGACCAGTCGTTGTTTGTTGTGACTGCAGTCGTCTGGACACTCACATACAGGTACAAGACTGAACGTTACCTACATTAGTGACAGGATGTTAACAGTAAAACACGTCTATCAAAGATGTACATTATTACGTCAGGAATCTTTTCGAAGATCTTTTTTCAAATTTTAAGATGCGTTGTGCAAGCAGCTCAGCGCCCGTATCGCCGCACTGCCGTCGCCGCCGCCGCCGCCGCCTCGAGCCGTGACATTGAAATCTAATTGTACAATCACTAGCCGACGATTTGGTCACTAAAGGAATTTTTGAATGCGGAATAATTTCTACTTAAAGGATCAAACTTTATATCTTTGGCAAATTACACAAAAAACTTAGACTTTTTTAATATACGAAGTTGAATGAGAGGAGTCCATACCTGATTTGCGAAAGGTCGTCGGTGCAAGCGCTCACAACAAACCAACAACTAAGAGCAAAGAAGTCGGCCTCGTTGGCCTCTTTCATGCAACAATTTCGGTACGAAATCGGATTTTTCACTTTATTTTCATTATTATGTATACATTTCCCACAAGTCTTATTTATTTGTAAAGTAATTATGTTTTTGTGTCGACACATCCGCATTGCTTTTTACATTTAATATTAGTCGATTCACGACGTCCTTGTGTGTTATCTCGGCGATTGGCCGGCGTTGCGCGGCGATAGCGACAGCGATAGCGCGCCTCTCGCCTCTCCCCGCCGGCGCGGGCTCGCGGCCGCGGCGCAGGCAGCGCGCTCCTAGGCTCGGCGTTCGAATCGAATTATACATGTGACGTCATCGTAATTCAGATCAAATATTATTATTTTATAAACTCAATACTTTGCACGTACTCGCAGCACTGGTCAACATGTTTTACTGCAGTTCTTGTCACGACACACTTATGTCCCTGACCTTCTTATATCTTATTTATTTGAGTGTCGTAATTAATTAAAGCGAAATCTGAATTATACTTTATTTTAGTCGTGTCGTGTAGTCTGAAAATAATACCTAATTATACCTTGATAATCGTGTTTTGTAATCTTTAACCCATCGCTCATCTTTTTGAAGTTACCGTCACCAGTTAACAGTAATAGGAAGATGTTTTATATACTTTTAATATGAATCTGCTATTTTAGTTAATTTATTCTTTAAGAATTACTCAACTGCTTTCGATAAAACTTTCTCTTGTAGCTAAGATTTTTAACAAATTTTAATAAGTAGCGAGCGCCAGTGCCGTGGTTACACAACTCCAAACCGTGCTCTCAGATGAGAACTGACAATGTGTGTAATGTGTCTGCGTGGAAATATTACTTTACACGCCGAATTAAATCTTTATGTAGGAATTATTTATTATCTGGCTATATGACACACCGCTAGTGCCACCCGGCGCCGCACGCTCTGTTTCTAATCACTGACTGCTATTCGTTTTTTGTTAAAATAGTAAACGTCCTATGTATACCGCATTCCCATTAATTCCTATATATGGATACTAGCTGTTCGCGTGCACATGCATGTACATCCGCGTGAAATTACAAAAACTTTATTTTATTGTTTACATTTGTCAAATTATCAATAGCAAATGTCAAAATGACATGACATGACAAATCTTAGCAATCTTTCTTTCTTGATGTTGGCAGCAACTTATGGTCCCTTTCCCACATTAGGGTTTTTATCCAAAATATTTACCCCCTAAGTTTAATGGCGTGAAAATATATAGCCTAAAGCATGACGTAAGTGTAGGGCTTTTTATTAAAAAAAGAATTATTCAAAAATATGCTGTAATTGCTGACATCTTAGGCAACAAAGAAGTGTGTGTTTACGCTTTATTATAATAGTATAGAAGTATAGATAGATACCGCAGTATGTACGCAACAGATGAATAATAGAAATAACCAGTAAGCGGTTGATTCATATCCGCCAATACTGTGTATCATGTTGATAGGGTAATACGAAACAACATTAGTTGCGACAAATACTTTTAACCAATTAAATGTTTTTGTGACGGCAAATGTAACGGTAGATAAGTACATACTATGACACCAGTGACATTAACGTATCGTAGTCGAATGTTTGGTACAAATTAATATACTCGTACTTAATCCTGCAGAGGACACCCTCTAGTTACTGCGCGGCTTCCACGGAGCGGCGCGGCGCGGCGCTGCACCGACCCCTCCCCTCCCCGTAGACCGCCCCTGCGAGTGCACTCGAACACTGCTCAAGTTGGAAAAACTTGAATCTGCTGTGTAAATCAATAAAAGCGGCGCGGGCGGATGATGACGTAAATGCACTCACTGTTCACCTGTGCCTTGTAATACATGTTTTAAATTTGGCTGTAAACGTAATAGTACTTGTGACAGCAAACAAGTCTAATTCAAATAGAAACCTGTACACCTGTATTTATTTCGGATTGCGGGTACGGTTGCTTCTTCTAAAATATGCGTGTTAAATTAATTTTATAACGGGGAATAGCAAAATATCTTTAAAATTATCTGATATAATGTTAACATGTACAATAATAATACAATAATGATTACACGATAAAATTCCAATTATTTATCTTGTACATATTTGGTTTGGATAATTAAAAATGATTCACATTTTCGTTGCAAATACACTACCGTGCGAAGTGCACGTGCGCTGGGCCGCAGCCGGCGTTCGTGCACCGGCTGATACGTGTCACTAGCGCCGCTTAACTGCTTTGTCCGCCTTTTCTCTAACAATGTTGTAACTGTAATATAACTCATCAAGGTTAATTAACTCGAGTAGGGTCGTATGACATGTGCCAAGGGTCCGCCGCAATGACATCGGACACCGCCGCGCCGCAGGTCAATAGCGAGCGACACTTCATAACACTGATTTATCCTGATGTGTGTGTGATTTCAATGCCCAAGATTTCAAAGTCGAAGTCTATCAATGCCTCGATAATTTCATAACGAGCTTACACCTGCATAAATTTCGAAATAGTGACGCAGTAATGAATAACCATATAGTGTATTCAATAATGACTGGCAACAACTAGACAACTATAAATTTACCTAATATATACATATTTCAATTACCGTATTGTTATTCTATACTTTTATACATCCACTTAAGTTCCACGTGTCTACTTGATGTTAATATATTTTAGCATTTGGTTTCTGTTTTCACCAGTATGTAAATACGTCGTATACGTAGATAGTTCATTTTAGATTTGCCATTTATATTAACTTTTAATAAAAGCTCCCCGACCAGTTACCTGGCAACTTTTACTTGGGGAGCAGCGCGCCGCGCCGCCACATGTCACAACCAATGTTAATCTGTCCAAATATTACTACCGCTTATCTAATTTTGTGGAAATACAGCATTTATTGCAACATTATCTACATTTATATTCTTTTCATGCCAAAGTCAGGAGGTGACGTCACTAACTTAGCTCGATATCGATCGTATTTATTGGACAATGTTAATCCACATATCTACTGGATTATATTATCTACATATCTACATACATTCATAGATGTAGAGATATGAATATTTATTGTTTAGAATACATTAGCAAAAGTAAGCCTTCACAAAACCAAATATAAAGATTTTGCAAATCAAGCTAGTGCTGAACTGCCGGTTTGTTACGTCTGCGTAATCTGTACGCGACGTTTGTTCGTATGTTCAAACAGCTCCACGCTGCAAGTCCGTCCGTCGTGCTTTGTACACGCACATACACCACTTATAACTAAAATGACCCGCTGTTGTCCGCGGATTGTATTTATATTTTCCCACTCTAGGTATATTCTTACCGTGGTAAAGCCTCAACAGCAATGACTTGAAAATTGTTATTTAATATTTTTCTTGCTCGTGTATTATAAGGTTAAAAGCAGCAATGAATGTAGAAGGTTAAAAAGTGAGTACCAATGGCGGATACTGAGAATGTATCTAGTAGTACTAATCACCGCTCGCCGCCCGCACCCGCGCCGCATTTGGAACGGACCGCATGCCGCCGCGGATACTATATTTCCACAGTAAGCGGGATCACCGCATACATAACATTCCAGAAAATAAATAAACTGCAACTTTTTATTTGAATGCAAAAAAGGTTTGAAAACCATAGAGGTGGTTGGAATAAATTGACTCGTTTGTTAGATGGACACGACAACACTCCCCGGGCCGCGGTTTTCCTGGCGGTGACAACAACGCGACACTCTCGATATTTCCTACGCCGTTTACGTTGTTAAATAAATGTTCAGTAATATTAACAATTTATCCTCTACTTTAATGTAATGTAAAATCAATAATTATTAGTACCTACATACAATCGCGGTGGGCATTGGCAATTGCAATTGGTGGTGCATTGGTGTATTGGGAAAGTATAAACATACTAATCAAATCTAAAGAGGTACCTACTAATTAAAATAGTTACGGTGCTATTTTAAGGACCGCTGTGTTTCCCACATATTAGTAATGAACAGTTTTCATTACTTTTAAGAGTGGTAAATGGAAGAACGGTAGTTTTGGACTGCGTACCTTTTTAAAACAGGAAGTTAGGAGTCCTGCACCAAACTGTAATAGCTCCATTGTATTATTCTATTAGATGTAGTTATTGTATATGACATTAGTATCATAACAAGTGTATTGTATACATGTTCAGTTGTTTGTGCGCGCTGGTGATTGTAAACAGCATTCAGCGCCACCTTCCGTGTTGCAAACAACGCACGGACACACATGCCTTCTACACTGTACTGTACTGGACTGCATTGTACTGCATTGGACTGCATTGGACTGCACTGGTCTGCACCACTACGTCCTCTGACCTTGTTAATACAGACCATCTAGCAGAGCAGTTACGAGTATATGATGTGTGCGGCCCACGAAGCGGCTGCGGTCAGCCGCGCACTTCTGTTTGCTATACTCGCATATAATTAATTTACTTCCTGTTATTGAAGTTCGTTCAATACTCTTAAACAGGAAATATTGCTTTATCTAAATAAATATAATTAAATATACATCCATCAGAGCTTAACCTAAAGTATCTTATCGTTAGCGGAGGAAAATTATTTAAATAACATTCACAAAAATTCATGATTTTGTATTAATAATAAATAAATATGTAAGGTTTGTTGGCCGATAGCTACAAAAATTACTTTAATTAATAGAATAAGTACACTTTCAAGCGAACAGGCGGTTCACCTCATGATAAGTGAGCCACAGTCTGCAGCTCTTGCTGATAACTGTTACTAGATAAAAGAGAAGATAGAAACTATAACAATGTTATGCAGGAGCAAATAAGTTAATCTTGTTCACCTCAGCACATAAAAACAGCTGAATCAAATGTGTATTTAGCTTGAACATGACCACAAAAAAACGAGATATCGATATGGAGTGCACGGGAGTGGTGTATGCCGCGCGGAGGCCGGGAGGCGCAGCGCCTATTGCGTGTGGTGGCGTGCGCGCTCCCTTTAACTTGACGTACGGATGCCGAAGCAAACCCGTTCTGCGGCCGCCGAGCGCCTCTTCTACTGATTCCCACATACCGAATACTTCATTTTATATTACTAACATATGTGTGCGAATTTCAATGAGACCAGTGGTAAACATCAGTCAACCGTTATAACTAGTCAATGTATATACTTCATCTGGCACATCCAAATGACATCAAAATGAAGATGTAAAAATGTATTGTAATTGTACAGTTCTATGATCGCGCGGTGTTGTGTTTGCAGGCGGGTGAGCCGGGTGTGGTGGTGCTGCGGGCGGCGGCGGGCGCGGCGCAAGACTCGGACTCCGAGTCGGAGGGCGAGGTGGAGCGCCCGCCCTCGCCCTGCAGCGTGCGCTTCGTCAACGACAACGTGCTCATCAACGGGCGCTCCTCCATGCGCCCCGACCGGCAGCGTATCGCAAAGGTAAAGCTTAGCCACGGAGAACTTTATTAGTCAAAGTCACAATGACATATATTATTTGAGAGTGGTGCCGCTTGCACAAGTAACTGCGTGCAGAGCAGCAGTGGCCGGGACGAGGCGGTGACTTGTGGGCGCGCCGTGTTACAGCTGAAGCTGCAGTTCGATGACTCGCTGACGCGCACCTTCGAGTATCCCTCCGAGACATCGCTGTGCGAGGACTCGCCGCAGGACGCGCCCACCATGGCGCCCGCCGCAGCGCTCTCCGCGGTGCCCCACCCGGCGCCCCACCCGGCGCCCACCTCACCCGTCGCGCCCTCCGCGCCGGCCGCGCCCTGCCCCGCGTCCGCAGCCAGCACACTCGCCGCCAACACTCACCTCGGTAAGGGTACTTCTCCGTGTAATGATCACTTATTGCTTTGATATTGAAATATTTACATTCGAGGAGGGCCGCGAAAAATTCCTCGTGATTCAAGTGTGACATCATACAATGAGATTAACGAGCACTTGGACATTTCGTGTTGAAAAATGAAAGAGTATATTTATACATTAAGAAATAAATAGCAGTGATAAAAATAAACATTTATAACATGCAACGAAGTGCGGCCGCGGCGGGCGTCGTCGCTGCGGCTGCGCGTGCGCCGCCCCCGGAGACCTTCGTATGAGGCGCGCCGCCCCCGCCCCGCCCCGCCCCCGCAACACACGTAACCCGTCCGTTGTCGCTCTACTGCTAGCAACCTCTTAGCCCTCAACTGTACCACCTCACACATGACATTTGTTTATTCCATACTAATATTCTTACATGCAGAAAACTCAGCAGTTGTCTCAAAATGTTCACAGCTGATGTGGGAGATGTAGGCGGCTAAGCAGGAATCTATCTCATGGACACTGTATAAGCTATAGATGTAAAGTAGTTTACTAATGTTACTTTAATGCTCGGCCTCATCGTGTAGATTAATTTTAAGTACTAATAGATAACAGTCTTCGTTTCATATTGTATAATAATAAGTAAGCATTGAGCTGGGTGACGATCTAACTATATGCTAATATCATCTACAACAGTACACATTGACAGCAGTTTAAGAACAAAGGTTGAATTGTTTATAAATAGGCTTGAATTGAAAAATCATTTGAATCGAATATCAGGACAGATCGGTGCACCGACACAAAGCGAGTGTTAAGTATAAGACGTGTTGTTGTGTTGCAGCGTCGGGCGCGCTGGGCCGCTACACGCCCAGCAAGACGCTCGCCGACTCCTTCCAGCTCGGCGTCGCGCGCCCGCGCACCGGTAACTAATCTTTCATTCGATCTCCTCGCTATACATCATTTACCAAAACAAATCTTTCATTACAAAATGTAATGTAATTCAGATGGCGCGCTGGAGCAGGGCGGGGCGGAGGCGGAGGCGGGGGCGGGGGCCGAGGGCGCGGGGCCGGGGCCGGGGGCGGGCGGCGAGGCGGGCGACGCGCGGCCGTGCGCCGCCGACCTGGCGCACTCGTGGAGCGACGCGCGCGCTCTCTCCACAGATCTACTGTTCTAGTGCAGTGGAGCTGCGGCGGCGCGGACGAGCACTGCTTGTCCACTTTCCGCCGGACACCGGTACGCTGAAGATCGCGCCTCCAAACGTTCCATAAACGTAACGATGCCGTATTCCACATTATTCAATAGTCGGTGCTGACTGTCGTCATTGTCACAGAGATGCGAAGTTTAGTTCTCCTCGCTGACCGAGACAATCGAGCGGATCGTCGCCTGCGTTCCTTCGTTGCCGTCGAATGATAGAACTGGAAAATATTCTTTGGAGAGAGTGGTCGTGATGGTCGACGACGGCGACCTGTCGCAGTGAGAGCGACTCGACGAAAGGCAATGTGACAAAATGCCGTGTCCCGTCGCTCCCGGTGGAAGGAAGCCGAGCGGAGAATTCTGCCGCTGTGTCAAATAGGTTTTACATGTCGATAATGTATGGTATTATGAAAATATATTTAACGATAGTTGTTATGTACTATTTTGATGAACTTAGGTTGTATTTTTGTACGAAAGCATCGACTGAGCGCGCAAGTGCCGCCGCGGGTGTCCCGTGCCGAAACACATACTGTCATTTCTCTTTCATTCAAAGAGAAAGAGGGACCACTGTATGACTCGTGTGCAGAATCTTTTCCGAGGGCGTCATGACGTCACACGCGGTGGCCGCACTGCGCAGACGAGCGCAGGACTCATCGGCAAACTTTCTGCGCATGACTAATATCTCGATGAGGTGTTTCGTTCTGAAGCGCAAGGCGAGGCGAGTGGCGCGAGTGGCGCCAGTGGCGGGAGGGACATTGTCTCTTCGCTCCTTCCACATCGAACTTTATGGATTTATACGGAACCAAATGAAGTTTCATTGCATTTTTGACAAGTCAATATTTATACAGCAATATTTTTATAAATAAAATTTGTCTCCTCGTATTAAAATTAAGACTAATGTATCGATTAATATAAGTAACAATCTGCTCAAGTGCTGAACACGATAATTGTAAACGACGAGTGCGGGGTCGTGCGGCGTGGGGCGGCGGCGCGCACCTCGCACCGCGTGCGGTACAAATGTGCATTGCATTGACGTGACGAGGCTGACTGACTAGCTGATAAAAACTTTGATAATCATTTTGAGACAATTTTAAGAAATTTATAGGTTAAGTTAGTGTAGAAATGTAATAATCAGTGTTTGTACGACGGCTAGCGATGTGTAGGCGCGTCGCCCGCTCCCGTCTGTACTCGCATACAAATTTATATCATGTATTATTTAAATCATTATGTTTTCGGCAGAACGAAATTAATTTAACTTAAAAAGTCTCGTAAAATAATAAAACTTTACTTACACTTTTTGATTCCCCAATGGAGAGCCTAAAATCATATATATTAAGTAGAACATTGATTGTCGCGGTAGAGGCAGATGTTTGTATGTACGCTTCGCAGTATTGTGATTGATGTAGTCCGGCGAAGGAGGAGGAAGTGGAGGAGGAAGGGGGCGAAAGGACTCGTAGCATTTATTTTAGCGTAGCGTTCACCTCGTATAGCTGATATGATTCGGGCACGCTTCAAGAGTGTCATATTAATTATGTTGTATTATGTATGTATAATGCCGCACACACACGCTCACGCACGCACGAAGCGAGAGATAGAGCGCGCAGGGCGGGGTGTGTGTGTGTCTGTATGCTGTGTGCGGCCAACACTTGCCAATGCCTAGTTGTATCGTGCCGCGTGCATATTGAGGATATATAGCATAGCTGATAGTGTTAGAAGTTATTCATTGTAATGAAGGCATTTAGCGGCGGCGCGCGCGACGCGACCGCGCGGGGACTTGGCATCCACTGGACCGACACTTGCACACGTTTATAGGAATATATGTGATGAATACATATCCATTGTATCTATGTAATAGCTTTATATTTTTAGGATATTCATGTAACTACAAAGAAAGCTATGTACGAAATTTATACAACCTAAATATAACTTCATTTGTCAATTAGAAGTTAATTGCATTTCATAGGTGTACGTTAGAATTTATAACATTGCAAGTACCAAGTCCGCGGCGACGTCGCAGCTGCTGCTGCTGCTGCTGTTGCTGCTACTGCTGCAGCGCCAATAAACCTCTATACAGACAAGCTCGTTTTATTTCCACATACCCCGTTCTCAACGCGCCTGTAAACATTCAATGTTTCCATCTATTGAAAAAGTTCAATTACGTACGAATGTAAAATAAATTTTATTGCTAGCTGTAATCTCGTCCCTTCGCCTAACCATTCCTAATTAAAAATAAGAGAAAATCCTGCACGTGTGTGCACTCAACCGATAGAATTCTGAAATACTTCTACTTTACGCCTGTCTGTTGTGGGACTCCACCACAGTTTGTTTAACAATTAATTACTGGTTGACTTGCTAATTCATTCGATATGATTATGTTAACTTAATCGTATCGTGAGAACGCAAGGGACGAGATATTAACGATATTATTATTACCAACGTCAGTATATGATTGTAGCTCCAGCTCCCAATGTTAACATAACCTCCCACTTTAAGTGAAATCGCGCATGCGTTTAGGAAATAGGCCACAAACAGGAAAGAGCCGGCGGCGGTGGGACACGACTTAGTTTGATACATAGTAACACATGTATCTAATTATTTCCTTTTATTTTTGGTACTCAAAATAGAGTATGTTAGTTTAAATGTAATATGTTTTATGAGAAATTGAGATTTTTCGTTGAAACAAAGTTACATTATTTTCTTCAAGGTATATGACACATTGTTAGAATTGATTTTCATTAATATACATCTCTTGTAAATGAGATATTTATAATGGTACTTCTGCTTAGCCTAGAACATTTAAAAACGTAAATATTTTTTAGATAGCTACGTACTCAAAAAGGTATAAGTAACGATATCGAAAATTGAAGTTATCGATGTTACATAGTATCGATACTTCTCATGTCCCTAGATGAGTAGAACTTAATCCACATAGCCTATAGCCACTGAAAAAAATCGAATTCTGCTTAAAGCAAGGGGAGTCAAGAGAGCTAATTGTTTTAAAATCTTGGTGGGCTGCGTTACCGCTTAATATTTTTCCTTTAAACGTGTTTCGGCCAGAGGAACACTACACTACAGCAACACTAATAACAACTGTCACACCTTTGTTATTGAGTTGGTTAAGACAATTACTGGTTTTTCAATTCGCTGCAAAATGGGGATTAGTGAAGGTCGTCTGCAGTTGGCAATTACGTTAACTGTGTCGTATTAGATCGTCACATCGCCAGACTCGATCGCAAGCGAGTTACCGCGTCGCGTCGCATAGGGCACTTCGTTTTACGTAACAACTTCACCGTCGCCGTGCATTTGCTGCCGAGGTTAAAACATTCGCAGGATAGCTAATATTCTATTATTGTAATATTTTAAGGCGATTACCTGCACAGTAGCACAATGCTGACAGCACTGTGCGTGAAAAACCTGCGTGGGGTCCGTCCCTTGCATCGCGCCGCGTCCAGTGTAGTGGAATTGCCCAAATTCCAAGATTTCGGTGTGCAAAACGAGCCTATTCTGGGTTATCGTGAGGGCAGCACCGAGCGGAAGGAGCTGGCCGAGGAACTAAAACGCACCGCGGCCGTGACCGAAGAAGTGCCAATCGTCATAGGGGATGAATTTATCAAAGATGGAGAAGTACAACACCAAGTCATGCCTCACGACCACGGCAAGAAGTTGGCAAAATTCTACTACGCGAGCGAGAAAACTATTCAAAAAGCCATCCAGGTGTCTGTGAGTGCTCAAAAGAAATGGGACCGTACTCCGTTAGAGGAGCGCGTGCGTATCTGGGAGAAGGCGGCGGAGATGATGGCGGGCGCGCATCGCCAGCGCCTTAACGCCGCCACAATGCTCGGTCAGTCAAAGTCGGTTGTCCAAGCTGAGATCGACTCTGCCGCAGAACTCATTGATTTCTTCAGATTCAATGTGTTCTTTCTTAAGGAAAATGCAAAATATCAGCCGATTTCTGAAAACCCTACAATTACCAGAAACAGTATGAGGTTCAGAGGAATTGACGGGTTCATCGCAGCCATTAGCCCATTTAATTTCACTGCAATTGGAGGTAATTTAGCGTATACTCCTGCCCTGATGGGTAATGGCGTCCTGTGGAAACCATCAGATACAGCTCTTCTTTCTAACTGGAGGATATTTAACATAATGAGAGAGGCGGGATTGCCAGCTGGTGTTGTGAATTTTGTGCCGGCTGATGGGCCCACCTTTGGTCGCACTATTACTGCATCACCGGACCTTGCTGGTGTTAATTTTACTGGTTCTGTACCAACTTTCAATTGGCTATGGAATGAAGTTGGGAAAAACTTGAACCGTTACAAAAACTATCCAAGACTGATAGGAGAATGTGGAGGAAAAAACTATCATTTTGTTCACCCAAGTGCAGATACAAGGTCAGTTGTGACTGCCACAATCCGTTCATCATTTGAGTACTGTGGACAGAAGTGCTCTGCTTGCTCCAGAATGTACATTCCCAGGTCTTTGTATGAACCGATCAAGCAAGGCTTACTTGAGGAGCGATCCAAATTGAAAGTAGGAGATCCAAATGATTTCTCCATATTTACTGGTGCTGTAATTGACAACAAGGCTTTTGCCAGAATTACTGGTTACATCAAAGGTGCAAAGAACAATGCAAAGAATAAGATTTTGGGAGGTGGGGAGTATGATGATAGTAAAGGCTACTTTGTCCAGCCCACTATTATTGAGACCGTTGATCCCCATGACAAGCTGATGACAGAAGAAATCTTTGGGCCTGTCCTAACAATGTATGTGTATGAAGACCGTGATGTTCTAAAAGCGCTTGCTTTGGTGGGCTCATCCACTAAATTTGCTCTAACAGGAGCGGTGTTTGCAAATGATAAGGCCTTCCAGCAGACAGCACTGGAGGAATTGAAGACCACAGCTGGCAATTTCTACATCAATGACAAATCGACCGGCTCTGTTGTTGGACAACAACCATTTGGTGGTGGGCGGATGTCTGGAACAAATGATAAGGCTGGAGGACCCAACTATGTCATGCGCTGGACCTCACCGCAGTCTATCAAGGAAACATTTGTCCCTCTCAGGGAGATTGACTACCCTTACATGAGAGATTAAGCATTCAGTTGCTTATATTTATGCTCATCCACTATGTACTAAGCTACTTGGAGTACAATAATAAAACCTTAGTTTAAGCATCAAACAATAATAGCTATAGAAGTATTGTAGTAAGCAAAATATATCAACTAACCTCTGATACTAGCAGTGCTGTTGTTAAACTTCATAGATATTCAAAATCTGATATTTGAACTAATGCATTAGCTAATATGTTTAGTAGACAAAAATGTGTTAATACAATTACATATAATTAGATTTAATTGTGTTACCTTGTGATATAGAATGATGGATGTCAGTTTGTGTGATGTAATTGCTTTCCTTTATCCAGCAGCCCGATGGGCCGCAGAAGGCGTCGCCCGCGCGCCGCCGAGCCACAACTGACTTTATCAAATGTTATTTGCGTTGCCCTGGCTTATCATTCAAATGCTCCCTACTCACAGCTTATCTCTTATCAGTCCGCTCTCTGAGACAACTGCATTTAAACATTTTTCTATATTTATTTTAAATATTAACTTGTTAGTGAATTCTGTTGTAAATTTTATGCTTGTTTTAAATATTTAAGTTTATGGAGCACTTGCTCAATTCTCAAACAACAATAATGTTGCTTTATATACATTTTTTATTAGTTATCGCTTTAGACAATTGTTGAATCCTTCTTAATAATTATGAAAAATCAATAAATAATGATATTGTTTCATTGGTCTTTAATTTAAAAATTGTCCATAAAATTTAATGTGAGACGAGCTTAGATTTAATTATCTTCCTGTGCGAAATACTGTAGCATAAAGAGAAGATAACTTTTCACGGGGAGCGGTGCGCCGCGCCGCGCCCTATATAATACGAATGTCTACAGAATGTGTTTGGGCGAGTTGTCAACTACTTTTAACTTTAGAGGATATTTATTTAAGTACAAAATAAATAACTAAACAAGTTGTTTAACTTAGATCTGTTATAGAATAAATTGGAAGTGCTAAATAAAAAACCGGTTTTTACAACTTTGTTTTGTAAAAAAATGATTTCGTCACGTGTTAATACATCCTAGTCGGTTTTGTCTGTTAACAATAGAACAGTCAGTAGTACCAAATAATATTTTTTAGTGCATTTGGTTATTAGCGTAAGTTGACATGGCGTCTGGATCTGACCCTTATCCATTAGACACGACACAAGCCCAAGTTGTACAAATCTAAATAGCATTCTTTGTTCATCATTAAGATCGATCTTACGCGGAAACATAAGCGAAAAGTAATTGGTGAGGCAAAAATTAACGCTTATAAAGTCGTCATATGAACGCGACCAGCGCACTCCCGTGCTTCTCAAATGGTGTAAGTGAGGACTCAATCTTTCCAATATTATAAATGCCGAAGTTTAGATGGACGCATGAATGTTTGTTACTACAGATTTTTTTAAAACCACATCAGACCTCGATGAAATTTGGCATAGAATGTAGTCTGGAAGAACTATAGGCTGCAAATAAAGTTGTTTTTTTGACCGACTTCCCAAAAGGAGGATTACAATTCGTCTGTATATATACATACTAGCTGTTGCTCGCGACTCCGACCGCGTGAAATTACGAATATAACCTATTACGTTCGCCCTTCTTTTCAACCTATTACCAAAAGTATTAACTTAGTAGCAATATACGTAATAACAGAAATCTACCGATGCAAGATTCCAAATTTCTAAGCCCGGTGGCTTGTAAGCTGATTTTTCGGTTAACCTTATTGTTTGTGTTCGCGATATCTTCTAAACTATTAGTCCAATTTAAATACTATAAAGAACAATTTTTTTCTACATTAAATTCTCCTGATAACAGACGCATTTATTTGGATAAGGATTAATATTGAAACCAATAAAGGAACGCTGCAAATAGCGTAAGCTTTTTAATTCATTTTGTAAACAAAAAAGTGGTTATTGTAAGAAAACCGTTAAAGATACATATATGCTATCGCGGACTTTTCTGTAGAACTTTTTGAGATCTACAATTCTTTCATACATCATTTTTATATACCTCTAACGGTTTAGGCAGCGTAAGCCGAGAAAAGATAAAGTTTAGTGAATTTTTAACGCCGGCGTCCAGAAACACGCTGTTTATTAATAATTCCTAATCATTAGTAATAATAAAATATAGCCTATGTTACTCACAGATAAATTACCTTTCTGATGGTGAAAGAATTTTTAAAATCTGCCCAGTAGTTTTTGAGTTATTTCAATACATACAAAAATACAAAGTTTTCCTCTTTATAATATTATATAGATATAGATTAGTATAGATATAGATATATATTTATGTGTTTCATTACTTCACGCGACCGGAGTCGCGGGCGACAGCTGGTCTCAGATAAAGGAACGAGCATAGATGGAATCTTATCATGTTATAGCAACATACCCGTCCGCACGTCCACAGGAAGAATTCTTTATTTCACCCATATAAAAATATAATCGAGGTTCCGTACCGTTATGCCTATTTTAAGTAAATAATAAAAATTATTACAGGTGAAATTTCTTCAAAATATAAAACGACTTTCTCCAACTTTGACAAAATGTAAAGAGAAATAAATCGAAATAGTTATGGGCAAGCGACAGTCGAGAACATACTATAGAAATGTCCTGAATGATTTTAATTCGATTTTTTATATAAAAGACGTATGTTCGCATGAAAACAGGACTCCACGATGATATTTTATAACATTAGTACAAAAATTAATTACAGCATGTAGAAAACAATTATTCTATGTGCCGTTCTCACTATGTCATTTTCAAATCATTATGAGCCAAAGAGCATATAAGTAAGAGTCGGGACTTAGAACAAAGAATGAGTTCGGTCTGACACCTGCAAACTCACTTCTCGTGGCAAAAAGTTACCAGGATAAAATATTTAATTTCAATTTTTCCGACACAATGAAAAAACATGTGCACCAACCTAACAAAAATCATTAGTGAAGGGCTCCTATAATCGATACCTCGATATCGATATCGATTAAATGTGGGGTATTAGGTGGCCCTTCTTAATCTCATATTTCAAATAACTTGCATAGGCTCAATGTAAAATTATTCGTAATGTAATTTTTCATTTACTGACATTGAACCTAAATTACCCAAAGGGAAGCAAATAAATAAAATAATCACCAAAATTACATTTATTTGTTTTATTTACAAGGCATCGCCAAGTAATATTTTAAGTATAGTGAAAACAAAAGAAATTTTTGTGAAATAATAATTGTCTAGGGTAACTGTCAAATAATAATTTTGTATACCTGGCTTCATTCCTAATAGACACATTAGAATTTACGATAAAACCTTATCCTTCCTTCAAAAATTTTTTAGGTAACAATTTCTATCCATCCACCCAGATTCCGGTATTTTACATTTTTTTCCTTTTAATTATACGTTGACCTGTATTTATATTCAAAATTTAAGTTTGTGGGACTGCTAAAAGTACCTTAGAATTATGTTTACACGTGCGTTTCTGTAAAATGTGAAGGATTCAATTAACGATATATACATACATATCTCATTTTTTTTAAAGAGAGTGTAATTCGTTTTTAAAAATGTGAGGGATATTAATGTTTTATACAAGCATATCGACAGTGGAAACTCCCCATTACATTGAGAAACAAAAAATATCGATAATAAAATTACAATGACAACTGTAAACTAGATACATCACTAGCACAAAATATTTTTTTCAAATTTAACTTTATACAACTAATTAAAAGTACCATGATAGCTTTACATTTACGTTTTTTAATAATTAAATCATTAATAAATGATTACCGGTTCGCATCCAATGGGAATTGCGCCGTAAAATCTCTTTTTTGTCCTATTTTATTAAAGGACCGTACACTACAAATTTCACATTTTATAAATCGTTTCATGATCGACATTGTATATAAAATTTAAAAAACTTAACAGTTAAACGAACTATTCACAAATTCAACCAAAAATTATACGTAATTAGTATTATATAATTAGTTTGTCCGTAAGATAGATTTTGACGGACTTTGACAAAGACCTTCAACTCAAATGACACTTGTGGTAGAAAAGGAACTCTTGACGATAGAGTGAGAAAGCATGCTCAAAATGACAACTTGACAAAATTTAGTGTCATGACATTAAATTTTGTTAAGTTTGCCATCAAAAGACCGTTTATGCCATACAAAATATTTTTTGTTCGAAGTTTCGCTAGCCTGTTATGAGCATCGACTTCTATTAGTGATGGGAATCGAGTGACTTTTTTTCACTCGAGTCACTCGGTACTGGTAACTTTCTCACTCGAATGCCACTCGAGTGAAGATAGGACTCGAGTGATTTTTATTGACTCGAGTCACTCGGAATATAAAACTCGAATAACCAAATTTTAAAGCGCATAAAACAATATTAATTTAACATAGAATATTATTTTTTAAAAGCTACTCAAAAAATCTAAACAAAACGATAAAAATATTAATTAAATAAAGTAATTAAAATAATTAAATTAAATACTTAACCTGTCTACGTAACCAAGAAACCTCTTTTATAAACTATCAGTCGAATTGAAATATACATATAATATTTCTAATATTTATATAATATTATATACTAAAAAGTTTCCAATTTAATTTATTCTAACGAGGATTTTCATGAGATCAAAATAATAACAGTTTTATTATGTTCTTACACAATTTAGATAATAATAAATATGCTTTAAAATTAACTTAAATGAAGCTTAAATAAAGTCAACAAAAGAACAGAAACAATGTATTTAAAAAAAAAAACTGAAATTGCTGTAAGAATTTCTTACTCGGCTCGGTATAAACCACTCTAATGGTTACGAGTCACTCGTAATTCGAGTCGACTCGAGTCACTCGAAACTCGAGTTGGCAAAAATTTCACTCGAGTCCGAGTAATGTAAAACTTACTCGAGTCACTCGAGTGAAAAGCAACTCGAGTCCCATCACTAACTTCTATAAATGGACAGGCTGTGAGATAAGGATTTTGTGTCCATTTCATTTCGTCCATTTTGACGCTGCTGGTAGTGGTGGTGAGGATTCTAACCAGTAATAGAGAAAGAAATCTGTAACATCAACGCGTTTAAGTCAGAACCATGGAAGAAATAAGTACTACGTACAAGTAGTTGTAGTAGTATTTCCAACGTCGGAATCGGAACGAAGCAAAAGCTGGCAAAAGCTAACATTTCCAAGAAGCGACCTGTCTACCTATTCATCTATCTATCTATTTCTTGTTTATGGCTCTCCCTCATCGGATGGGGGCAGTGTCAAGTGTTTGTGGTTTTGTTATAATTTGGGAGAAACTGGCAACAAAACTCTGCTTATGGAGATGTTCGTGGGTGTACAAGCGGTCTAAAGATTTTAAAATCTTGAGTTATATAAATCTGTTGATCTACCTAAAAAAAAAGGACGGACACAAAACATTTATATATTGTTAGTAGGTTATTGGACGTACAACTTATAATCTAATATTATTTGTGTTAAGATAGTCACATAGGATATATACAAAAGGGGTAGTCATAGGTCAAAAGAGTTTTAAAGTTAATGGGACGGGGGATGGAATTGGGAAGCATATCCATAAGGGATGTAGTTCTTTTGGGGCAAGTAAAAAGATGTGATCCACGGATCCTTCATCCAGTCCGCATTCACACAATGAGCTATCTTTCACACGAATTTTTGCTAAAAAAACAGGAGTACAAGCATGGCCTAAACGAAGTCGACAGATTGTCGACGTTAATCTGCTTATTTGCACTAGGGAATTTGAAAAACCATGGCCTAACTGGTATGGAGTCTTGGATGTCTGCAAAATACTTACCTTTACTAATAGAAGATTCGAGCCAAACAGATTTCCAACTAGAAATAAGATTTTCCCTAGCTAAGGACATCAGGTCATGGAGGTATAGTTATGGTGGATCATTGAGCCACACGATGTTGCCTCTTTCGCTAGTAAGTCAGCTGACTCATTGCCCTGGATCCCAGAATGACCCGGAATCCAAGCAAGAGTGACCTGAAGACCCTGCAGAGAACATCTTTGCAAAGATTTTTTAATTTCTAAGATAAAGGGAATTTTGATTTACTTTTAAATTGATTTGATAAAATTGTATCCAAACAGCTTTTAGAATCCGAAATATTATTGTCTTACTGATCTTGTGTGACTCGATATACAGTAACGCTTCTAAAATTGCTACAGACTCTCCAGTAAATACCGAAGACAGGGAGGGGAGTTTGAAATTTAAAACTATACGAAATTTAGGGATCCAGACAGCTGCTCCACATATCCACGCACTGTAAGCTTGGAAGCATCAGTATAAACCACAAGCCAGTCACTCCAGCGCTCATCGACTGTTCTCTGGAAATTGGTGTTTGCAGAAACTGAGTCCTTAGTTATACCTAAATCTAATATTATATTAGGATTATGAACTATTGCCTCAAAAGGGGTTTCAAATATAGGATTAAGTCTAGTTTGGAAGAGTGGGCAGGGAAGACGAGTAATTTTGAGATAGCTTTTTACAAGACATGGGGGTTCTTTGTGAGCCCAATATCCACCGGCGGAAACGAGTAGAGACAGTTCGTGAAGTTTAGGGAGAAGACAATGTGTAGAATTTTGAAAAATTTTAAAAATAAAGCGATCACAAAGGTATTGTCTCCTTATATGTAGAGGGGGGTCCACACATTCAACTTGCATGGCGTTAATAGGGGAGGACTTCATAGCCCAGTTATAAGCCTGAGACATTTAGCCTGTACTTTGTCAAGTGAATGAAGAGGTAATTTATTACATGGTTCTAAAATAAAAATGCCATAGTCAAGATGACTCCTAACAATAGCGTTATACAAGAGTTTTTGTGAAAAAGGGTGAGAACCCCACCAAACACCCGAAAGAGATCTAAGAATGTTAATGTTTTTTTCGCATTTTGTAATGACATGAGAAATATGGTGAGTTGATGTCAATTTTGAGTCCAGAACAAGACCTAAATATTTAACTTTATTTTTTACAGGGATAGTATTACCATTATAAGTGATGGAGACATTAGGTGTATTTCTGGCTCTTGAAAACACTACAACTGTACTTTTAGGTATAGATAGAGAAAGACCATGTTGTTGAAGCCAATCATCAAGGTAACCAATGGCAGTGTTAAGTCGAGATGTTGCCACGTCAAGATTGTCCGACGATATATAAAGTGTTAGGTCATCAGCATATTGTAGGACATCACAAAAGGAATTGACAGAAAGTTCCAGATCATGTGTGTAAATACTGTACAGCAAGGGACTTAGGACAGATCCTTGAGGAAGACCCTTCCAGACAATCTAGAGGGAAGAAGAGAATTTTTACTGGAAATTGGATAGATCTAGCCGAAAAATAATTTGATATGTAGTTTACTATCCTCACAGGAATGTTCAAATGAAGCATTTTGCTTCTGAGCACCGGAAGAAGTACATTATCATATGCTGATGAGATGTCCAGAAATACACCAATCACCGATTCCTTCTTCGAAAGAGCTACGGATATCGGTAATAAATGAACCTAAACTATCCATCGTTCCTGATCCCTTACGAAAACCAAATTGACTTTTAGCTATTATACCTCTACTTTCAACAGCCATTCCAGTCTATTTTTAATAAGATGCTCCAATATTTTAGCCATGGTAGGTGATAGTGCAATAGGTCTATATCCCAGAGGGTCATTACTTAACTTCCCAGGTTTTAATATAGGAAGTATGATTTGGGATTTCCATTCTTCCGGTGGAAGACTGGAGAGATAGAAAATATTTACTAATTTTAAAAAGAAATTACGCGTTTCTGGTCCAGATTCACGATAAAAGAATAAGGGATACCATCTATACCTGGTGAGGAATCCTTGAGACCATCAATAGCACACAAAAGCTCTTCCCATGAGAAGGGTTGGTCAAATTCACTCTCGAAAGGGACTGAAGACTGATAGATTGAAGCTTCCTCTGCAGATGGGGCAATAGGAGGAGCAAGTTTTTGTTCGAAAGTGTCTATCCAGACAGACTGATTGTTAGAAGAGTCATCAGTGGAGATCATGGACCTACGAAATCGTTTTATATTTCTCCACACCATAGAGGGAGGAGACCTAGGGGAGAGGGATTCACAGAATTTCCGCCAACCAGAACGTTTTTTTCCGAAAAGGTTTTTACCGCTTGAGCAGCCACGTGTTGGTAATTAATAAAATTTTGTTCAGTCATGGAAGAGTTATAAATAGATTCGGCTTCTTTACGTTTTTTGTACATTTGAGTACACTCACTGTCCCACCATGGAGGGGAGGAATACTTGTTTCTTCCTATAGAAATAGACGGTATAGCTTTATCTGCGGCTTTAAAAAGGACATTTTTAAAATACTCTAGAGTATCCTTTACATTTTCGAGACAGGGGAGGGGAATTTCAGAAATTAAACGATCAGTCTCAGAAGAAAATTGAGACCAATCAGCTCTTGATAATTTATATTTAACACAGGACGAGGATTATTATAAGGGGTGGAAGAAGGAGCAACAGGAATAGTCAATAGAATAGGGAAATGATCACTTCCATAGGTAAATGGATGTACCCTCCAAGAGAATAAAGAAGCTAAAGAAGGCGAACAATAGAAAGATCTACCGCACTTTCGTTTTGACCCGGTCGTACTCTTCGCGTGGGAGTACCATCATTTAATATACAAAGGTCACGGTCGTGCAGAAGGTCAAGAAATGGAAAAGAAAGAGAATCGCAGGAATGGGACCCCCACAGAGTGTGATGAATATTAAAATCTCCCAGAAGAACTACAGGAGGAGGAAGTGAATCTATGATCATAAATAATTCATTTAGGATGGAAATACGGGGAGATGGAATATATATCGATATGAAAGAAATGTTGAACGCTCTAAAAGCTACAGCATTAAAAGAGTTTGAATGAGCTGGAAGATGGATTTGTGAGTAAATAATAGATCGAGAAATTAGAAATCCAGAGCCACCATGCCCATCATCCCTGTCATCCCTAAGACAGGCAAAACCTGGGATCCGAAATCGAATCTCTGGTTTCAACCAAGTCTCCTGAATGGCAACGATAACAGGCTTGAGGTTGTTAATAAGGTCGATAAGTTCATGCTTTTTATTTCTTACGCTACGACAATTCCATTGCAGAATGTTGCGAAGAGCCATTGGGAAGGGAGAATAAGAGCTGCGTAAGTTTTTCTCTGAGATTGTTCGGTAATTCGACGTCAGAAAGTCGAGAGAAGAAGTTTAATACAAAGGATATTTCTTTGTCTTTTGACATTGAAGAATCAGGAGCTGAAATATTGGTATTCTGAAAGGCGCAACCATTGGAAAGAGACGAAGAGGGGGATTGTGTTAATTTTTGATGAGCACGACGGTCAAAACCAGGGCTTGAAGCCGGAGTAGATGTACGACGGGGAGTAAATATAGTTTACGATAGGATGCATTTAATGGGATACACGGAGAGGAGGGCTGGGGAGAGCATATAATATTTGGGACCTTGCTGACTGTACCAGAGTAGGAACGCATACCGGTGCGTGGGTATCTAGCAGAAGCCTCTTGGTATGACTTATTTTCTGTAGACATAACGTATTTTATTTTTTTTTGTCTGTCGAATTCAGGACAAGTTTGGTCATTAGCTTTATGACTTCCAGAACAGAAAAGGCAGGTTGGGGATGTCTTGTCACACGATTCGCCTTCGTGAGGTTGGGCACAGATAAAACAGCGGGGATTCGACCTACATTGTGACTTGACGTGACCAAACCTACAACATTTGTTGCATTGAATAGTAGGTAATAAGTAAGTTTGTACAGGAATAGAATTAAAAAAGCCATATACATATTCCGGTAGCTTTTGTCCCGAAAAAGTAAGCACAATCGATTGTGTGGGGATCCACGAAGGAGTCCCATCTTCTCTACGGACTTTTCTGTTAAGCCTGCGGGCACGTACTATTTTCCGAGGCCTCGTAAGATAAGATCAGAGTTTAATTCTTCGACAATTTCCTCCAAAGACCACTCAGTGGGCATATTCCTAACAATTCCCATACGTGTTACATTGTAAGAGGGGATTATCGCCTCATAATTGTATTGAGAAAGAGTGGGTAGATCTAGAAAATTATTGGCATCTAATGCAGACTTAAACTGAACCGATATGCGATTTCGACCAACATGTTTAACACCATCGGGCAGCACACCCTTAATATTATTTTTCGATAAGAAATAACCAAAATGGATAGGTCTTAGAGAAACACCTGAAGCAGGTTCGTTTTCTTTTTTAGAAACATGGACAAGAAAAGGGGAGTCAGATTCTTCGTATTTATTTTTCTTCGAAGTAAAATCGGGACTTATGTAGGTAGACTGAATAGAAGGGATGGGAAGATCGCCAGTTTTTTTAACAACGCCATGTGGTATATTGTCGTGTTCAAAGTTTATTCGTTTTCTAGTATTATTTAATGATACCTCTGTCTGAAAAAGCACATTACAATCATCTTTCCCACCCCGGGATCAGGGGGGTCTGTATCCATTTTGGACAGAAAAAATTAACTTTAAATATAAGTACTTACCTTAGACAAACACAAAACCAATAACCAACAAATAACACAAAAAGTAAATCAACAGAATGACTTTAAAACTGAAATTCTAATTAAAATAACCGCAACAGAAAAAAAACACTTGTAGTACGCACTCAACCAGAAAGCAGAGTCCTCTACCTATTCATAAAGGTTGCCATAAACATGGCATTGACAATTGAGTTGACATAACTTCTTTCTAGAATGAAGTAGAATGTTTATTTAGGCAACTGTCATTTAGTGTTTGTGTACATGATAATTTAATTTTAAGTATATTTTTACTTTCGTAACATACACAATGTCTAACGTTTTTGGTTTAATTGTATCGGGACGACTGGTAAGGATATTTGATCACTTAACGCGTTAATTTCTGTAAATTTTCAACCATACAAAAAGGTTAGAATTAGATATTTGTAAATATTTATATACTTTCTGTATATATTTATAATAAAATGTTTCAGATGGTTAAACACAAGTTTAATTTATTAAATAAATTAATATCACCTGACAAAAAATCTTTTGTGAAATCGTCAGGTACAAACAGACTTTGCGCCACTGACAGAGACGACGTTTATCATAACAATCCCGGAGACAGAGTCGATCAACCACGCGGCGGTGTTCCTGACGGGCGTGGCGCCACTTCCGGCGGGCACGGCGGGCATGGTCTACTGGAGCTGGCCCGACCCCGCCGCGCCGCCCAGCTGGCAGCTGCTCGGACACATCTCCAATGCCAAGCCCTCGGCTATATTTAAAATATCGAACCTCAAAAAGCTCCACGAGTTATCGGGTGAGAATGCATTGACTGGCTGTCAGCTTTAAACTCATTTTTAGCTTTATACTCTTCTACATTCCATTTCTAATTTTATTCCAAAACTTCTTAAAATCCCATGGCATCCATAGAACAAACTATTCTTTTTAGGTTCATATACATCCACTCAGAGCCTATGTTACTAGTGACTAGAGCTTTCTCAGTACTAGCCCTGTGCATATTGCATTACCATGTTCCTTCACAGATAGTATCTCAGATAAATATACATTTGAAGTTTGGAAATCCTAAAACACATTGGTACATAGTGGAGCTAAACCAGGAGCTGCATGTTACAGGTCAAGGGTCTATAGGGATATATATTATTGTTTCAGCGGAAAACAAAATAGGTGGTGCGTTTGGGCAGCAACAGATCTGCAACTATGCTCAGATAGGAATATCTATTGAACCAGAGTCAAATGTTGAGTTGCTCGCTGCCTCTGTGGTTAGTACTTATTAAACATTTCCTACTGATTGAACAATAATGCTTTCTTGTCACACACATCATTAAATTATTACAAAGAAATTGAAGGCATTATTTATACCTATACAGTTTATCAAATTGCAGCGTCTATATTATATTATAAATAAACAGATGTTGTAGATATGTCATTTTAGCATTACTTGTAACAATGTCAATGTTCTTATTTTCTTTACTATTAATTATACTTATATTAATAACTATAAGAGCCTACAAAGCATTGTAAGGTGATAAAGTCAGCTGCATAATAATAGGTATATATTTAGAAAACTTTAAAAACTTGTACAGGTTTTCAGTTTTAGAAATACATGTTCATTTACCAGTCAATAACATGTATTTATGGGCATACAAATGGATATACATTTTATTTTTAGATTAAGATGTGGTTGAGTTTTTGATTTGTAAATGTATACATAGTTGTGCAGCTGACTGTACTAGTGCTGTGTGAAATTGTATAACAAATCCATGTTTTCAGGCGGTGGAAAGGAATCAATATGTAACATTTGCGCAGAAGATGCTAGAGAACCTGGTGAACTTTGTGGCGTCGTTCTCTGTGACGCAGCAGCAGATGACGCCGACGCCGGGCGTGTCCTACATCCCGCTGAGCACGCTGCACACCTGGTATCAGAACTTTGAGTGCAGACTGCAACAGAACCCTAACTTCTGGAAGAATTAATCTCACCAGTACAATGGACCTTTCATTAGTGGACGATTTTGTGTATTTGTTTTTATTTTGAGTGGACATCATAAATGAAGTGAAAGACACACGTTTTGGCGGACACTCGGGTGTGTCCTTCATACTCGTGCAGATGAGCAAAATTTAGTGTTTTGTGTTATTAGATCTTTTAATAATTTACTTTAAGTTATAAAGTGGTAAATATATAGATAAATACGCCGCCGCGTGGCAGGATCGGTGCAAGACAATATCACTGTTTTTAAATAATAGATACAAAGTAACTATCTAACTTGCTTGTTACATAAAATATACAGAGAATTTAACATCCAGTGGCTATTTATTACATTTAGTATGTATTTGTTTATGAAGCCAGTAGTTATATGTATATAGGGAAGCTTGCTGTATGCCATTATTGGTGATTTATTGAAATGTATCTATGTAGTTGAATCTGAAACATTGTTTACCCCGAACCAATTAATAATGTAAGTATCATGTATTATTAATATTTACAGTTTAGTTGACCACATATAAATTGTTTCCAATGGCAATGGAGACACGAGCACAATCATGTCCTCCCCTTCCCCGCTCCCCGCCCCCGCACCCCGCAGCCGGCCCGCGGCAAGCTGACGTCATAAATATATTTTCCAAGACTGCTAACAAATATTTTTACAATAAAATATTTTTTTTATTTGTTTTTTTTTATGCACATACATTATCTCTTATTTCCCTTTTATTCATATCTGGCAGCCACATTTTGTGTCTGTTGAGGCCCGAGCTACGGTAAATTCTAGACCTTACTAAAAATATTTTTTGAATGAGTCATAATATAAGTCTGAAATTCACCACCAGTCACTCGATAAATATTTATTTGTGTCACTAGCACATGAAAAGTTCGACATAAAACACGTAATATGTAATAATCTTAATTTATTTGATCACAGAAGTTTAACAATGAGGTAACACAACACCACACAATGAACACAATACTACAAGGCACTTTAGACAAACCTGCCCCCTTCCCGTCCCCTCTACAACAACAACTAAATACAATATCAGTCGGTGATTATATTATAGACGCAATTCTTGATGACATCGTCATCCAGCGACACCAACGTCACATATAGTTTTTTGGCAACTCTACGATAAAAATACACATGTGTTGCCGCGACAAAGAACCACAACTATATTGCATGTTCAATGTTTATAATGTTTCTAAGCAAAATAGGAACAATCAGCGAAAGAGATCGCGGCGTCAAGTCGCACCTTGCTAAGTTTCGGACAATTTCAGACTACAAACAAACTCACTCGCTCTGTATCGTTACCTCGGTCCGGAGCCGCGGAGCGTCTCTTTAACTTTGTGTGACTAATACTTGTAAGGATTTCAACAGTTCTAGCAAATAAATAAACCACGCAACCTGACAAGCTATTACATTTTAGTGAATGGTTAGAGTGGTCCGGCAGCGTGGGGGGCGGGGGCGGGGGCGGGGGCGGCGAGGAAGGCGTGTCGCAGCGCGGCGGCGGCGGAGGGGCGCGCGGCGGGCGCGGGCTCCAGCAGCCGCGCGGCGAGCGCGAACGCGCTGTCCGGGAACCCCGCCACCCACTTGCCCGCCTCGAAACTGCTCGCCTGCCGACACAATGTGCCCTTTTACTGGACGGGAATCTTATTTTAATAAGTTCTAATAAATGAATCGGATAGCAAACTGCTCCGGCGACGCACCGGTACGTCCTCGTCGGGGCAGAGGCAGCGCGCGGCGCCGCGGCGGCAGCGCGCGCAGGCCGGCGCGGCGGCGGCGGCGCGCGGGGCGGGGGCGGCGCCGCGCAGGTGCGCGCTCAGCTTGCGCAGGCACAGCCCCGGCCGCCGCACCGACGTCACCACGCGCCGCCCTGCCGACACATCGCGCCTCCGTCAGCCGGCGCTGCGGCTGCGGCCGCGGCCGACAGCTCGCACAGTACATACCGAGGTGGGTCGCGGCGCGCTGCACGGCCGCCGTGCCCAGCAGCTCCGTCAGCTCCGCCAGCGCAGACACGTCGTCCGCCGCGCGGAACAGCGGGTACCTGCGCAGCGGCTCATTCCTCATTTATAACGACTCAGCATTTCGAAATCCTTCAAATCGATGCGTTTGTAATTAGTAATTCGAAAGCGTCATTGGCACAGCACCTGTTGAGCAGGACGGTGGCGAGCACGACGCCGGCGGCCCACAGGTCGACGGCGGCGCTCTGCCGCGGCCACTTGAGCAGCACCTCCGGCGGGCGGAAGCCCTGCGTGCCCGCGCGCGGCGCCCGCGCCACCGCCCGCGCCGCGCAGCCGCCGCCCGCGCACACCCCGCCCGCGCCGCGCAGCCGCCGCCCGCGCACACCCCGCCCGCGCCCCCCGCCCCGCCCCCCGCCGCGCCCTGCCACACCCACACGTCCACTCACAGTGCACACACCGCCGCCGCCCTCCCCCTCTACTGCCTGGCATCCTTACCTTCAGCGCCACAGATTTGGGAATCTGCACCTTTGAAGCTCCCATCAATTTTTTAGGAATATCGGTGTTGACATTCACTCTTTTAGACTCCACGGTGAGGTCGAGTGCCATTCTCTTCGATCCTGGCGATGAATCGTCCTGCGAAATAACAAAGTCTCAAAAGTCCCAAAAACTATGTATGCGTGCATTATCTTGTTTCATGTAATTTAAATATTGCATACATCCAGTTGGTCCCTTGTGCGTTTGTTGGAGTGTGCGGGTGCGGGGGCGGGGGCGGGGCAGGGCTCGGCCGGCTCGTCGGGCGTTGCGCACACGCGCTGCGCCAGACCAAAGTCAACCAGCAAATATCTATTAATCAAAAATAAAAAATAAATAAACAAGATGACAGATTAAAAACAGATAAGTTTGTGTAACAAGTATGTGTGTGGATGTGTGGCCAATAGTGTGAGGTAACCTCTTGTTGTCTCTGTCGTAGAGGAAGTTGCTGGGCTTGACGTCGCGGTGGATGATGCCGAAGGAGTGCACGTGGCGCAGCGCCTCCAGCAGCGCGCGCATGTAGCGCTGCAGCTCCCCCCAGTCCATCTCCCCTACATACTCCTGCAACACAACATCACTCAGCCGTCGCTTTGCAGACTATTTAAAAAAATTATGTTTTGCTACAGAATATTTCTCCTTTTAGCAAAATAACACATAAACCTGAACATTCCCGGACATGTTTATGTCCGGGAATCATTGAAACTTTAGAAATGTTTAACAATGCTATATCTGCAGTGAAGAAGAATTTAATAGATACATTGAGTAACATAAGCACCAATTCCATGATTGTTCGCTTACCGAGAACTTCCTGTGAGGTATGTAAGGCATGATGAACACTATGGTGTCAAGGTGGCGCAGGCAGAGATCCACTCCTATCACATTGTGTTTTCCCCTCAAAACATAACACAATACTTAATTAATTTACATCCGTGTAAGGTACAATTAAAATAGTTCAAAATTAATATCTATATATACTTAAACAAGGATATAACTAGAAATTTAATGAACATAATTTAGTTAGTTATATTAAGTCAATTTTATTTCTAACAATTACTTTCTCTAGACAATTCTTACATCATTTTAATAATCAGCATATACTGATCATTGTTTGTATACAACTACCCTATTGCTTAAATTAATTTGCAAGCAAATTATCTTTATATTGCCTTCTTACAAAGTTTGTCTGCCAAAACAATGATTGACTATAATGATTAATTAAATTATACAGGATTTAGCACTTCATATACTCATTCTTAATCAAATATCACAAAGATTGGAGTATTTTCCTGTAGGATAACAGCACTCATGGTACATTGGCTTTATTGTTAATATTGAAAATCGATATCTACCCTATATCTTGTAGGCATCTCAACTCATGCTCAATGCGAGCGGGATGCGCAGTCGGCACCAGGTGCTTGATTGCAAACCAGCGACGGTCAGTGGCCGGCAGCGCGCAGTGCCGCCGCAGGGAGCCCAGGTACACTGAGCTGAATGTCCCTTCCCCAATCTTGCGATGAACTTCAAATATCTGGTCCAAAGCCGGAAGCTTATGCAGCAATTCATCTATCTGTTGCTCTAAATGATAAAATTATAAACTAAATTACGTTTGCCAATTAAACTCCAGTAAAATCTCATTCAACCTATAAAAATGCATGTTATAAAAGAGAGTAGTTATTACAAACAAAAATTAACTAAATGTATGTTACTTACTCTCCGCATCGTCTCTATCAAAGGATTCTTCTTCGTTTTTCTTTCTAACCGCGTTAGTGTAACCGTTTTTAAGTCCTTGTTGATTTTGTAACACGTCTTTCTGTAACCGAGGTTTTGTCTCAATTCCTCTTATTCTGGACATTATTAGGCCCAAACAGTTTCATATTTCAGTTTTAAACAAAAAGATCCTTTTTTTTTCTATTTAACTTATGAAATATAAATAACCTTAACCATTATTCAAAAACTATAAAAATGAAAACAATCAAAAAGGAAAACATGTGAAAAATAAAAAAAGTGAAACGTCAATGTCATGCACAAATGTATGTAGATAGCGAATGGTTGTTTTGATTGAATTAAACTCATATTGATTTGCTTGAACAAAAATGTACAAAAATTGAGGACAGATATTTGGATCGAAATTGATTTTTATAACAATACACAAAATACAAAAAGGTGTCTGGCATTTTAATTTTAATTTTATAAAAAAATTACATCTGTTGTTTCCTTGTGACTGTTTCGTTTGTCATGACTTTATCCAATTTTACGAAATCTTATCATCCTATCACAAATCTTAATTTTTATTTTGATAGTCTTGATAATATAATGAGTTTATTCTAATACAAAAAAATATATATTTAAAATAATATATAACATTATACAATGCTTGCGAGAAGTGGTAGAGTAATTACACATACGCTACGTTTAGGAAGTAAACAGGTTAGTTTAAAACTAATACATTTTATGAATATGGAGTACAAAATGTTACAATTATTGTCAGTTTCTTACCTAATCTTTTGTTGCATACAGTTCTCACTAATAAAAGTTGACACTTTAAAGAACAGGTAACCTATAACAGTCAATATATTTTTATTTGCATTCATGATTGTATAAATCATCTTGAAATCAATGTAATACTACAAAAAAAACTATAAACAATATTTGTTGTTAAACACATATTGTAACTTGGGCAGTTTTTAATAAAGAACCTTTATTTTGCAGTTAACACAGGCTAATTATGTGACAAAAGCACCAAAGCCAGAAATTCCTAAAAATAGTTTAGCATCCGTATACTCCGCTGATAATCAAAAAGACAATGGCATTGTTTATGACCGCAAACCCTTCAAGCTAACCCTGGAGGAAGGGAAGACATACCACTGGTGCTTGTGTGGTCGCTCCAAATCTCAGCCACTGTGTGATGGAACTCACAAAGATGTATTTTTAAAAATAACACAAAGGTATCTTTTAAGCTGTTTATTTGGAGATACCATTTTTTTAATGGCTCATTAGTAAACTATTGTATCTTTTAAACCCAAGACAAACTTTTAACCATCAATATGATTCATTACGACAAAGCAAACATGAGTATACAATTGACAACTAACATCTACAGTTCTTTCTAAAGTTATTTTCAAATTCACATAGAAATTAGTAATAAAAGTTATAAACTGCCGAGTTGTGGAATATGATATGTCTATGTAAGAGCCATTGATTTAGTTGCTATAACTGTAAGTTAATATTTTCTTCTAGGCCCATCAGATTCAAGGTTGATAAAACAAAGGAGTACTGGCTGTGCAACTGTAAACAGACTAAAAATCGTCCATTTTGTGATGGCACTCACAAGCAGAAGGATATACAAGAGGCTACTACAATCAAAGTTTAGCATGGTCATACAGTGTGTTAGAATCTAGGACTAATGTTGTTTTAGGTACATATAGAGGAAATATATCTTAAAACATCCGATTTACTTTCTTTTATGTACATAATTTGTACAACAACCATCCTGTCCTTATCCCGCTCATAAAGTCGGCGCACCAGAGGTTTTAGAGATAAAATAACATAGCAGCACATCTCGCTCTGGGCGATTGTACTCACAGAGATGTATTTTTAAAAATAACAGATATACCGCCGAAATGTTTCGCTTTGTAGATACCTATCGCCCTTGCAAGCAATCTACTATGAGCCCGTCTATTTCTATTCAAAGAAAAAGCTTTATAACCTGTGAGCCATCCCCTTAGTGTCTATGCTTATTAAAGTGAGTTGTCAATGTCACTGTCAGATGTCAGTCAATCCTCACCATCTGTCAGTCGGTTTCAGTTGGCAAATCCACCAGTCACGT
The DNA here is from genome assembly GCA_029286645.1 of Papilio protenor. Taxonomy (NCBI): domain Eukaryota; kingdom Metazoa; phylum Arthropoda; class Insecta; order Lepidoptera; family Papilionidae; genus Papilio; species Papilio protenor. Next base: position 7,361,966 of record JAGSMZ010000006.1, on the reverse strand, counting down.
ACAAAATTCTTTTCATTTCATTTCTCTTAGTTAGAGTTTAGCTTGTTCGCCACAGAGTGAACTCCATCGTCTCGCCGACTTTTAATAAAAGATGGAACAAGAAATCAAATTATTTACTCGTGAGGAATTGAAATGCCGTAATACGCGCGGAGATGCGATCCTCATTATCCACAACGGGGTCTACGATGTGACAAAGTTTCTCGAACAGGTGAGTCGGCATTTTGCTCGTGTTCTGTCAATTTCATATTATACATGCGCTGGCATTTACATTAACACACACAAGAACTAAAACTTCCGATAATTGTTTATCGAACGCCCATATATAAAACTGGACTGGAGTTTTATTACTAAGGGGTTATTTTAAACAATAATTTTATTTGTATCCTATTTTCATTTTATCAAATCTTAATAATTTCCATCCAGTCACACTGGGAGTGTTTTCAGGATTGGTCAATGTATTTCACCAATAAAGCAGCTACATGTTAATGTAAAGGCTATATAGGGCAACATTACGTGTAAACTGTTTATTTAATACAATAATAAATTAATTTGCATTTAAAAAGTTGTATGATCTCAAATTACAATAACAAGTGAAGTAGTAAAACATAAAAAAGTAAAACTAAATAAATAAGACATAAGTAAGGATGTGGTTATTTTTAAGTAAGATAATGCTGATTATACAAAAGATATTCATCATTACATCATATGTTTAAAGGTTAACTGCATCAAGATAAAAAACAATTTAGGTCAAAGTAATAATTACAGTTAGATACTTTAAAAAATATATTAAATGTACACTTTTCATGGGTTTAAGTTAGGATTATTTTATTATTGACAATTGATGATTTTTTAAACTCTTTTAAGGTATTTTTACTGTGGACACTCGCAATTACTAGCTAATTAAATTGTTACTGTGCTCACCAATTATTTATTAATAAAATAGCTTTCGCCCGCGACTCTGTCTGCGTGGAAATAAAAAAAAACAAAATGAAGTACCCTTTGTGTTCTTCCAGAATATCCTCTACATCAATACCAAATTTTATAAAAATCCGTTCAGCCATTTAGGCTACAAACTCTAACATCCATCCATCTAAACTTTTGCATTTATAATATTAGTATCATATAGGCTTACAAGTTTGTTGAAGCCAAAATGTGACCTGAAAACCTTGTACATTATTATTAGTTACTAATTCACTACAGCTCTGCAGCTCTGCAGGACCCTTATCAATAAATTAGGATTATATATGTCTATTACAAAGTTGGTGATAACTTTGAATTTGAACAAAGACATTATCAATTTTAAACACATTTATTGCACCTAAATGTCAGAGATAGTAAAACAGATTTTCTTGTACTTTCTGTTCATAATATTATTGCCAGGGATTGTTAAAATAAATGTTGGTTGTATTAACAGATATCTGCTTAAGCCTTTGAACTTATTTTATCTATGGATCCGAAAATGTGTAGATAAAAAACTGTAGATTAGTTAACCAATTGATTTATAGCATTATCACAAAAAATGGAATATGTATATTTAATGTAACTCCTCATATCAATACAATATGTGTCTGATTGGACAGTGCAATCTCCTCTCCAAGACTCTGATTGTTGCATGATTCAGGAGAAATGTAATATGGAATAATGTCACCCAAAATGTCCCAAGTGGATGTTCAAGTTGGAGATAAACATGAGTAGGAGTAAAAAATCTCGTTTGTTATTGTTAGATGTGTTTAAATTTAAATGAAAAACTGACAAATAGTTTTTGAGTTATCTATGTCATTTCTTTAGTAAGCATTTTAGGATTTCAAAGTAGATTAAAATATCTATTGTACTCTTGAAGAGTGGCCCCTGCCCCTGCCCTCCTCTTGGCGACGCCCACGACGACACCCCATTATTTCTCACTAGGAGCGTCAGCGGCATTTCACACGCCTGAGCCACATTCCGATATAATGAAAGATACCAGTGCCGCCGCGTCCCGGCACGCGCTTTATTAAATTCTCAATGGTATGCCATGCCTCGCCGGTATTCACTACATATTACGTGCGTTTTAATGACACTCAAATCATTTTTAGATTATTTATATGGGGGTCGAGTAACGTTATTCGAATCCTCGAATATCATTACCCGACCCCTGTATTCAACACAAGCCTAGAGCTGTTGCCTTGTTGTAGAGCATACAAGAATTATTATAAATTAATATAAACCTTGATTTGTTTTAATATTAATACTAAAAATAATGAATACAATTTAAAGTAGTTAAAACATTTACGTATAATGATGACTTGTCGTTTTTTATTTGTTTAAACGAGAAACTGGCAAACTCGTTGACCCCGCACCCCGCAACCCGCACCACGCCTCAAATAGGCGCGTTACGAAATTGATGAGTATGTACAATAAGTAAAATTCCTCATACAAAAACGGTGTTATTGAAGAAGACTATCATTTTTTGTTGACTTCTATTGTTACAAGTGGTAATACCATTTTCTTTTTTCCTACCGTACATATCCATTAACATGATAATGATATTTGCTAATACGAAGTGATAACAATTGATACGTAATCAGTCGTCGAGTGCGAAGTGCACAAACAGCACACAATGCGACGCTCAGATTAACGGCGGATTTATTCATTTATTCCGTACGCAATACGTTGCTTGCGTACATAATATGATTATCATTGTAAAGTTGTTCCTTTCAGGAGTAGGTACGACACACACGTCATTGTATATCATTGTGTACATATGTATGAGCTTTAGATTTGGAGATATGTGACGTCAATATTGTGTTATACTTACATAAATTCTGGACGCCACACGCAACATCCTAACGAGGTCCCAGTGTTGTGGGATTTATAAAACGAATTGCTATCTGAATCTATGTGCAAATTTCATTGTCCAAATTTATAATGCATTTCATTTTGTATGTGCTGACGCAGGTATATAGTGTGCACAGATGGTTCGCTTTCTTCACGCGCCCGCGCCCGCGCCCTCGCCCCACTCGCCAGCACTCCGCCGCAAGCTTGCGTACTTTGCACGTGCGCAAATGTTTCCTCATGCATATTGCATACATAACATTTCATTATGTATGACTTCTGAATAAGACAAAGAAACAAACTTGAAAACCGTTTACCGGATACGACTTTTAAATGTCTGCTATACATTCTCAATCAAACATTCAACAAAACTGTAGGAACCAATGTTCGTCTGTTCACAGTGCGTTTCTAAACAACTGCACAGATCGTCTCTACGAGTACACGCTACACATACCGTTTATTATCATTGACTTGGACAATACTTATAGGGCCGCAAATTGCGTGGGTCAGTCAGTACAGTACTGGTGTGGAGTGGTACAATCTACTTATTCTCCAGTGCCCCTGATAACCCCCATGGTACGGTGCCTATCGGACTTATATAACACGGCTTGTTTTAAATAATATAACATGGGTTATCTTAGTTTAATTAAACTAATTTGTACAACCACTAATTTTACCATTGCTAACTGACTGGAATGCATGTTATCGATTGAATGCATAAATGACAAGCGAAGAAAATGACCAAATATTAAGAAAATCTATGACTATAATAATAATAATTAATCGACGCGACGTATTAATTGGTAACAAGGCGAAGGTGAGATTGTGTCGCTTCGGTGCACACAGATAAGCAGATAATGCCGAAAAACAATAGACATTAACTATTATAATTCACCAAAACGACAACGATAGTAAATATTTGTACCGGATGTCTCGGACATTATACACTTTGTACTTTTGGATATGATTAACAGAAGTTGAGTATTGATTGTTTGTTCTTACAGCACCCGGGCGGCGAGGAGGTGCTGTTAGAGCGAGCGGGCCAGGACGGCACAGACCCCTTCGAGGATGTCAGCCACAGCTCCGACGCCAGGTAATAGCCCCCGCAACCACTGCTCCGCCATGTGACACGCCTTGGTATAACATGTTTTCTCAATATATTATCATGTGGATTCATTTGTGAAGTTATTAATATAACAAGAGAAGATAAACTTACTATTGAGTCGGCGCGGCGCGGCCAGAGGGCGGCGGTGTCGTGCGTCAAGGCCGGCGGCAAATAATAATTAACGTTTTTAGATTATTAACATTGCAGTTGAAATACAATGTTTCACTTTATACGTTTTTCTCAATGTAGAGTTCACCGCTGTGAGCTCGATTTCAGGAATAATGAATATTATCTGTATAAATTATTGTCTTAGCGATAACTTAACTAAAATAAATCTCAGTAACCTCTGCTAATGCTAGTACAGTTTGTTGTATCGTTTTGTTATGATGATATAAAAGTGTGTGTTGTGGTTGTTGGCAGGGCGCTGATGCAGCAGTACAAGATCGGCGAGCTGGTGGAGGCGGACCGCACGCAGAGCAAGGCCGCCTTCCCGCAGCAGTGGACCAACGACACGCCGCGCGAGCTCGGCAAGTGCGTAGTCTCCTAGGGCGCCCCACACCCCACACCCCACACACCGCACCCCGCACACTCACTACACAGATTCCAATCACAATAGCATCTGTATACACTTTAGAATAATATATTTAGAAAGTAGAAATTATATAAAAAGGCTTATTGAGTTTTCTCGTTTACTTTGTAAATGTAATGATTTGTCAACAGTGACTTAGAAGATGGCATACCCATATCATCTAACATACACCATTACAAATTCATTCTTTATTTTTCTAAAAAAAAATTGGTAAAAGTGAAGGCTGTGTTATTTATTCATGTTTTTATACAAGTGAGGTTTATCTTTAAAATAAATTGAATATTAATTACGATAGTTTCGTACAAGTTCCTTATTTCACTCAGATCTCAATACTTATTTTTATATGTTTAATAGAATATTTTATAAAAATTTACTAAATGTTCAAATATTTTTATTACTGTGATGTTTTAGATTAATTTACTTTAAAAAAAATATTGTTTCCTATAGTTTATATATAGCTGCATATACAACTTTATGGAATTCCAAAGTTAAAATAATATGTATTAATGCATCGGTACATCAGATATTGACAAAACATCATTCCATTCCATTCCATTCCACACGCATCTTACATTATGTTCTAGATGTTGACACGTTTATCTTGAATTAGGTTAGTTTCCAAGTGATTGTGATTTTATAGATCTGCTTCAACATAAGACATATATATCAAGAGGTTAGATGTATGCTATTTTATATTTCATATCATGTAGCCGCTCATGTCACAAATTACATTATACGTGACAATGTTTTAAGCTAGAAATGTAGGTTTGCGAAAGCTTTCCTAGTATTGCAGTTGTAATGTAGGCCTGTGAAAGGCGACGCATAGTAAGTTGTCTGTAGATATAAGCTCAGTAATGTAATAGCGAGCGAGCGCTTTGTCGCGTCGGTGCTGTCTTTGTGTTGAAGTACGAGTATATTTACTTGTTATTGTAACGTTGTGTATCAATAAATTACATAAAGAACACTTAAGCATTCTTATTTTCTTCTTCCACTTTATTTATTTCGCAACCTTCATAGTTAACATCTTTTTATGGTTTTCTCAAGTGGTTTCCTTGAAGTTGGTTGCAACATTAAATGGCAATAAAAAATGCTAATCATGTCTATTACAAGCAACATTGTCCTAAACACAAGGTTTACGACGATATTGCTTCTTTACAATGATCCTATCTATTCATACATGAACCATGTTACTTATTACATTCATATAAAGTAGTCACACAGTACAGAATGCATCTCACTTTTGATATTACTCCAATTGTACAATTTTCTATTAATTTTCTTCAATTATTCACATAAGCATTAACCTTTATTGCAGTAATTCTCTTAATAAAATGAAATGCCAGATTTAAACAGGGTTTTCTTCAAAAATAACAAAGAAGGGTAAAAAACCTTTGAATATAGTGTCCATAGTCGGTATGAGTGGTATGTCCGCGCAGTGCGGTGCATACAGCGGCACGTGTTGTGTTGCAGCGCGTGGAGCTCGTGGGTGTTGCCGCTGGCGCTGGCGCTCGCCGCCACGCTGCTCTACCGCTACCTGTTCGGGTAGTGCTCCGCCCTCCGCCCTCGCCCTCGCCCTCGCCCTCGCCGGGACACACTCACACGAGCTGCAACATCTACTGTACAAATGGTAATAATCGTTCACATTGCCGCGTGTCATGTGAACAAAATCGAGTCAACAACAGGTACACACATCATGTTTAACAGAAATAGATAATTAAGAAAACGTGCAGTGTGCACTCGCTACATCTAAGTGGTATGACAGCGTGTGATTGTAGTCAAATTTAAAAATATTAAGAAAGCTTCGTCGAGGTGGGGAGCAGTGGTTAGTGCCTTTTACAAACAGAATACAATAGTAGACATGTGGGAGAAGGTTAGGGCGCGGCCGAGCCTTTAGCTTAAGTGATTTGCCAAGAAATATACCTCAATCGACTGTAGCTCGTTACAACTGTACAATATTTTTGTTACTAAACTCAATTTTTTTGAGACAAAGCTGCGCCCGCACTGGAAATATACTATAATTCAAGGTGTAACAAAATGTTAACTTTTAGAATCGTGCGCTTATTTAAGCTGAATCAATAATTTAATATTAAGTATACGTTCAAGGGACTCCTTGTTAGAGAGGATAGCTCGTGATGTCCCCTCAGCAGTTTGCTTGTATTTTTGGAATGTTTACATCGCAAGTGTAATTATTAGCAGCAAACATTTACACGTCGCTCCGTAATATTGTACATTTATGGATTTTACATACATGCACTTTACGCTAAATATGTAAACAGTGAATAAAAAAAGCATATAAAACTTTCTAAAATGACCCAACATTTGTTAAATGTGCCTTACACGAGTTCAGTTCAGGCCGCATCATTTTATGAGCATAAATTATAATGTATTTCATGTAGATTTTTTTCGTTTTGCTAATTTAAAAAGTGTCATGTAATTAATAGATTTTCAAACATTTTGTGTATCTTCAATGTTCACTATGTACAAAATATAGAATAATTTCAGGCAACTATAAAAGCAATGGAAGTGCTAATAATATTTAGAACCTGGTTCCTTGTTAGAGTATAAGATATTTTTCATATATTAGGGATGTTATGAAATAATAAGCAGTAACTTTGGGAATTTCTTTATTTATGTGCTTCTCAAACATTTCCACTTGTGGTGGCCGGTGTTGGTGCTTGACTGTGGCTGCGTCACTTGTTACATTTTATATTATAATTCTTGCACAAAAAACATATGTATTTTGGACAAACTTTGTAATAACATGACTTAATGTTGCCACAATTGGGGTGATCATTTATTTCATATTTTGTATGTTTGAAACACATTCCTAATAATTCAATGTAAAGATTTTGATTTATTATATTGTATTAAGTAAACCTTAAGGCTTGTGTTTGTGCATTTTAAATTACTTTGTTTGGTGTTTTAAATAAAACTGTACTTCTTATTAATATCTCTTTAAATATGAGTCATTTTATAAAACTGTAGATCACATTTTATGTTGTGTTTTATTTTTGACATATTTTATATAAACTATATCTAGTGAAATGGTTTTTTATTTTCATACCTCTAACACAGACACTGTCTAGTGATCAGTCATGGCTCAGAGCCTTTAAAAGTTTACAATTAATTTATTTGTATAAAATGTAATTAGATGATAATTTTAATACAACTTAACATATAAACATTGAATGTTAGGCTTTACATTCAATTGTCAATTATATTTCATAAACATTTAAATTAACATAACTATAAATAACTTTTAAATTAAAAATATTTTACCCATAACATGAGACACAAATCTCATCTCCTTCAGATCTGAAACAATTTTTTTAAGGGTTAAATACAGTCTTGACGACCACATAACATACAAACTATACAATATGCTAGTGTAATCAAAAAAGATCAATTCTTGTTTAACTTTTAAATGTCCAAACTGTACAGTTACTGTGTAATTTAATAACAAACAGATATATTACCCAATGAGAGAGCATTGTGAACAATGGTAGTTGTGACAGCGACAGCAGTAGTGCTGGCAGCCAGCGCACAGTGACCGCTCGCAGTATGTGCAGCCCACCTCCTCACACACACCGCAGCTGCAGTTACGCACATGCAAAGGCATGTCTGCAATCTGTTAATATTAGAGAACTTCTGTTAACTCTCTAAATGTACAGGTTGAAAACAATTTATTCTATGCCTTAAATTTAAAGGAATATTCAGGACTTAATATAAATTTATTTGGCTTCAAGAACATACAATTCATGATAGACAAGTTACCTTATGCTCGGAAGTAAGAAGTAATCCATCTTTCCCAATGACAAGTTGCTTCATTCTGTCTTTTTTATTTGTTGCACTGTTTTCTTGATTGTTGATGATGTCTTGACTTGACTTTTTGGCTCCGCGAAATAGAAGTTCTAACGTCTTTTCTACAAAATCAGTTGATAATGGCAATATCAGACACATGATCAACAAACTACCCACAAGTTGATGGTTTAAAATTATCTGTTTTTAAAAACTACTCTTTCACTATTTAACATGTAACATCTTTACTTATGGCAAGAATTTAAAAAAAAACTTTTAATTGCAATAAATTAATCCATTGGTATCCTCGACAGGAAAATGATAAATTAAATTAGTAAATTAATATAAATAATTTGTCAAAAACAAATATGCTTTTCCCGATTTCCCTAAGATCTAGATCTAGATTATTCATTTAAATATGTTTACCATACACTTTTTGAAGTCTGTCTTCATTGTTATTGAACTGCTTAAGCCCCAGGTGCACCTTGCTTTGGGGCATGAAGTCTTCGACAAAAGGGTTAGATCTTTTAGTACCCATGACACTTTAATTTGTTAAATAGGGATTAGGTTACTCAAATAATTTTACCAATATCGTATCGTGTAATAAAAAAAATTGCAAAGTATTGAAAACGTCAGATTGATTACAAGAATTGCAAAAAACAACATGACAAAAATGTCAAATCAGTGACATTTCCGTTTTTGGCTCCGTTTTATTTAATCTTTGAATAATGTTTAGTGTTGTCATATAAAACACAATTAATTCTACTGCATCAATTGGCATCAATTATCATCATCATCAGCTTGCCCTTGTCCCTACGGAGGGTCGCATATGTCCGTATAATTCTCTTTCACCACGATCGAAACTACGTTAGCGGACGCCGTTATGGTGTCCCGATTAGAATAGATAATAATAATAAATTAATTATAATAAAGTCTCTTCAACGACAGAGACGATCCATGACTGACGATAAACATTAAAACTCTTAGAACAAAATGAGCCTTATTTATTTAATAAATGTATGATGTACAGATTTCACTTTTCGCATGCACATTATTTTCTTTGTAGCTAAAATTATAAATACTTTAAAGTCTCTAAAACAGTGTTGCATATTTATTGTTTTTCCGAACTTTATCAAGGATTAATGAATTCGGCGAAACAGGCTGTGGAAATCTTGGTACTACCTGATACCAATTTTCTCCCGATAGCGATGAGTCGTATTGCCACCAACCAAACTTAAAATTAACAGTTTGCTAAAACATCTGTGTTATTCTTATCGAAATATAAAGACAATACCCACCCCATGCGAAGACGTCGGAGGATATCTGTACATATCACATGGACCTAGGGGTTTTATCACACCCCTTTTTTTCATATCCAAAAACCGTTGAAATGAACCATATGCAAAACTATTTAACCCTCGATGATTATCTTTGTCGCCATATATCATTGACTGCAATATAAAGGTATTGAATTCATTAAAAAATAGGTTTTACTTACAATTAATATATATAAACTTATAATTAATATACACTTATAATTAATATATATAAACTAGAGAAAAAAGCATTTAGGTATACGGCATTACTTTCCAAACAACAGAAAAGTCACTTAAAACGTAAATATTAAACGTTAAGTTGCATTAAAAAAAAAAACTATTACAAGTTTTTTTAATAACTCCTTAACTTCAATTTCCGTCATAGGTTCATGATAGTCCTTTTTCAATATATCTTTCATAAAATTTTGTGGCCCACACATTGTATATCCGAAGAATTCCATTCCTTCAATGAAAATTACTACCTAAAATAATCAAAATTATAAATTAGTAAATATAAAAAAAGAGTCACAAGAAAACTTAACTGAAAAAATGCAAAATTGCAAAAATTTTATATGAAATGTCCACCCGTCAAACAGGTATCAAAAATGTGTCATAAATCATAAATGAAACAGTTGATTTTTTTTTCGCTTATTCCATAAAAAACTGACTATTTCACGTTTATTGTTTATCCCATAAATCTAAATAATTATTACACAATATTCAAGAAAAACGATACGTTCCTAAAATTGAAATGCAATCGGATTATCGGAAAAATAATTTTATAAGACGATTAAATCGGAAACGTCAATCAAATTTGACATGGCTACACTGCCAACAGGGCACCTTCGATCGATGGGTTGTTGTCAACAAATTTTTACTAAAATACATTAAAAATATAAAAATAAAATCTACCATAATAGCTTAAATTAACACTTTTAAAATAGAATTACGAAAAGATACACGTTTCAGTAAAATTCGCGATATAAATAATTAACAAGTGATAGTGAAAGTATTGCATCGTTAGTTCTATGATAGTGACGAGGCTGTTTGTGCAGCTAGGAGCATATGTGCGTGAATATTTCGCGAATGTTACGTAAGCTGCGGTAGCGAGGTATGTCGTGGATGAAGCGGGCGCAGGGCGGCGCGCCGCCGCCCGCCGCGGACCAGACGCAGTACGGCGCGCCCCAGGTGAGCAGGTTATGTCGTCGGTCGCCCTTCGCCACTCGCCACCGATGTAAACAATGACGTGGACCGACAACAGACCACCCGTTCAATTATATTGATAAACACTATTGTTGTTTTTTTATTATACTCTTACGATCTACTTGTGCGAGATATTTTGCTCACTTGTGTAATAGCTGTTGTTGTTGTGTCATCATAGTATAAGTTAAGTGAAAGTTTAGTTATATTGTTACTCTACATGTCAATTGGTATATTTCAGCCTTACGGGGATCAACACAATATGTACCCAAACTATCAGGGTACTCCATCTAACATAACACATCAACAACAACAGTACTGGCAGCAGCAGCAGCAGCAGCAGCAACAGCAGCAGCAGCAACAACAACAGCCGGCTCAGCCCCAGTATAACCAGCAGTATGGACAAATGTACCAACAGCAGAATTATGCTAACAATGCCAACCAGTATTATCAACAGCCAACACAATACAATCAGAACTTTTCCAGTCAAAACTATAATAACACACAGCAGGCTTATCCACATAATTACTATCCTAATCAAAGTATGCCTCAACAAAGCTACCCACAAAATAAGGTAAATAGTGATGGTTGGGAAGATAATTGGGACTGGGGCTGGGAAGATTCAAGTAAGCAAAAACCTGTGACTAATCAGATTGCCCAACAATTGAATACTTCCCAAGCGCAGCAAGTCTGTACCAATGCAAATGTCATAGAAGAAAGCTTTGCATCAACAAATACATGGAATTGGGCAATGGAGGACAAAAAAGAACCTCAAGAACAATCCACTACTTCAACAAGAGAAATCAAAGAACTTGCTCAACAATCTTCTGGTAATAAAGATCCAAACCTCAACTCCCAAACGGAATCTAATTTGCATGGCAATGTAAGCAGTCCTAGCCAGCCTGAACAGACTTCATCTGAAGTCAAAACATTGAGTGACAAAGATATTGTAAAGGAACGGTTGCCTAATTTGGCCCTTGGTAAACGTGTTCATCTTGAAAATTTAACACCTCAGTGGTCAATAGAGTCCCAAATGTCACAGGAATCTAGTGAGGGACCTCATACACATTCTGAGGGGACTTATAGAAGTGAAAATCAGTCCAGAAACTCAAACAAAAGTAGTCCCGGCCTGAACACAGACAATTCAAATTTTAATTACTCTCAATCTCGTATTGACGACATGTACCCACAGAGCACAGAGTGGTCAAATCATTCTAATGAAGATTCAACTAAAATAGATAGCCACAAAAGCAATAGCAGCAGAAGGCAAAGTCATGATGAATTATCAAGTTCTTTGCAAGAAATGAGTATATCAAATACCGATAATGTAGGTTCCGATGCTCCAACAGTTGATAATGAACTTGAACAAAGTTTGCCACCTCCTCTTCAGCCACCACCATCCATTTCACCTGCTGGGCTTTCACAATCACATCCAGATTCTCATCCTTCCCTTTTATCATCTATGCCACCACCACCGCCGGTTTCTGTTGCAACCAATCCGCCTGCACCAATGGCAGCGGGAACATTGCCTCCACCAACTTCTTTCCCCCCGCCATCTTCATCACTGAATCCATTCAAACATGCAGGACCTTTTTCACACAAGAGTATTTCTAAAAATCATTCAAATGTTCCTCCTCAGCCATTCCCACCACAAATGGCCAATGCAAATTTAACATCACCTTCAGTTGTGAGCAAGATCTCTCATAGCAACAGAATACCTGTTGGATTTGGAGCTAATTTAGAAACAACCCCAGATAATTCTGAAAGACCTGATCAACCGCAACCAGCGGTAGCAGGCTTTGCACCACTTCCAGTATCTCAGCAGATCCCTGACAATATGGAGGTTGCTCCACAACATGATAGAAATGAGTATTTACAAACAGAACACTTGTCCAGTGTTGATTTTGGTGAAAATACAGATTTTAGTCAAAATGTTCCACCGCCTGGATTGAGAAGGATGGTAGTTGGTCAGCAAGAAACAGAATACAGTCAAAATTTAAATATTTCCGGAGATGAACCGCCTCCAGGTCTAGCGCGGATGGTTCCAGGCCAACAAACTGAATCTGACGCGTATAATCAATCTAACGACAATTACATGGATCGGCATGTTGATGGCCAAATCACTGACAATAGTGGCCGTCCTTTCAGGCAGGCAGATGGCCAGCAAACGCCTGATAATTATTCACAGCCGCCACCGAATAGAGGATCCGATAGAAGGCCAATAGGATTGGATAGGATGGTTCCCGGAGAACCCAGTAATAATGAATATATGCAGTACCAGGCCGGCAACTATGGTGGCTCCAATGAACCTAGGGTTGTTACTGGAGTCGACCACGACTATCCTCTGCATGTGGAGGCGGGCCCACCGGAGGTCAGAGAGCAGAACGTCGACGGCTCAGATTATACCGAACCTGCTGTGCGGAACCCAACCAGGAATGTTATAGGACTAAGGGAAGCAAGCAATGACTCATCTGTAGACTTCGTGGCCGCGCCCGGCGATCAGCAGCGCGAGCGCGAGCTCACCATGGAGGGAGAAAACTTGCAAGACTTGAGTGTCATATCTGGAGCGGAAATGACATTTTCAAGGGAGCAGATGTTCGACGTAGTCAGTGGCAACGTGACCGATTTGGCGAACGACGCCTCCGAGTCTGTCGAGTACCCCGCAAGCGGCTCCCGTAGGCAGTCCGTTAACCGCGTCAACACGTCCGAAGACTCCGAGCGCGACAGAACCTTCAAGTCGTCTCCCAGAAGGGACAAAGACAAACAGAAGTCTTCGAGAGATCGCGACCGCGACAGGGAAAGAGACAAAGACGGTAGATATTCAAGGAGCGATAAAAAATATGACAGAGATCCGGATAGAAAGTCGGGAAGGGACGGCCGAAGATCCGAAAAGGATAGGAGAGATAGGGACAAGGAAGGGAAGGAGCGCGACAGACGCGAGCGGGACGGGAGCCCCGACGCCCCCCGGCAGCGGCGCAGCGCGCGCGCCCGCCGCTACGACACAGAGGACACCGACTACTACAGTGACCGGGAGCGGGAGCGCAGGTAAATATTGCACAATAATTATCCATGCCAGGCTTGCTAAATTAATATAAATTTATTTGTGACGTACTTTATAATCGAAATGTTCATCGGTAGGCCAGTGCAGATATAATGTTTGAACCGTGTCAATTGAATTGCACTGAACATAGTTGAATAGTAGTGTTAAGCAGTGGTGTATCGCAGGCGCTACCGCGAGGGCTCCTACACATCGAAACCACCGCGGCCCGACGACAAGGAGCGCCGGCGGTACAACACCACCGAGCGCGACCGCTACGACGACGACGGCGGCAGCAGGCGGCGCGCCGACCGCCACCGCGACCGCGCCGACCGCAGCGACCGTGCGGACCGCAGCGACCGCGCCGACCGCAGCGACCGCGCCGACCGCAGCGACCGCGCCGACCGCACCGACCGCGCCGACCGCACCGACCGCGCCGACCGCACCGACCGCCGCTACCGCGACATCGACCCCACCAGGAAGTACGGCAACTTGCGGCGCGAGCAGGAGGAACGAAGGAGAGGTGAGATCTCTTCAATTATTACGTTTAATTCCCTGCGGCATCAACAAAGTTTTTAAAGTACATCTACTTATAACATTGCACGATTAAAGTTAGGTAAGTAAGATATATTGCCTTCGTGTCTATTCGCCGTCTTATCCTATTTTTATTTATTTCATGTCATGAACTCGACTCCCATTGCAGTTTAAGAACTTCGATGATTTTGTTTTATTTATTTCCAGTTGTGACATTCTCGAGGGAAGCAAAATGTAATGATTGTAAGAGATAAGGTAGACTTTTGTGTGGTGTGCGTTTCGCGGTTGCGGAGTTAGGAAGCAGCCGTGCGCGGCTCGCTGCATGCGCCGCGGAGTGACTCGCAACGAACATTCGCTTTACACCATCATCACTTTCAATAACAGGCAGTTACGCGGCTAACATTTTTCAATATCTCGCTGTAAATACAAAGCTTGAACGAATACATGGTGCGACTGAGCCGCTTCTAGTAATGTTCTCGTCTAGTCGTCGTCACCAACACCTCCCCGTAACAACCGTATCCGCAGTGAATATGTAAACGCCAGTTTGTTTTATAAATACTTCGCGGTGAGGCACGTCTGCCACCAGGTTAACACACAATGAGAGTGCTATTTGGTCTATGCACTATGCTACTCATACATAGTCGAGAGGATTTTGTTGTCTGTAATACTAAATATGTCATTAAACTTCATATAGCAGCTGTAACCACTTAAATATCAACGTGACCTTGATCAATATCTGAGCCGGAACACTTACGTGAGGAATTCGGTTTTTAATTATGCATTCAAAAAAGTAATTTGCAAATATAAATAACCGATGCGCCGTTGTCTAGCTCAGTCGCGAGTAATCCAACTTCTTCGTCTTCCTACTCATTCAAACATCACAAGTTTTGTTTAGCCTTATGAATATTTAAAATTTACTTTTAAAAGTATCATAGGAAAAGGAAATGTTTTAGTTTTCATGGTGGACATGGTTTTTACTCAACATTTTGTAAATGTTATTCTGTTTGTGCGGAAGGCTGTCCACCCATTGTACGACACAGCGTACTTGTTACCACATCTTATCTTTCTCCGATTACCGATTTGTTCCGTGATGTGCTTCTATATCATTGTAATTACGCTGATATGTTGCCACAGATAAAATAAAACAAGATTAAATTTAATTAACACCAAAGTAATGTAAACCTCTTTACGTGTTCATTTTTAAATAAAGTTTTCTTTACAAGTAGCAATTTTTATTACAGCGTGTCGTATAATATGTTTTACGGTTCATTATCCGTTAACACTATAAATTAAATAACTCGCGGCCAGACATACTAGAAAAATATTGTTTTACGTTTAGTTATCAGACGTGTTAAAATATAGTAGTTCGATGTGGTCAGATAAGGCGCGTACAAGTTCGATTACTGGAGATATAGGAGATCATTATCTGCCCGCTAGTTGCGCGCCGTCCTACGAGTACATACTGCGTAGGCTTCCTACGGACACAGATCGATTAAACGTCACATGTAATTTATGTAATTTTTAATAGGATACATAACTTTTTTTTTCAAATACATTAGTTGACTATGTTTACTGACGATTTGAACACCTATTTTTACAAATATCAATATTCCAGTTAGAGAATAAATTTCGTTCCTGAACTTGAATATAAGATTTTAAAAACGCGTGAAGGTGGCCAATATTCCTATCTATTATATCTATGCATGTTCATTTATGAGGGTTGTTTGTTGTCCTCAATAAGTAGTATAACATTAGAATGCAATGAGCGAGCGCGGCCGGCACGCGGACGTAGCTGCAGTGGCCGCGAGTGAAAGTAAAGCAGAACAAACGGGGCCGCGGCTCTGGCCTTATCCTAACACTACTTACATAGACCAAATAATTCAAACATTTACCAGTTTGTTTTTTATTCTTCAAATGTATTGCGCTACTTCATAGATTTTTTTTATCTAATCTCTGAGCTGAAGCTTGTCGTAACTTCAACTGCAACAAGTAGGTCTGTCGCCTGTCATTGACTGACTTTGTTGCACAACAAACTAAATCACACGAAATTACAAATATCAATGTTTTCTAAAGGAAACGGTGTTAGATGAAAGTCAACGGGCATTAACTTGCCTCGATGAGCGTGCAGGTGGGTGCTGACCTGTGCCGTGTCTTGCACACCCGCGCTGCCGTCTGCGGCACTGTTTTGGTTCATTCCACTTTTGCTTCAATCGCAACATACTGAAGATGTTTGCATGTCCGTCGTAAACTTTATCTATTATCATAACAAAGATTTTCATATGTTTAGTGATGTTATGATCACAATTGCCTATTGTGTGAAATATCAACGTTAACGTTGTTGCGATTTATCCTATCTTGTCGAAGGTCTTTCATAATCTAGTAATTTGTAAATATGGGGAATTTGTCATTTGATGATTATTGACTATTAATTAAAATCAGAGAAGGGATGAGAATTATACCTTTGTAATATGCACTGGTTTACGAAAGTTAGGTTAGTACATCCACTCCTGAACCAAATTCCTTTGTCCTGTTATTAAGGTATTTGTCAACAGGTGAGACGTACTCGTCTCCTTCGCGGGCGGGGTCGCGCGAGGCCATCGCCACCGACGAGGAGCCCCCCGCCGGCGAGCGGCGGCGGCGCGACCGCGACCGCGACCGTCGCTGGCGCAGCGACCGCGCCGACCGCGCCGACCGCGCCGACCATGATACAGACCCTTACTATCTCGGTGAGCACGTTAAAACATCCCCATGTATCAAAACTTGAACGATGTGAAGTCATTTAAAATAACTAGCTTCTTTATCCGAGCGTGTACTGTCGTGTTGTGTGCAGCAGGCGGGTACGGCGCGTACGGCGGCGGGTACGGCGACCCGTTCCTGCTGCAGCGGCAGCAGTACTCGTACTACGAGCGGCTGCGGCGCACCGACCCCGCCGCCTACATGCGCCTCTATAAGCAGCTCATGGCCGCGCCCCACGCGCCCCACGCGCCCCACGCGCCCCACGCCCCATTCGCTGACGGTACGTACCATGCGTCATCACATCGATGTTAATATTTAGTTATGTAATGTACTGTGTAGATGATGTGTTTTGTGCGGCTGTGGCAGGGGACGGGGCGCTGGGGTACGAGGCGCGCGGCGAGGAGCGCGCCAGCGGACACTCGGGCCGCTCCAGCGCCGCCGCCGCCGACACGTGCGTGCCCTCCCCCATCCTATACGTTCATATTATGTTGCTTGGACATTATAATGAATTACAACTATTAGATAATAAGCAGGAACTATTAATTAAACATTGATAGCGATGACAGAATCCCTTATCACATATAGATTCATCGAAGTTCACACAACTATTCATACAATATCATTATTGAACCAGTTTCAAACATTAACTTCGGCATTTTACACCAACAATTACACGAGTTTATGCTCATCTCATGTCATTGTAAAAATAATAGTAATACGTAAAGTATAAAGGTACATTCGCCTGAGGTGTTCATTGTACATATTGTGTCATTTAATATGCGTCATATCAAAAACTCGATAACATGGGCGTTATACCATCGGTTGCTGAAATTGCCTTTCAACAAAGATTACCTAAGTCACGAGGCCCAGCTGCCCGCGCTGTCCGCGCTGTCCGCGCTGTCCGCGCTGTCCGCGCTGTCCGCGCTGTCCGCGCTGTCCGCAACCCGCCAATGCCCTATGTACTGCTTGTTGCAGCACCGAGCGGTAGATATTTGTGTTCGATGACATTTAACTCGGTGGTCGGGTTAGGCGGCGCTAGGCTGGGTAGGGCCGGGGCGGGCAGGGGGCGGGCAGCGGGCGGGCAGGGGGCGGGCAGCGGGCGGGCAGGGGGCGGGCAGCGGGCGGGCAGGGGGCGGGCGGCGCTAGGCTGGGTAGGGCCGGGGCGGGCAGGGGGCGGGCGGCGCTAGGCTGGGTAGGGCCGGGGCGGGCAGTGAGGCGTGCGTGGTGTACGTAGGTACTACGGGTGCCGGGCGGAGGGCGGGTCGCTGCGGGGCGCGCCCTCGCTGCGCACGGACTTGTCCGACAGGTACCGCCGCTGGCGCACGGCCGACATCTGCTCGCGACACTACACTATTATTCAGATGTTCTTGTTGATCGTCCTATTTCTTGCTAATGCTTTTTCATTCGCTTCTAACTAACCTGTCTAGACTTCTGTTCATTATCATTTCATTCACATTTATGTCACTTAATATTACTGACACTGTTACATATTCAGAAGTAGATTTTTTTTACAAAATTGGAGCTAAAGTATTATTATTTTAGATCAGTGATTAGTTTGTTGTATAGTGAATAGATATGATATTTAAGTAGTCGGGTTGCGGCAATGTATGGTGTGCGCGTGCGCAGGGAGCTGAACACGGACGCGTCGCTGAACCTGCAGCTGGAGGAGTCGACGGTGCGCTCGGAGCGCATGACGCCCTTCAAGTACTCCACCGCGCACGTCAAGGTACGTACGGGCGCGGCGCGGAGTGCGGCGCGGAGTGCGGCGCAGAGCGCGGCGCAGTGCAGCGCGCAGAGCGCAGTGAGAGAGACGGTGCGTGTGCGCAGGGCTCGCTGTCGGCGCGGCACGTGGTGGTGGTGCGCGCCGCGTACCCGGCGGACGGGCGGCCCGCCACCGTGCAGCTGGTGCCGCTGGGCGCCGCCACGGCGCGCCTGCCCGACCGCGCCCACCTGCTCGCCTACCCCGGGCCCCTCGTCAGAGGTACGACACACCGACAACACTCGTTTCACACGTTTCAATCATTCTGAAATAATGAATTAAATACAATACAAGAACATATCTAGATCCATGGATTCACTTCGTTTCTAATTTTATACAACACATTCCCCGTAGCATTCATTAGTACTTATTTTGTATATGTCTCTACTGATCATAATTATGTAGACTGTTCTGCTGTCCCGTAAATAAATAAGTTTTATGTTGTTATTTATTGCGCAGGCGTGACTCACAAGAAGAGCGTCATCGAGTACTGCTTGTCGCGTGCGGCGGAGGCGGCGGGCGCAGGGGGTGCAGGGGGCGAGGTCGACCCGCTCGGGCAGCTGCTGGTGTGGGAGCTGCTGGCGCTGCTGCTGCGCCAGAACGGCGTGGTGGTGGGCACCGACATCGCGGAGCTGCTCATGAAGAACGCGCGCGAGCACGAGTTCGCGCCCTCCCCGCGCCCCGGTAGGTGTCGCCCCGCCCCGCGGCCTCCGCGCGCCCTCCTCGCACTCACTGGCCCTCCCCTTGCAGGCAGTCGCGCCGTCTCCAGCGCGCAGGGCGAGGGGCGCGACGCCTCCCCCACCCGTTCCGAGCGACTCGAGCCACAGATGCTTACACGTAATTAATTATATACTGAATGATACAAATATAATATATTAATATGAAATATCTATGATTGGTTCCTCTGACGAGCGAGGAGCTGGAATCATGGATTCGAACATGGCACTTGTCATTGTCGTCCATTGTAACGAAAAAGTCTCGCTTCACCAACATAATATTTGTATCGTTGCACGCGTTATTTGGTGTCATTTAGTTCGTGTGAATGTGAACTTGCATCTTGCGTATGTCGCAGCGTCCCCCGACGATGTAGCGCTGGGCGCGGAGGGCGCTGAGGGCGCGGAGGTCGCGGAGACGCCGGCCGTGAGCGAGGCGGAGGCGCTGGCCCGCCTGCGCGACCTACTCATATACGGCAATAGGCAGGAGGCGTTCGGTAAGTGGTATCACTCGGTGTTTCTCGTACTACTTTTATCAGAATAGATGAGTGACGTAATGCGTGGTGTGGTGTGGTGTCAGAGTGGGCGCTGCGCTGCGGGCTGTGGGGGCACGCGCTGCAGCTGGCGGGCGAGCGGCGCGCGCGGCGCTGGCGGCGCGCTTCCTGGCCGGCGTGCCCGCGCGCGACCCGCTGCACACGCTGTACGCCGCGCTGGCCGCGCGCATGCCGCCCGCCGTCACCCTCGCCGTCAGTGCACTCTCCTCGCTGTCTGTCCAACACCGTACATAGTGGTTGTAAACGTGTATGCATCCGAGGTTTGTTTGTGATGTCAGGGCGCGCCGGAGGAGCGCTGGGGCGACTGGCGGCCGCACGCCGCCATCCTGCTGGCTAACGCCGGCGCGCGGCCCGACATCGAGCGCCGCGCCCTCACGCAGCTCGGTGAGTACTCTCTTTTTTATGTTTGTTAAGCTAGCGCTCTCCTATCGTTTTGCAAAGGTAGTCGGTTTAAACCTTTCATATTAAAACGATGAACCGTCATCAGGTGACAGCCTTGCGTCCCGCGGGCTGGTGTTCAGCGCGCAGTTTTGCTACCTGTCGGGCGGCGTGCCCTTCGCGCCGCACCCGCTAGCGCCGCTGCAGCCGCGCGCCGCCCCCGCCGCGCCGCCGCGCCGCCGCGCCTCAGCCTGCTGCTGGCGGACCCGCGCGCCGCCTCGCTGCAGCGGTTCGCCACCAACCGGGCAATCTTCGCCACGGAAATCTACGAGTACGCGCTCTCGCTCAGCCACGAAGACTACGTGATCGAGGACTTCCAGGTGTGCGGTCGCACTGTGTCCCTGCGAGAGGATGGTACAGCGGACGGCGCAGTGAGACGCGGGGCGGGGCGTGTTGCAGGTGTACAAGGTGGTGGCGGCGAGCCGGCTGGCGGACGCGGGGCAGTGCGAGCGCGCGCTGGGGTACGCGGAGCGCGCGGCGCGGGCCGTGACGCGCGCGCCGCGCCGCTACCCGCGCGCGCTGCCCGCCGCCCTGGCGCGCCTCGCCGCCGCGCTGCACCTGCCCGAGCCCGCGCTGCACGACGACCCGCCGCTGCTGGAGGAGCCCGCCGACCCCCCACACCCCGCCAGCGCCGAGCCCTCGCCGCGCCACCACCAGTGGATACAGGACCTCGCCGACGTCGCCAGCGCGCTCGAGGTTCTATTTCAGAAATTATACTAAAATTTCGGTTTTGTATTAAATCGGTCAAAACGTGCAACCGACGACGGCTCATTTGGATGCACTTTTCCAGCTGGTTTCAGCTAATAACCTTTTCTTTTTTGTCAAAGTTGTAAAAACATTTGTGAACAATTTGCAGGCGGAGGCTTGGCAGCACAGCACGCCGCAGCACCAGCCGGACTACCAACAACAGGTACTGATCTATTATATTAGGTAACACGTATCAACATTATTGAATATAATTTGAAATTACACAACAACGCACAGTTTCTACAATTTGTTTTGTATATCAAATGTCCTTGCAGCCGATCCAGTACGAGCAGAGCGCGCCGGCGTACCCCGAGCCGACCGGCGCCGAGCACGCGCAGCACTACTACCAGCCGCCCGACGCGCAGCACACGCCCCAGCACGCCGCGCAGCCAACCCTCCAGCCCGGCGCGCACGACCTCGCGTACGCCCACCTCGACCCGCCGCTCGCCGAGCACGCCTCGCCCCCCGCCCCCGGCCCCGGCCCCGCGCCGCTCGGCGAGGAGTGGGGCCGCGCCGAGGAGCCGGCGCACTCGTACGCAGACCCCTACTGGCCCACGGAACATCAATACGGATACGGAGACGTGAGTCAGCTTTCTTTTATTACTGCTGCACTACACTACTACACTGTAGGATACGAGTGAACCTTCTGTCACATTCAATTACATTTATTGTTGTTCTTGTTGCAAACTTGGTATGCCAAAAAAGTACAGAAAAAATTGGTGCTATATGCTATTTTTATAAAGTGCATGTCCAAAACTTTGAATACTAGAGGTAAAAAATGTATAATTATTCGGCGGTGGGTTCAGTATGTTTGAATCTGTCCGTAACCGTATTATAAGAGGATGAGCGAACGCGAGCTCCCACTGAATACCCGCGCCGCGAACACCACCGCGTCTCTCGTAAACTAGTCCGCGCAGTGTGCTTTGTGTGGTGCTAACGCGTGTTGTGGTGCGCCAGCGCGCCGCCGCCGGCCTGCGGCACCGCCGGCCAGCGCGCCCGCCGTCCCCCTCGCCCGTCGCGCCCCGCCCTCGCACGCCCCCGGACACGCCCACCGCGCGCCCCGAGCTATCGGACCTGGACATCCAAGTGGCGCACGCCCCCCGGCCTGGCGCGCCGCCCCCGCCCCCGCCGGCCCGCGCGCCCCGCCGCCCGCCGCGCTGCGGGACCCTCATCACCGGCACGGTGGACGCCTGGTCGCGCACCTCCCTCGACGGAGCTTTCAAACCTCTCGTGTTCGGCGGCACGTATCCCATAGACGAGCCGGCTGCTCCGCTGCGCCGACCGACCTCGATAGGGCAGGATGAGGGCGCGGAGGGCGAGGCGGAGCGGCGGCGCGCGCTGCGGGCCACGGTGGAGCGCAGCCTGGAGCGCTTCGAGGCGATGTTGGCGCAGCGCGAGGGGCGGCGGCGAGCGGCGCGCGGCCCCGTGCGCACCTTCGCCATCGACGAGCCGGTGATGTGTGGGGCGGGGGCGGGGGCGGGGGCGGCGCCGCGCGACCACGCGCGCTACGACGTGGCCGGGCCGCGCACATTCGACATCGACGAGCCCACCTCCTTCATATAGCACCTTGATACTGTTCTCTTTTCTAATTACAGTTATTTCTCGTTTCCACTGTGAGTTTAGTGTACCGAAGTAGTCTATACAGAATGTTTACATTTCTATATATTCGCTCGTACGTTTCAGTAATATAAGTGTTAAAACATTGTTTATGTGATGTTGCTTTTCAAATCTTACCAAGAATGCTAATAAATAATGATATAATTCATTAACTGAATTACACTAAATAGCATAGTACGACGTTTAAAAGATAACAATATATGTATTGATAACGTGCAACCAGTTTTTACGTTTCCTGCATTGACACTATTTCAATTGCATTCAGGTTTGCTGCGCACGACCACTTTATATACTGCATATATGCAAATGTTTTACTTACAATTTTGTCATGTGACCACATTTCTTTATACCATCCTTTATATTGTAAAGTATCAATACCAACTTATGTTGCATTTCCTCGAAATCTTCTCCAAAAAAAAGTATTTTGCTGTGATAAATTTGATGATCTGATATTTATTTATTGTTAACTAAATTATTTAGGCTTATTTTGTCATTATTGGAAAAGTCAGATTATTTCTAATGCAAAGCAACTTTTATGGAACCCTCCTTTGAACATTAAGTGGGGTTACAACTTGTAACTTAGTTACTTGGAGTTCTTATTTGCACACACGACGGCTTGTTTTTATTTATTTACAACTTTTACACTTTTATTAATTGTTTTATAAATTTAAATGGATGTTATTAAAACATGTATCTGCATTTTTATGAATATGTACTAATGTTTATGTTGCGTTGTGTGACTTTGTGTTGCGATATTAACACATTGTGCCCGTGTTGTTATCACCTTACAAGTTGTCAATATTAAACGTTTTATTAAATTGTTGTTTTATTTTTCAAAACGTTTTTATAACCTTAATGAAACGGCTCCATAGAATTTAGAGAAGACGGAGCCTCAAAGTTTACAGAGGAGGTTGGATTTTTAACTTTATTAGGTAGCATTTATTTATAATTTAACTGAAAAAGTAATATTAACTTAAGTGAGTTGTATTTCAGGGCGCGACGGGCGCTGCGCCGGGCGAGGGCGACGCGGAGCCCCGCCCCACCATCACGATGCCGGGCTCCGCCCCCGCGCGCCCCGCGCACTACGCTCACTACGATGACGACGACGCCCCGCACGCCCCGCACACAGCGGTATATATACACTTATATTCCTGCGACATACATCGAATAATGATTGAGGACATCATTGGATGCATGTCTCGTGCCTGTTCGCAGGGCCAGGAGGAGCGCGAGGGCGGCGAGCAGGAGGGCAAGGGCAAGGAGGAGGGCGGCAAGGCGGAGGGCAAGGGCAAGGCGAAGGGCGGCTGGCTGGGCGGCATCCTCACCAAGCTGTCGCTGCGCCCGCCCAACCAGATGATCCTGCCCGACGACAGCAACCCCACGGTGAGTCGCGCCCCGCACCCCCCATACGCCCCACACACTCTGCTATAGGCTATGCAATTTATTCTTAGCATAGTCAATCAAGCACTAATTTCTCTTTCTCTTTAAAACTTATTATATTTATATATTTAAATATTTCTTATATTTATGTATATTTTCTTGTAAATTACACTTTATATTGTATATTTTTTTTATTTATGTATTTTATTGTATTTATCATTCGCTTCAGAATTTGAGTTGGACTTGTTTGTTTTATGTTATTTTATGAAAATAAAGATGTCAGATCTATTCGTCTTTTATTTCTATATATTGTATGAAAATATATGACACAATATTAAGCCTACCGTAAGGTGCTGCTCCCTCAGTCGGGACAGTGCGACGTGCACAGACATTTCCTACATAAGCCAGGACAGTATGGTTTGTGTGGCGAGTGTGGCGAGTGTGGCGAGTGTGGCGAGTGTGGCGAGTGTAGCAGCAGTGCGCGTGCCGCAGATCGTGTGGGACGCGGAGCACAAGCGCTGGCGCAACCTGGAGGCGGACGGCGAGGAGGCGCCGCGCGCGCCGCCGCCGCCCCCCGCGCGCCCCGCGCCCGCGCCCGGCGCCCCGCCTCTCGCCCCGCCTGTCGCCAATATATTTAAAATGCAGAAAGGAAGACGTGAGTATTTATTGTTTTCTCACAGCAAATTAATAAAACGCGGCAAGGGCAGTCGATGCTTTCGTCCCGTAGTTGGTTTGTTGTTAAATATTTTGACTGATGTGATAATAATTGGTACGTGTTCGCAGACATAAAGAAGTCCTATGTGGACGTGTTCAACCCGAGCGGCGCGGCGACGCGGCCGCTGCCGCCCGCCGCGGAGGTGCTGGGCGCTCCGCCCCCCGCCGCCGCCCCGCACGCGTACTTCGTGCCCGCGCCCATGGCCGCACAGGTGGGCCGACACATACACCGCACAACTAAAGCGTAGTCTATAAAAAAGAAATCCGACATATATTTGTAAGCGATGCAAGCATTACGTAACAATGTGATATTAATATATGGTTGATGTTTCCGTGTACCGCGGCAGGAGGGCGAGGCCGAGGTCGTGCCCAACGGCCACTAGCAGCAGGTAACGCGCACCCTCCCCCCCCCCCCCACACACACAAACACCCTCCTAGCTGCTTCCACACTTGTAAAGTAACATTGTTGTTGCAGGGATACTACGATCCCAGCCAGGGCGAGGATGTGCCCCTCTAGCGCACCCCGCGGCGCCCCACGGCACCCCGCGGCGCCCCACGGCACCCCGCGGCGCCCCACGGCACCCCGCGGCACGGCAGCCTACAAGTGCCACCAGTCCAACTAACTCTGAAGACGTTTCCGCTGTCGTTTGATAAAAAAAATAATACATAAAATTAGTAAAACAAATCGCAAGCATACATTCGGTTCAGAAATGCCTTACATTTAGTATAGTTATACATTTCTCATCAACTATAATACTTTATAATTTTCCTCATTTTCATAAACTGTTGTGATACTTTTCTGTCCACTTGATATCTTACGTTTGCCTTCTATTGACATAACGTGCGACTGCGCGGTGCGACTGCGCGGTGCGACTGCGCGGTGCCACCGCGTGCTCAGTTTATTCCTAGTTTATTATTTTATTATTATCTTTATTAAATTGTATGAATTGAATTGAATTATAAATTAATTTATTAATACTTTTTAACAAATTTCTAAAATGGATTGTTTTGTAAATATTCATTTGCAACAAATAGCGACAGCCTCGCAGTCGAGCTCGTATTTGATATCCCGTAAATGTTTTTTTGTAATTAATTTCATTTAAATTCGGCGACATCTCTGCAGAGTATTCAGTAACTTTAGTTTAAACTATAATCATTGTTATACAATTTGTTAAGACTATTAAAAGGTGTGTAAGAATAAAATGTAAATTCAATTCTAAACGCTATCGACTGTCTGTGTTTTTCAATATGGGAATTTTAGCTGAGAACTGCGACGGCTGGTTGTTTTATCATTTTTTAATTTGTATTATTTAATAATTACATCATATTAATTTGATTGTTTGAGTGACATTAGATCAGTTAATGAAATAGTTGTGTTGATAGTTTTATTTGGTATTTCATCAATTGTTATAATATAAACAATGAAATAGGGTATTTTTTAAATAATTGCAAGGAAGCGATGTGATAGTGCGCAGCCCCCGCACACTGCGGCGGGACGTGTCTGCGGGGCGGGGAGGCGTGTGCGGGCGCAGGCTGCGCACAGACGAGGGCGCGGCGGACAACCGCCGCTTACGCCATTGTATAAATATTAGATGCCTTGTGATGAAGCGAGCGCGGGGGCGGGGCGTAGGGCGGACGTATCTGTATATTGGCAACGCCCACGCTCCGCCCCGCACCGCCCTCGCACTCTAACATATTGGTGAATTATACTTGTGAAGAATATTCAAATATAAATTGTTTACGTTAATGCTTTATCTGAGTTTTATTTCCATTCTTCAGTACAGGTGATATGTGTTCGCCATATTTAGTAGCGAACTAAGTTTAATTTTTTTTTGCCGAGAACGTGGCATCGAGTTGTTAAGTATAACTTCATTCTTCATCTTTGAAAATTGCTCAAATCTGTCAAAATGGTACTTTAGAAACAACAAGTGGTAGTTTACACGAATGATATTTATCGACTATAATTATTAAGAGTAACAAAAAATAATGGCAATTGCATAGAGAATAAGTAAAAGTAAATTAAAACTGCAAAAGACAAAATATGAACGCAATAAACATTCCTCGACAACAAAAGGGATGCAGATTTACCTGTTTAATAATGAGGTTTGAATGTCATATTTTGGTCTTTAAATTATACAATGAAATTATTTTTTAAATCATTAACAAAAACCAAATAGCCACTCGCACAAGAGAGAACAATAACGATTTCGACTGACATGGCTCCGACACTTTTTATAAATGCACGTGCGCTCTACGAAGACTTTCTTTGTTTACTAACAAACATAAGACAAAACGAGATAAAAGGTCAAATAAATGTGTAGAGAAATGATATTGATACAATACTAGAAATATATGTAAAATAGTCGCCTCTATTATGCAGGAATTCGCATGCCGACACCAACTGAGACAAGCAACCGGCACGCCAGTTTGTGACGCTACAGGCATGCAAGTTGTGGGGTACGATACGAGTGTCGGTCGATCTCGTGAACACTGTACTGTTCAGTGTACCTATACGCATTGCGTCAGTAGCTGGCATGTAACAATCTCGCTGCCTCCTACTCCTTTTTACCAGCATAGATATTCTCGCCCTTATAGACAGTGTTTTATGTGTTTTGTTACAGATTAGAAGTAGTTGAATTAAACCGTATCTTGTTTTTGTTTTATTTATCTCCCTCAAATGTATGTATTTCATGATTAATTTTAACTTGAGTTTAATTTTCGAAAATGTATCGCTTTAACGATTGACGAAGTTAAGTTTTTGATTAACGATGCCCACCTCTGCTCATAATGTGAAATGAAAACATGACATTTCGGGAGTTTAAACGGATGTTTTGCTCTTGCTGCCGGGACACAAACCCGGCGAAGTTGCCGTGACAGCCTGTAATAAGCTGCGCACACACTGACATCTCGAGCTACTGTGATGTAATGTTATTCTTTAGATCAGGTCATACATAATAATAATAATTATGAAAAAACAAAACTAAACTCAGATGTCTTGTCGCTTGTTTGGACGATGCAAAAACCACATTATTATTTTTTCAATTACATATCTCTATTTCCTAAATTAAGTTACGCATTGAAATAAGTTTAAATCGCCCACATGTTCTGTAACACTTCCACATTGACGCATAATGAGGAGGGGGAGGTGTCTAAGGGTAATCTAGCTGCGAGGCGCCGGCGCCGGCCGCGTCCTCCGCGTACTGCAGCAGCGCCGCCGCCACCGTGCCCGCCGTGAACAGCGCCATCACGGCAGACCACGCCACCAGCGCCTTGTTCATACACAATTTACTTTATTCTCCTCTTTGCGTTGAAACTCTTCGCCAGGTTCACTGCGTTTCCACCAAGTTTCCACCCGTTTCTCCCCAAATGTCATATTAACATCATAAATTGTGACAGCTTCGTATGAGAAGATTTATATATTAATAAGAATCAAAAAGTTTGGTTTTCATTTCAATTTTTTTAATTTCAGTTTAACTAGCTTTCGCCCGCGAGGTATTAAAAAAACTAAAAGTAAGTAGTAGAAGTGTGCTTATGTGTTCTTCCAGACAATCCTCTATACCAAATTTCAACGAAATCCGTTGAGCCGTTTAGGCTACAAACTCTAAGAAACATACATCCATCCATCCATCTAAACTTTCGCATTCATAATAAATGTAAGAAGTAAGATGGACAGAACAATACGGGATATGTAATTAAAAAGATAAATTTAAGCTAAAACATTTATTCAACTGTAAATGGTAGAGTTCAACCAGTCGACGACGGTGCCAATGTTGACATAGAGGGCGGGACCGCAGGCGTCCCCGCAGGGCCCCGCCGCCAGCACGCCCAGCAGCCGCGAGCCGCGCAGCAGCGGAGCGCCCGCGCAGTGGCTGCAGGCCGGCGCAGCGCGCGCGGGCCCCGCGCACAGCGGCGCCGCGCCGCACGCGCCCGCGCCCGCCGCCGCCCCGCGCGCCAAGTGCCGCGGCGCCCAGCCCCCCGCGCACTGCGCCCCCGACAGCGTGCGCACGACCAGCACGCGCACCGCACGCCGCCCGGCGCCCCGCACAGCGCCCCGCCCCGACACGCCACTAAGGCTTGTCAAATAAATCAACATTACGATAATTTACAGTGGACCATAAAGTAGGAATAAAAATAAATAAGATTCTTGTTCAAAAAACGAGATGAATACCTGGGATTTCCATATCCTAGTAGACTGAACTCCTCCCCGATGGTTATCATGAGAGCATCCAGCATTGAGGGCAGCGTAACCGCGGCTTGACCGTATTTAATCAAACTGTCTTCAGATTTTAAAACCGCCACATCATATTTCTTATTAATTCCTTGATACTCCGGGTGTATGAGAACTTCTGTGACGGTATGAAGTTGTCCAATATACCTGTCTCCATACTTCTCTATAATAACAAATGTGTCCACAGAGTCCACCTCTTCTATGGACTCTATACAACTCGCCGCTGTCAGCGTCCAGAACTCAGACATTATAGTCAAAATACATCCAAAAGTTACATCCTGAGGAATGTTTACCTTTCCAAGTGCAAGAACGTAGGACTTGTTCACATCATCTGCCACCTCGCCATCACTCAGTTCTTCGTTCACATTGTCTTGTGCAGGCCTCCGTGTGGGCATTGCCTTACTGTTTGTCAGAGCTGAAGTTGAAACCTGTCCATTTTCATAATAATGAATGACACTATCAGTCTTCTCTGATGGTCTCCAGGTGCACTCTACATCTGGCCTTACAGATGTGTGATTTTTTGAAGAAATGGATTTAGTTGTTGAAGTTGTGCTTGTCGGTGATGATGGACTAAATGGTTCTTGACAAGTTTTAGTTGGTACAATGTCGTAAAAATGTTCAGTCGCCGAACATGCCAGGAGATGTAAAATCAGAAAAGTCAAAAAAGCAATGAATACAACTAAGAGAACTAGTTGCAGGGCAGTCAGAGCGCATTCAGTCCTTGTGAATGATCTCATCCATCCTTTAAATTCCTTCCAGCATTCATTGCACATTTTACAATCATATTTACAGTTTACATTTTTTTGACAAACACAGACATTTACAGTGCATGACCACACAGATTGTCTACATCCTGTCTTGTGTTGCTTTTTTTTAATGAAAGTTATTGTGCTCCCTAAACAAAAAAAGTATTTTATAAAACATGGCATAGACATAGAACATGACAACTTACTATAAATATATTTAAAATATACCTTATTTGATTATTTGGAACAAGGTCAACATTTTGTCCTATGAGAAATGGTTTTCTAAATGGTCTCGCTCGACACCCAAATCTCAGCTGGCCAGACTCCTTGCGACCACCGAACCCTCCACCTAGCCGGCGAGGCCGCCAGCCCACCAGCCGCCTCTCCGCCTCTCGCTCCACTATCAGCTCTGAGCCATCTAGCATCTCTGCATGCATCTCCTTCCAAGCTGTATCAGTAGAGCTCATATTTTCATATTCTACAAAAGCATATTGTTTCGATTTCCCTGTCACAATATCTTTTACCAGGCGACAGTTCAAGATTTTGCCGAATTTTGAAAATTCAGATTGGATTGTTTCCTGAAATATGACACTATATACAGAATATATATAAGTTTTAATGTTTAATTACAAGTAAATATACCTGTGTTGTCCTATGGTTCAACCGACCAATGAACAACGTATGTCGGGGATCACCTCTGACTTGCTTGTTGGGGACATACTCCGAGCGCAGAGCGCGCAGGATGCCGCGGTCGTGTGCTTCAGTGTCAGTGCCTAAAAATATTAAAGGCGATTAAAATTTATCTAATATCTTACTATACACCATTGCAAGTAGTATAATATTAATTTTTATTTACTTACCATCAATAGAACCTATTTTTATAGGATCGTACTCCGTAGCTAACCTATTATATTCGTTATCATCGCGAGGCATCATGCAATTTTCTTTATTAATTACTTTAGTGAAGTACCCAATTTAATGTTGACTTTAAAACGGAGTCATTAACATTTTATTTATTAGTTTTGTTTTAATGAATTGTAATTTTTCTACTGCTATTCACGTTAAAAACATCATTGTGACATTGACAATTGTTTATCATTTTGATAAGGAGCTAAAGTTTGAAACAGTGTTGCCATTATACAAAATATAAGGTCCCATGCTGAGGAAAAATCCAACACCGAAGAGCAGAGCGTCATATAAGGGCTAAAATAATTATGCTCTCAATGAAATTACAAATATAATTGGAAATTACAAATATACTTATATACTTTAAGGTCTCGTTACAGTCAATGAGATTTATGACTACCACAACTACTAATAAATATTAGTTTTTGACGCGATAGATGGTGTTCATATCTAGATTTAACGTTTTTGTTTTTATCATTGAAAATTTTTTAAGCAGGGGCTTAATGATAATTTAATTGATAGATACCGTTTAAGGAGCATTCGAATCCTTCGGCAGTTTGTATTGCTATCAATATTTAAGGCTTATCACTACTGAAGGCTTCAATTAAATTTTTCGGAAACTTTGGTTCTATAACTATAAAAAAACACATGTGATCCGATCTTGCAGAGAGCAATGCAATGCCCCTGAAGCCATTATCAGCAAAAACAGCAACATCAGCTCGCCTGCAGTTGGGCTGATACATATTTTTCTTGGATATAACCAAATGGAAATGTTTCTTAAAAGAAAATAATACATTAATTTAAGCATTTCCACAATAATAATGAAAAACTTACTTCCAAAAAAGTATAAACAAAGATATTATTAAATATATTAAGGCAATAAAAATGTACAAGCAAATTCAAGTTATTTTTTAATATAGCAGTAGCAAATGAAAACCGTAAGTTAAAATAAAAGGCATCAATCCTTTAGCCACTAAATTGTATATTAAAAACCTCAAGTCGTTGCCGAGAGCCCAGGGAGATCAATTCTCTACAAGAATTTAGGCCCCAAACACAGGAGATAACCTTTCACTTGATAAATTGGGTCTAACAATAAACCTTACAACAATCACAATATTGTATTTGAAACCAGAATGCTCAAAATGTACATGGGGTGGGTGCATGGGATGAAATGGCTATGGGTACCTTTAAGTCTTTTGGTAAATTGCCACATTACTTTATTAGCAACACTTCCTGTGGATACACAAATACATTTCATATCTGTTTTAGTTCATATTAGTGATAAAATACAGCAAGACAGAAAACATTCACTAACCAGAAATTTTAAGTAAAAAAAGAATTTAAATATTATACATATATGTATATTTGAAGCAAGTTTTGTAAAATCACATTTTACAATTCAATTTCCCTTGCTTAAAGCATTTTTTGTCAAATGAAGTTTTACAAAGTTTTAAGACTACCTATCCTCAAAGTTTGTTATAATTACCAGATACCACCTCGACCCATCAATAGCAATTGCTTTTCACTGCACTTGAGTTCAGAATGATTCAGATGGAAATAGCTGCCCAAAACTGTGAGAGGTTTACATATGGGCCACGGGTCATTATCCAATATAATTTCTATATATATATAAATATATATAATATATAAGTTAATACAATAAAGTAATGGAATTTTCAGTAACTATGTAAAGTTACATTTGATTCTCCTCACTGTGTCACAGCATCAGTTCCGAACACGGTTTGTTACCAAAGCAATTCACGCTAGTTGAGGGAAGGCGACTGGCCATCGTCCCACACCACGTCGATGCTGGGCCATTTAGTCTGCAGACAAGTGAGCATGGGGTCCGTGGTGGCCGCGTGCATAGGGCACTCCAACAATGCAGCGCGCCCAGTCCTGTACACTACCCGCCCGCCCGGGCTACTTCTCAGTAGACCGTTGTAGTGGTGTAATGTGAATGTATCCGGGGCACCGCGTTCGCAACCAGGAAAGAATTCGTCCATAAATGCACTTAATAAAATTATACCCAAATTCTCAGAGTCAAGTTTTCGTCGCATCAATTCTACATACTCAGGTTCACTGACAAGATCTGCTGCACATAAAACATCTTGGAGTGCAGCAGATGGTATGAAGTTATTGCCTTCTGGGTCAAAAGAGCGGAAAATCCGCTCTGCTGATTCCCCCGCAGTTTCTGGTGCTGCTAACCGTCGCTCCAAGGAAAAGAGGACAGTTAAGTGAGTCTCAGAAGCCAGGACCCAAACTGGGTGCTTAGGATTCTTGTAGAAGGAGCCGACTGTGCAGTATTGCATATGTTCCATTATGGTAAGAAAACCTATATCATTTTGCCTCTCAATTCCCCGGAGTCGCAATCCTCCAACAACTTGGTCATGGTCCCACACATGGGCAACTGCACGTCCTGTTAACATTAAATTAATAAGTCCCTGAGATCCATAACCATAGGTGGAGTGTATGAGAGGATCAGATAATTCAGCTAGTTCTGCCTCCACAGTGCTCACTCCTTTACTGAGGATGACACTGTATAACAGAAGTAAAACTCCATATTTATCTTTTAAAATGCGTATGTTTCTTGTGTAAAAAGCCTCCACTTCAGACAATGTTTGAAAAGAGTGTACTTCCATTCTACGGTGAAAATGGTCAATTGCATCACATGATTGTTCTTCAGCGCTGACATTGTTGCCCGCGCTAGTGTTTGCTTCCGTATCGTTTTTGCGGTACACAGCCACATTGTACTTAGAAACTAGGCACTGGCTTATTATTGTACACACAGCCCTAACAAGCAAAGAATTGCACTTTTCCGATGTCAAGTCTTGAAAACTATGTCCAGGTGTTTCAGACAACAGTATTTTGAGGAGAAAACCCTGCACTGGCGCGATGGCTGCGCACGGCCCGCCCTCCTGCTGGATCAGTGCGCTGGGCTCCTCCGGACTGAACTGGAAGCCCTGCGCCCACCGCCGAAACACATCCTCCTTGACGTGGTCACCCCACAGCAAACGCCTAGTGCTAGCCAGCTCTCGCTCCAGCGTCGCACTTCCAGCGCTCATATTATTATTGATCTCTTTAGCTTTTGTGATGTCACTATTCTCTTTGTCGCGTAATCCTTTCAACATTGGCAGACAAGGCTACACCACCTAAAAGAACAATCAACATTAAACATGTCAAATACTAACAACAAAGTTAGGGACAAACCGGAATCTTACTACAAGCAAAATTAATTTGCAGCAAATATATACAACTATAAAAAGAATATAACCACGTAGTATGTACTTACTGCGGATTCCACAGTCATAGTAACTTTCAACATTAAATAATTATTTACTCCTTTTCGAATACAAGAAAACCATATGAATCTTCTCAAATTGCATTATAAATCGTACATAAATTGATGTTTAAAAACTTTTCATATAGAAAAAGAAAAGCTTACGACATAAAGGCTGCCATTTTTTAAGAAAAATAGCAACATTTATTTTCATGTCATTCCGTTCCAATTCCTAGAACAGATATTTTATCCTTGGAATTTTACATTAAATTTTTATAAGCTTTATTATTGTAGAAATTTTCCCAAATGAGTATTTATTACGTAGAAATACTTTACTAATTAATTAACAAAATATAGGTACTTTGAATGCATTACAGTTAACAATTTTGTTTACCTTTTTTAAGAAAATTGCAAGTCTATAAGTTCCTAGGTTTTAATAATTTTACTTAATTTAATTATATAATTGGGTTGAAGGATATATTTTGCAATCGAAAACAGGTATTTATAATTTTCCACAAAAACACACATTTTGCTTAAAAATAAGCTTGTCAATTTTCCGTTCAATCTACTCTTTGTTCATTCATTTGATCCTTCTCTCAATGATGCCATATGATGAGTAATTTCCACTACTTTAGGGATATTTTTGCTCCTGAGAAAAATTGTAGGATAAAAAGTTATGAGGTAGTAGGTTAGACAAGGACATGAAGTAAATCAATGTTTTTTTTTCATCAGTTTGGTTTCGCCCAACTTTGCTACTTGTCACGCCGTTTGGTTTAAGGTTTAAGTCAACGCTTATCCCATTTATCAGTATAAACTGGTTTTCAACGCCAAATCATGCAATAATCAAACGGTCAATGGCAAGTATTGCTAAAACGTGATGAGCATTTTTTTGCATTTCAATTTTTTCCTTAATTTAAATTTGATGTAGTTTGGTTTTTGTAGATAATTTTCAAAGAAAATATGTAAACTTTATATTATATTATACTACTACAAAAATTGCGAGGATATAAAAATTGGGGAAACACTATAGCCAACCCTCTGGCAGCACACACTGTATTGCCGTCAGCCGTCAGGCCGTCAGTCAATCATGGACGTTGTACGGTGATGTTTGTTTTTAGTTTTTATTT
Source organism: Papilio protenor (assembly GCA_029286645.1). Classification (NCBI taxonomy): domain Eukaryota; kingdom Metazoa; phylum Arthropoda; class Insecta; order Lepidoptera; family Papilionidae; genus Papilio; species Papilio protenor. The sequence continues at coordinate 7,326,634 of JAGSMZ010000006.1, read as the reverse complement.
TTGTAACCATTCTCTTGTGTTAATTATATGATTTCGTTTAATTTAATTAACGTTACCTTCAAATCATCACCGGAAACATGTTTTAAATTTATTTATTGTGTTATTTTGCGGTCGGTGTTTAGTTTTTGTGTTTTGTTGATTATTTCAACATAATGAAGGTGGACACAGCAAGTCGGGGGCGACGCGCACTGCTCAACGTAGCAAGTTTGTGCCTTCACTTTTTATATTCAGTTGTAATACGTAAATTCAAATTTCCAAGTATTTACTTCTTTATTTACAATTCTTGTTAAAACTTCAGTGTCTCTAAATTTTACCTAAATAACACAAGTCGAATATGTCTGTGAATATAGTAGGAGAAAAAAATATTATGTTGAAGTTCAGTTTAGACTTGTATCGAGATAATAAAATTTTGCACACAAACAAAAATCACATTGACTAATTGCAAAATTCTATTTTATAAATTCTATTTCGGTTACATTATTTTATGACTTATTCAGTCTGTAATATGAATGAAAATGTGTGTGACAATGTCTATTGGTATAGACGAAATATACAGTACTAACTAGAGCTGCCTTATAATATCATCATCAACCCATTTGCCAATTAAGTTAAAGCAGTAAGCAAGTAAAACATGGTACTATCTTCTCAAGAAGTAGTTTTAACAATATGTAGTTTTGTTTTCTATTTTAAAATAAGATACTAGTCTGTAGATGTATAAGAGGTGGAATAGTATTAAAAAAGAACATTAAATGTTGTTAGCAAAATACCCATAATATCTTATTTAGAGACGGTTAGTAATAGTAGTTAGTATAGTGTAATGCAAATTATACCTAAGGGGTCTGTAGCTAACAACATGTTTTATAGGCTGTCAAATATAGTGGAAGCTCGGAACATTGTACAAATCTCTGTACAGAACACAATGTGGTGTATAAAGGCTGAAATTGATCCAGGGGCAGGGCTTTGCACAGCAAGCACATGTCTTCAAGCCCACAAGATTTTTGAAAAATCAGTACCTGTAGTGTTATTGCTAATATATGGAAGTTCTGATAACATCATTATTACTTTAAAATGAATATCGTTAACTTTAATGTTAATAATCTTACCAACACAATGTCTAATGCCTAATTATTAAAATATCAATGAATACATTAGGAATTTCTAAAAACACCTATAGTGTAACTCTTAGTAATGTGGATTGTTCCTTAGTCATGAAGAGCAAACAACTATAGTACACAACATTTTTGTACAATATTGTTTAACCTAACCTTTTTTTGTCTAATCTGTCCATGGAAGACTATTTTCTTTCGGAATATGAAAACCTTCATACTCTTCGTCCATTTTATTTAGTACAAACTCGATGGTTGCATTAATTTGTCATAAAGTTTGTTGACACTTCAAAATTTCACCAGGTGTATGATAATATTATGGTGTACAGTTAGGACCTGGAATCGCATGCAAGTTTAAACTGAAATACGTTACGAGAGAGGCGATATTAGCGTGCTTGGCCGTCTTGTTGTCAGTGACGCGGCAGGTGGTGCGCTGGTGGCGACCAGCGGCGCGTGACGCCCCGACCTCGCCACTTTGTTGCTGTAACGTCGGCAACGGCGCATAAGATAAACATAACTTGGGGGCAAAGACCACTCACATGTTTAAAATCCAATGAAACTTTTAAAAATAATTTTGATGATTGTCCAATGCACTCACTGAAAGCGTTAGTGAAATTTATAAAGAAGTTAGTCACACTGCACTACGACGAAGGCGTGAGTCAGAGGTGGCCAATTCACGGCTTTCTATCTCAGTGGTAATTAACCGCTACATTAACTACTTCGTTATTCACCTGTTTAATCAAAATAAATGTCGCTTATTCATGATGGGATAACTCTGTTTCATATATGTTACTAAGTATTGCCGTTACTTTAGCATTCATCCGGACTGTTTTGAGTATTTACTCTGTTATGTGAGTTTTGAGATATAAAGAAACGTTGTAACTGGCCGCAGTCGTGCCACCTCGATGGCTCAGCACAATGGAGTCGTCCTCATCTTCTCGCGCCGGCACTGGGTCACAGAGTCACGCGAGAACGCGTTACTGCCCCTCGCCCCGGCGGCGGCGCCCGACACGCCTCTTGCTCAAACACCTAGAAAACCTGACCATTTTACGTCCCTTATTAAGGAAATCTAAAATTATACCCAACTTTCTAACATTAAAACACTACGATCGTAGAGCTAAGGAAGGTCAGTGTTACAGGTTCAGCCAGTTACTTGGTAGTGTCCTAGAAAATTGATGGATTGTCAGTTATCTTCATCAAAATTTGTTGTAATTAGCTACATTTATTCAAAGTGTTCCTCTGACGATGGGTCAAGTTGGCGGTTGTTGCCTTTATCTAATAGAAAAAATAATTATGAATGTACTTTAATATCGACAACAAAATTACTATACGACTCAATGGCTCAACAGTAAGTAGTTGAAGCGTAACTCTTAAAAAACAAAATATACTAAAACAAAATCTTCTCAAAAAAACAGTACACTAAAAAGTAACGAAATAATTTCTTGAAAATAGTAAACCTCCCTCATTGTAGCTGTTATGTCTATATTGTACAATTATTATCACTTTGATGTCGGTGTCAGCCCCGAGTATATGCAGTGATATTTCTACGTAAGGTTTTCTACATTTTTACCATAACAATTGACAATTGAAAGTATAGTAACGTTTTTAGTAATGACTGACACCGACTTCAAAGTAATAATAATTGTACAATATAGACATAACAGCTACAATAAGGGAGGTTTACTATTTTCAAGAAATTATTTCGTTACTTTTTAGTGTACTGTTTTTTTGAGAAGATTTTGTTTTTAGTATATTTTGTTTTTAGTGTATTTTGTTTGGAAGTCGGTTTTGTTTTTTATTAAAAAGTTTATTTATTTCTCGATTTTTAGTGAATCTAGACATCGCAGTATGATAATCACTAGCTTTCAAACAAATAATGAGTTATCTAAATCGATTATCTAAGAAATTAAGTAAACAACTAATACATCGTTGCGATCATTCACTCATAATTCGGTGCGGCCGCGCGCCGTTGTTGCCCGTGAGTTTTAATATTTTGATAACTTCTAGAATCTTGCACAGAATTACATACTGTAAAAGGCAATTACGATCTACATATAATACTCTATCGTGAAAACATATTTATTTGGATAAGGATTCATACCAAATAAGAATAAAAGCGTTTTAAATAAAGTCGATTGCACTTATTTGACGGTTTTCTCGAAACAAACGGTTATTGTGCGACAACCTTAAGAGATAGATATATGCTATCGCAGACTTTAATTCAGCTAATTGAATGACCTACAATTCTTTCATACATCATTTTTATGTAGGTCTTATAGTTTAGGCTACGTAAGCCAAGAAAGCAAACTTTGTTACAAGTTGGTATTTTTTTCTGCGACTCGTAATTTGCTATTTATGATATCTCCTAAACTATTTATCGGAATTACACAGTTCCAAGGGTATTTATAATCTACATTAAATTCTCTTGATGATGGACACATTTATTTTGATAAGGATTCATATCGAACACGAGTAATAGCGTTGAAAGTGGGGTATAGATTTTGATCGAAATTTTAATGAAAAAAGTGGTTATTGTGCGACAACCTTAATAGATAGATATATGCTATCGCTGACTTTTATTTAGCAAATTTAAAGGGCTACAATTCTTCCATACATAATTTTTGTGTAAGTCTTATAGTTTAGGCTACGGAAGCATAGAAAGCAAAAAAGACACCAATTTCGTCACGCAATTTTGAGCTAAACTATTTAACTACGCCGTAGTCTTTGACTCCAAAAATCAAACAAAAAAAATGGGACCCACCTGCAAGCACTACCTCTCGGATAAAAAAGAATTTTCAAAATCGGTCTACCAGGGGCGGAGTTATGCCGTAACACACATAAAAAAAAAAAAAAAAAAAAAAAACATACGGACGAATTGAGTACCTCCTTCTTTTGGGAAGTCGGTCAATAAGGTAACACTAAATGTATGCTACAAAGTAAAACGCATCACCGTCAAAGATGACAGACGACTTTGTATACAAGTCACGTAAGAAGTGATTATAAAACCATAGCCATTCTTGGCTGGTGCACTACAGATTTTAATAAAAAGTGCAGGCACAAACCGAAGTGACAGTTCCATCGGCAAACCAACTACACCAATATACAGTACGAATTTGCGTCTCATACTGTTCATACCCAATATTATGGTATATTAAACATTTCTCAAATGTACACATTTGCAGTTTCATATAACAGCAATCAGTGCTCTTAAAATATTGGATTATTTTTTTATCGTTTATAAAAAGTCGCCATTACCGAATTTTGTAGTGATCTCAATGGCTTGTGTATTGCCAAGTACAATCTTAACTTTTTGTGACATCTCCTTGAACCGAAATGCCTTTGCCCATTAACCTTTATTTTTTGTCGTAATCCTTGAGCATTACTACTCGAGGCGTGCGCGCTAACCACCACAAATAGTATTGCTTTTTAAATATCCGTTTGACCCAAAAACAATGTTACTGTACCTAAATGACGCTGAAGTTCTGGTTACCTCTCGTGTAAGTCATACTTTGGCAATCTTATGTGTTTGCATCTTTAACGGTTCTTGGTAACAATGACCGTGCTTTGAAGTATTGACTCATCGCATTTAGAAGTGTAGTTTTAAAGTTTAAAAGGGGTGTCTGCGTACTGAATACAGTTGTGGTCCAGTTTATTAGACAACAAATGTAACTTAAGTACGTCGGGTACGCAGGACCCGAGCGCCGGCCGTCACAGTTCGCGGGTCAGCCGGCCCAGTCGGTGCAACTGCACTTTCTCGTATACGGCTAACTTGTCTCTGTTAGCCTTCTCTAGCAACTTTCTCAGATTCAATGGTCGACGAGAAAGAAGGACTGTATACATGTAATAAGTTTAGAGGAACGGAGGGGTCGTTGCCGGTTTGTAAGTAGGACATTGGGTCAGTAAAAACATGCATTGCTTGCATTTGTATATGATGTATGCATAAGTACATCACATATTTCATTATTATTTGAAGCTCTTTACAAAAGATCTTTTATCGCAACGTAAAAAACCGCACTTCCCGCTTCTTGGATTAGTGCAGCGACTATAGCGTTTACAGTAATTTAATAAAATGTAGCAGTTCTGTACTTAAGTGGTAAAAGTCATTCCACTTATAAGCATCAGCGTTTTTTGTGTGCGACTATAATATATGTCCTTTCCCAATTGTTGGATTTCTCACAGTTTTATTTATCTGTTATTTTTTTAACGTAAGTAGATGTTTTTGTTGCTTAATAAAACTGTAGGAACTTGAAACTAATTTTTTATCCAAAAATACACCGTAAAGGAAAAATATGTTCGTAATAAATATAAAAAGCTGTCACTGCGCTATTTTTTTCAGTTATATATAATATAATACAAGTGAAATTTTTTCTGTTTGTCAGGTAGTCAGTGAGATCTTATCTAAGCTTTGTTGTAAAATGGGACCAATATATCGATGTGATCTTACTTTAAACATGTACATCCGTAGCATACATTTTCGTAATGTAATTTATGTAGTTACCAGAGCATAACATTTGTTGCGCCAGGCAATACTCAAGTCTGTATTAATATTGTTATTAGATGAATCGCAGCAATAAGTATACATAGGAAAAGTTTTCACCTCGGGTATGGTATGAAGGCGGCAAAGCACCGGCTGTGTTGCCGCAGGTAGCGGCGCAAATTGACGACCGCGGCCGCAGCAATGGCCGCCCGCAACGGCACCGCCCACTACCGTTACCCCAATTGTTTGACTCACAACACAAGCACCAGCGGAAACGAAACTTACAAAAACATTCACGTTTATTATTATTATTATTATTATTATTTGAAGCTCTTTAAAAAAGATCTTTTATCGCAACGTAAAAAACCGCACTTCCCGCTTCTTGGATTAGTGCAGCAACTATAGCGTTTACAGTAATTTAATAAAATGTAGCAGTTCTGTACTTAAGTGGTAAAAGTCATTCCACTTATAAGCATCAGCGTTTTTTGTGTGCGACTATAATATATGTTCCTTTCCCGATTGTTGGATTTCTCACAGTTTTATTTATCTGTTATTTTTTTAACGTAAGTAGATGTTTTTGTTGCTTAATAAAACTGTGGGAACTTGAAACGAATTTTTATCCAAAAATACACCGTAAAGGAAAAATTTGTTCGTAATAAATATAAAAAGCTGTCACTGCGCTATTTTTTTCAGTTATATATAATATAATACAAGTGAAATTTTTTCTGTTTGTCAGGTAGTCAGTGAGATCTTATCTAAGCTTTGTTGTAAAATGGGACCAATATATCGATGTGATCTTACTTTAGTCATGTACATCCGTGGCATACATTTTCGTAATGTAATTTATTTAGTTACCAGTGCATAAAACTTGTTGCGCCAGGCAATACTGAAGTCTGTATTAATATTGTTATTAGATGAATCGCAGCAATAAGTATACATAGGAAAAGTTTTCACCTCGGGTATGGTATGAAGGCGGCAAAGCACCGGCTGTGTTGCCGCAGGTAGCGGCGCAAATTGACGACCGCGGCCGCAGCAATGGCCGCCCGCAACGGCACCGCCCACTACCGTTACCCCAATTGTTTGACTCACAACACAAGCACCAGCGGAAACGAAACTTACCAAAACATTCACGTTTATTATTATTATTATTTCCATATATCTTTAATTTCTTATTTTTACATATAATATATTTTACATGATTTGTTATAAAAAATAAATAAAACATATTATATAAAAAAATAGAACTCCACCGGCTGCGGAATCCGATGACTCGAGCAACCAGTGGTCAGGGCTGCAGAGACAGGAACCTCCTCACAATACGTGCGGTTTCCAAATAACCGCCTTTTGTATCGGGCCCTTAATCCAACCGTCTAGCGAGAGCTTCTTGAGATGTTGGTCGAAGCTCTTCGCTATTAGCCCGTGCACCGAAACATTATTATTATTATTATTAGAAAGTAGATATTGGCGTAATACGATAGGTTCTTAATATGATTGCGATACGCTAAGTGGTGTAATTGGTGCACTTAGCTCTGGATCAATCAGCCGAATTTCAATTGTCTACTTGTACAACTAACAAAGTGTAAATCGCCTCATTTCGTCCCTTGAGCCGTTTGTCGAATTTCTCTTACTGGCTATTGTTGTAGTGGCCTCAAAGAGCAAAGCGATTTCTATACTCGGTACAGACGGCGTTATTGTTTATCCGCAGTGTCATTATCGCCGAGTAACACCGACAATCCAGCTGTTTAGCCCACTGTACGTTCCGACACTACCGTTGGTCTGTCCTACTGTCTCGAATTAGCTTCTAGATTATTGGTTGAGGTTTTCCGACAGTAAAACTGTTTTACCTCTTGCTTAAATAGTGATGGCGTAGAAAACCAAGGAGCTCGACGATATTTTCCGGTTACACAGATGATTTAGTACCGTTTCAGAGATTGGAAAGTAATCTTAGTTTACTTTTTTATATTCACTAAGTTTAATAGATAGTTGTTGTTTATGAACATGCGTTAGTCGCGACACGCGCCCTGAGGTTTGTTTAAACTTGTAATAGTTGTTTAGAACATCGGCGACAGTTTAAAGGCTTTTAGCATATCCGTTAAGTGATGAGTCAGTGAGATGTTTATTTGTGTCGGCATCAACAAGGCCGCGCTGACTCTGACCGGCCGACATACGTGACATGAGCGCGGCGACACGGCTACTTGCTTAGTTTTCATCAATATTTTGCGATTTGAACATTACCATTTAGTAGTAATAGTTATTTATAGGTGTGATATATGTTTTTAGTACCTTCTTTATTTTTTTTTATTTTATCACCTTCAAAATAACTATTATAATTAAGCGTAATGTTTTTCTTTGTTTTCTTTGTGTAGACATTAAATGAATTGTAATGAAGTATTGGGGAAGGAATTGGCTCCTGTGACACAGGGCAACCTACAATAGGAGCCAAGACTTCCATGAAATGTATTACTAAAGAGACAATAAATAAATTTATTATTATTATTATTATTATTATTATTTCTAATTTAAAATTTGTTTTTTGTTTATACGTAGACAGAACTCAATAAATATTATCTATGCAAGGTTGCTAATATTTAATGCGCACAACTTCTTTTGTGAGATATGGCATTGTAACATTTTCATAAGGTTTCATCGGATTTATAAAGTACTAATATGCTGCGTACTTTATGTCATAATGTTTGTTATGTAAAAATACTAAAACTCAATGATCAAGAATGGTTGTTTACATGATCAATAGTTATTCAAACAAATGCATGAAGCGACTCGGAGTGATGGTAACGCAAATGTTTATAACAAGTAAACATAACAACAATAGTGTTAAATGTAAACAATGCATTATACAACCGCTGAATGCACTCGAAAGTTTTAAAACGGCAAAATAAAATATCTAAAAAGCAAAAATGGAAACATCTTGTGTAAGCTATTCTAGTTGTTTTTTGTATGCATTTACTTTTTGTGATCATACCTATTTACGAGTGAGGTTTTCGTAGTAAAGGAAGCAACAATGTGCACAATCGTTTCGCCGTTCATTCAAAACCGTTTTATTGTTGAGCGTCGAAAATAAAAAGTAACGGTCGTCAGTGGTACGGTGTGCGATGAATAATGCGGCTCGCACCGCGCCGCAGGATAGTCCAAAGGTTTTTCGTATTCGGACTTCCCTGTGCTACACAGGTGCAGGGGCGCGGGTGTACCTGGCGGTGAGTCAGCGCGTGACGTCACCACCCAGCCACGCGCCGTGCCCTCTCCTCTCCTCCCCTGCACGCCCCCACGCCTCGCCGCCACTAGGCCAATCTTCACTAATGTTACTTTTTTTCTATACTAATAATATAAAGAGGAAAGATTTGTATTTTTGACCGACTTCCCAAAAAAAGGAGGTACTCAATTCGTCTGTATGTTTTTTTTTTTTGTATTTTTTGTTATAAAGAGCAACTAAACGTTGTCAAATTTCGTTTCGTTACTTGTTTGGATGCGGAAAACACATTGGTTTTTGCTGACCGATAGACAAGAGGCTAAAGAAGTTTTTCTAGATGTTTCCCAACCCACAATCACATCGATAGTGTGTGTTGGTAGATGAATTCCTACACTCCACATTTGTATGTGTGTATTTGTATTACATTGTTGTTATATGTGGCACAATAATTTACGTCCACGTGAACCCATAGAAATGGCATTGATTGCTTACGATTGCGAATTGCGAAGGAAGGACGATTTCATTTATAAGGGTTATTACTATACTCATGCTTTATGCCCGTTAACTTTATAAAACGCAACGAACCTACAAGATCAAAAACTATAAATTACGTAGATTGTAAAAATTATTATATCCTAATTGCAATATGCAATGTCAGCATTAGATTTACTGTTTGTACTCTGTTCAGCCACATGTCAGTATACAGTAGGTAACACAAAATACCATACATTCTCCGAGTTCCGTACATTGACTGTGAAAGAATGTGAAGGGTATTTCATTGTTATGTATGTATGCTATAACGACACGCTATCTAACTGCGCTTTTTATCGCATTTTCCCGCAATATAATATACAGAACAATGTTTTTTAAACCTGTGCCAAGTAAAAGTATCTTGTTACTTTCTTTCTGCTTTACTTACCAAGTATACTTTTCTCCGTATATTTTTAAATATTAAATAGTATGATTTCTGAAGTTATATTAGTCTTATAATGAGAGTAAACTAGCGCTTATTAAGCTAGCGCGTACCATCTTTCGACTGCATCATCACTTTCTTTAGGTGGGATCGTGGTCAAGCGCTAGCTTAACAAACTTTGCTATTGTTTTTTATCTTACCTGCTATTCACTATCACTTGTTGTGCATCTCACTAGCGATCAAGCAAGTGATTCGTGTCCACAACAGTTACCTACGCAAGTATGTTTTATTCAGCGATGTTTGCGTGATGACAAGGACTCTTCAGTTTTCATATGCGAACTTAAACGTTAAGATAAACATGTTCTTGCGTCACGCTACTGTTCTCTTCGCAACAATGCGGTGTGATTACAGCATGGCGACTGGCGACATTAGCCGGTTGATTTACCAAGCAGATATGTAAATAGACGATGCTAGACGAACCTATTTATTAATAACTTTTGGAGCACTTGTGGTATCGCATTCTAAATAGGACTGTAGAAATGTGTATGACCATTTATCTGGATACAGCTATTTATGTTCGCCGAGAGTTAGCGGCCCGTGTCAAAGCACTTTGACGTTGACATTGAGTAGCAAGTGACGAGGAAGCGCGCTTCACCAAACGCGAGACGTAACGTGCATTGCAATGAGCCTACGGACGTGCACCCGACTGCCCACCCTCCAGCACTTGTCCGTGTGGTTTTCGTGTGTCATTAAATTCATATATGTATCTTGTCCTTGAATTAATATGCAAAGTGGGTGTAACAATACAACAATGCAATTACCTATTGTTTACATCTGGCACGTCTTGTGCATCGCTTACAAAACACTGCTAAAAAAAGTTATATCTCCTTTAGTTTGCAAAATGTTTAATATCAAAGTATTACAACAGTGTAACGAGTCCAATGGATTGGTAATATAATAGCGAATATGTAAGTTAGGCAACAATAGTAACCGGTCGCCGGTCACCAAGCACACCAGCCTGCGCTGAGTCACCGGCCGCGCCAGCGACGGGTTAGATAATCTCTCGGTGTTATATGACACGTGGCCTGCCAATATAAGTCAGAGACACTACCTACAAACATTGATTAAATATGCAACGGTGAAAGTATTGCTTGCAAATGATGTTGAATTTTGATGGAAGTAGTTATTTGATGTAAACATTATTATAATGCGAAGAAATAGAGAATAAGTAAAGAAAAACCAAAGGTTTATTATAAAATTACACTTTTAATTACTTGTACCTATTTCAGGTCGCTACGCTTGGCTGTGTCTGGGGTTGTGGGCGGTGGCGGCGGCGGGGGCGCAGGGCGCAGCGCCCGCCGGCCCCTCCGCGCGCCCCGAGGCCTACTTCAACGGCAGTTCCTACATCCGCCTGGCGCGCCCCGTCTCCCTCAAGCAGCTTGTCGGCCTCAGCTTCCGCACATGCGTTGGTTAGTCACGACTACATACAGCGCCGAATCTACTATAAATTCTAATGTTGTTATACGCAATCCACCGTAACGTAACGTGCGGTCGATTACACGCTCAATGTATTTTCTGCGTTTGAATCACCACTAAATGATTATTATTCATGGTGAATGATTGAGTCGCATTCGCGAGACATTCCGAGCGTCCGCAGGCCGACGGCACACCGGTCATTTTTCAGTGAAGAATTGTTATTATATTTAATGATTCATTTAGACGTAACGTTTCAATAAAACCTTTATATCACTCGAGTTACAAGCCACCTGCATAGATGTGTACTTGTAAATATTACATTTACATGAAAGTAAAGCGCATTGCACGAGCGATCGGTCGCCGGGAGCGAGAGTATTGATTGCAGTCGGGCTGACTGCGCCCGGCGCGCTCTCGGGGATGTCTTCTGTGTGGTGTGCCGCTGCCGCGTGTGTGCGACTGCGGCAGGTCAGTGACTCAGTGCACCGCCGCCGCCGCAGCCGCCGACTGCTGCTTGCAAACTAAATAGTTAACAATCGCGTTCAGTTCGATTCCCTGCACCGATACCACACATAAGAAGCTAGTCATAATCTTCACAAAGATGGTCGAATTAAATAAATTCCGCGTGCCAAAGATTAACCTCCTGCGATTCTTTGACTCAATTTGTAGGATAATTTTATTAAGTCTCGTGTAGTGCAAAAATGAGCAGGGATCAGGCGGCAGCGGCGGCAGCGGCGGCGGCGGCGGCAGCGGGGTGGCGGGTGCAGCGCGCATGTCCCGGCCATCCCGGCTTTTTGTAGGCCGAGCCCGCGGGTCCGGTGCCCGGTAGGACCTCGCGCACCGCGACGATTCATTCAACTTTTTATACTACTGCACTGTTTAACACATTTGATTAACAAATAAACAGAAAAGAATGCAAGTCTTTTGCTGATTCAGTTTTCAATGTGTTTATAATTTGCGTTTTAAACCGTCACGTTACTTCTCAACTGTGATGAGACAAGTTGCAACAATCACTTGTTGCTTGTTTAATTGTTTATTTACAAATAAATGATTCGGTCATATCGTAAAACAATATGTTCAGTGGTATTTTAACAAGTCGAGCCATTCAAATTGGAGGAGTTATTTTCCCCGCAAGTATCAAAATTGCTTAAATAGCTTTTGAACGCTACAATGTAGCTAAACACCACCGAGGCAGTCGAAGGGCCACCTAGCAAGACAACATGCGCTCCCGCATGTGCGGACCAGCACTCCATCATCGTGTCAATGATAAAGACAACAGGAATATCATGCTTGCGGTAATTTTTATAAATTTGTTTCATGTCTTATCGTTAACTTAATAGGTAGCATTTTATACCGGTTAGTCATATCAAGTATTACCAATTATGTTAAGTGAGAAAAGTATTTCGTGCTCGTAGTTAATGGTGTCATTGATTTTGTGGACTTGTTAGTAAAGGAGTAAGCCTCTGTTCACATGACAGTACACCAGCGTGTGTAGTTGTACGGTTTCAGCTAAAGATTATAATCCGTAGGATTACGGCTATGGTGTAAACAGAATGCAAATAAATGTTACTGCAGTATTTAAAATAACTGGACATAAATGTGAAGCGCCGTTAAATTCTACGATTTTCATAGCTCGTTAAAATCTGTGACATTTGCACGCGAGCACTTTTGTAAATCGCATAAATAAGTGTAGCGATTTTGTTCACAGTATCAAGTACCGTTGCCGGGTTTCTTTAGAGTCAGCTGTCAAGGTCTAGGGTTATTTTGTTAAGAACTTGTAAGGTCACAAACTTGCAGTGACATATAGATGTAAGTAGGACAGTAAGATGAGTCGTGGTGAGGCGAGGTACAGGAGCGGAGTGCTGCTTGCAGGCGGGGAGCTGTTCTCGCAGCGGTTCGAGGGGTACACGCTGCATGTGACGGCGCTCTTGGAGCAGGTGGTGGTGTCGTGGGCGCGGCCGGGCCAGCAGCAGCGCGAGGTGGGCCTGCCGCAGGAGACGCTCGACAACAGATGGCACTGGGTCGCGCTGCGCTACCGCCCCGAGCCCCTCTCCCTCCTCCTCGAAGTCGATAAGGACACGCAGGTGACTCGAGCTGTTTCCTTTTTACTCTCAAACTATCTCTCGATATCTCTTAGGTCTTATTCTATCTTCAACCCTCTGTGAGTTACCTTAAAATTCGCGAAGAGATGAAGTATTAGTTACAGTCAATACAAAAAAATAATCGATGGAAATTCAATAGATTTTTGTTGCTGTCCATTCGAGCAACAAATTAGTTGAACCATAAAGAAACCGTGTAATTCTTCAATTGAATGTCGATAAAGCGGCAACGACATAGTGACGTCCCGATGACCCCGCCTCGTTGTGTCAGGTGATATCGAACGTGACGTGGAACCCGGAGCTGCTGAGCCCGGGCGCGCTGGAGGCGGGCGGCGCCGTGCTGCTCGTCGGCAACCTGTTCAGCGGCTGCATGCACGAGGGCCCGCAGCTAGAGTTCCACGCGCAGCACGCGCAGGACCACAACGTGCTCTTCGGAATCTGCCCCCTCACCACCGACCAATGTACACAAAAACGACAATAATAACTTAGTTTTAAATGTGATTTCGTAGGTTTCCCTCTTAATCATAGTCATTTGTTCGCAAGCAGGCATCGACGGGAAAGATGTGCTGCGCATTCCGCCCAAAGATCACTGCTACAACGAGCCATGCATGCGCCACGGCACCTGCATCTCCCGCCACGACAGGTCTCATTCAATCGAACACGGTGGAAGCTTTAAATGATTTATTTCGTGGTATTGACTTATTGAGTGTCTGTGTAGGTACGAGTGCCACTGCAGCGCGCGCTACACCGGCAACAACTGCGAGGTGGACGCGGGCGACCCGTGCGCCTCGGCGCCCTGCCGCCACGCCGCGCGCTGCCTGGAGGACGCGCGCGGCGACTACACCTGCCTCTGCGCGCCCGGCTACCACGGTCCGCGCCGCACGCATGGCTCTTACACGCTTTGTTGTTTTAGTGATCTTGATATTGATTAATGGAATGGTCGAATGTTGCACAGGAAAGTATTGCGAGTTGGAGGTGTCGCTGGACCCGCAGTGCGTGGCGGGCCCGTGCCGCAACAACGGCAGCTGCAGCGTGCCCTCCGGCGCCGACGCCTACGTGTGCGCCTGCCTGCCCGGATACACCGGCGACCAGTGCCAGAAGGTCCAAACGTCATATTAACACAGTTTAAACCGTTTGTAAACGTGGTCCTGCGAGCCGGATAGTTACGAAAAAAGTTGTGTGTGCAGATGTCTGCGTGCGCGTCTGGGCCGTGCGGCGTGGGCGGCGCGTGCGTGGAGGAGAGCGGCGGCGCGGGGTACCGCTGCGTGTGCGCGCGCGGCTGGGCGCCGCCGCTGTGCGACGCGCCGCTGCCCGCCAGCACGCCGCCGCCCGCCGCGCCCGCCGCGCCCGCCGCGCCCGCCGCGCCCGCCGCCTGCGCGGACCTGCAGTGCCCGCCGCACTCGCACTGCCGCGACGCACACTCGCTGGGTTAGTTGTACATGTACATGTTGCATGTTTAACAACGATACGATACAGTTAGTGACGAGCGCTCCGCCCGCAGGTCTGCCCGGCATGGTGGCGGGCGTGATGGTCACCAAGCAGGTCATCTGCGTCTGCGATCTCGGATACTACGGTACATTGTTCATTTTATATATTTCTATTGCAAACTGAACTATAGAGAAATTGTGATATAGAAGTGTGTAAATAGAAGATAGTGAGAGTATGTTGTGGTGGCGGCAGGCGTGCCGGGGCGCGCGCCGAACTGCACGGCGGCGGCGGGCGCGTGCGAGGCGGGCGTGTGCCTCAACGGCGGCACGTGCGCGCGTCTGCACGACCGCGTCAACTGCAGCTGCGCGCCCGGATACAGAGGTACCCCGCACCCCACACCCCCCACACACACACACTACCCTGCAGTCTCTACACCAGTGTCTTCCTTTTGCAGAGGGTGTTTCAGCAAAGGGGTTGAAGTCTTTTTTATTGTTTGTGGAGCGGCGGCCGCGGCGCGCAATAGTTAGTGCGGCATATTGCAGTGTTTGCCTCCTCCGCTGTTCTGCTTTCATTATTTTGTAATTCGATTCATAGTGTTGTGCGGATCGATAGATCGATGATACTAATTTTGGCATGTCTCCGTTTTCGTCTGCCGCTGGATTGATGTTGCGCTTTCTTTGTCCGTTTTATTTGTTCCTTTAATCATTTTAATACTTTAATGGAATGTCATTGAAATCTAATAGTGAATGTATTTGATACCCGATAGTTTTAGTACTAGTCATTAATTCGAGTGCAATCGTTCGTGTGATGCCTTAGATGTTGTCGAATGTCGGTGTACTTAGCCAGTCGCATGCGAGGCGAAGTGCAGAGAGCGTAACGTGTGCGTTGTGCGCAGGTGTGTACTGCGAGCTGGCGACGGCGGCGGGCAAGGCGCTCTCCGAGCTGAAGGCGGAGCGCTGCGCCTCGGCGCCCTGCGCCCACGCCACCGCGTGCAGAGACCTCGTAAGCGTTGTGTTCGAAGGACGCGATGGCCGGTTTGCGATGGCTAGTTTAAATGTGTGTCCTGTGCCGGCAGCCGGGCGGGTTCCGGTGCGAGTGCGAGGCGGGGTGGGGCGGCGCGCGCTGCGACGCGCCGGCGGGCGAGTGCGCGCGCGGCTGCCTGAACGGCGGCAGCTGCGCGCCCGCCGCCGGCTGCGAGTGCCGGCCCGGCTACGGCGGCGCGCAGTGCGAGCTGCTGCTGGACTGCCGCGCGCTCGGCTGCCCGCCGGCCGCTGCGCACCGCGGCGCACAGGTGCGACACGACCCGCCGCACACTCGCTAACGTCTTATAATAATGTGCTATCAGCTTATACGTAGTACTTGTGAGCGCAGGAGTGCGTGGAGCAGGGCGGCGCGTGGCGCTGCGCGGCGCCGGGGGCGGAGTCCGCGTGCGCCTCCTCGCCCTGCCACAACGGCACCTGCCTGGCGCTCGACTCCGGCCTCTTCAGCTGCCAGTGCCCCGCAGGATACACCGGTCAGTGCACACTCTAATCTCATTACTTCAACTGTCTACTTATTTATGGAAGAAAGTTATTAAGTTGATTTTCATAGAAAAGTTAAGTTAGAAAAGATGAAAGTTATTAAGTTGATTTTCATAGGAACCTATTAATATGGGCACTAATACAAGTGTAAAAATTGTTATGTGATGAAGTTGTACAAACTTTAAACAGTAAGTAAAACGAAAATCTTTATTAGTATTATTTTATTGATTAAGAATTCTAATATTTATAAGTTCACTATAATAGGATCTATAGGTGGAATCGTGGTCAAGCGCTGTTTTTAAAAATCATAAAAAAAATGCATTAACTTTTTTCATCGGAGTATATCTTTCCTACTTTGTAAGCGGGTGTATCCTGGATTCGTTTGCCTTTCAAATTGATGGAATAAGGCAACACTGAGAATTCCCGTTTATATATCCCTCTGGCGCCGGGAGTCCAGCCTGCTACTTTACACACCGACTTGTACTTGGCGGTCACTGAAATCCAACCGATTGACGACAAAACCACGTCTCCGCAACAAAGTTTTGGTCCTTGTCCAGAGAATTCCAGGACATCTTTCCTCAATTTCAAACCGGGCCAGTTTTTGACTCTCTCCGCTCCACCTGTGGGTACGGCAAATAACTCTGTACCTAACAATTTCTGGTACACTTCATCGGCATCCTCAGTCTTCACAATTGTTATTGGCAGGTGCTCCGAACAGAATACTGTGAATCTACAGGGCTCGGAGCAATCCATAAAATCCATGCGCGCCAAACCCCCTATGAACAAAGTGGAGCCCGGGCGCAGGTAGTAAGTTTGCGGCTTCACTATATTCTTTGGTATGGTCATCAATAATTCCTCAGTGCTCAGCAGAGATAACACCTGATCCGGATGTATCACGCCAGGTGTGTCATAGAACCATTTGCTGTTAACAAATAGCTCATGCTTTTCATCCAGAATGTCAATGGGATTTTTTTGGTCAATACTGTCATCTGTTAATGGCATAGCAAAGGTTCTTCCGATGTGCCCAATCAATGATGGTGCATCACTAAATGTTTTACCTTTCACTTGGCCCTTCCTTATTTCATTTTCAAGTTTAAGAGCTTTAGCTTCGACTTTTAACCTCTGATATCTTTGTTGAATTTTCCATCCGGAGGGTCTGTTTATAGGAAATTTCAACAAATTCAATGTTGTCCCCGGCCACCTGCTGACAGTAGCCCGCTTTACAATATCGACAGCGTGAACTTTGCAGTAATCTGACTGCAGGAGGGCATTAAACAGCGAACTTTTGCCCACGTTGGTGCAACCCACGAGAAACACGTCGCCCTTGTACATCCATAGCTTGAACATGGCCGATATCAACTCCTCAACTCCGTAGCCTGTTTTTGCAGAAATAAGACTGACATGTTTAATGTTGGCATTGTTCAACATTGTTTTGTTGAGTTCCCTCATGAGACATTCTTTAACCCGCTTGAAATAGCCTACACTGTCACCGGGTAGCAGATCAACCTATAACAATTTTTATACATCTTGTAAAACTATATAAACATGAAAAAAATTGTTAAAACATGTTAATATTAAAATAACGATTATTACAAATATATTTAGAAAAGTAAAAACATTAATATTAGTATAATAAATATAGTTTACCTTATTAGCTACAACAATGAGAGGTCTCTGAGTGCCAATGATGTCAACAATGCCCGGCCAGATGGAGCACGGGAAGTCCAGCAGGTCCACCATGAGCAGGACCAGGGACTTGACTTGTCTGCACACAACATATTATTAAATATGTCATAAAACTACTTACTAATCTAGCAACAGTACATGTGTCTTTAGTAAAAGTCTAAATGGTCTACAACCAGTTAATCATTAATTTATTTAGGAGTGAAATCAAACTGTTAAAACCTTCACTTCTACTAATTGCAAGATCTTATAATTATATTCAGCACCATACCTTATATTTTGTAGAAGTTTTTCATACTCCTCAGGCTGTACAGTCACATCTAAAGCTATATTGTACTCTTTTAGAAAGTGACATCGTTGACATTCTATGATTTTTAAATCCTCATCTGTACGACCTTTAATGATCTCACTGGGCAAATATCCAGGTATGGCAGGGTCGCTGCAGTGCAGCAGAGCACCACAGCCGCCACATGGCACTCGGCTTATGCCCACCTTTGGGTCCGGAGTTCCGTAATTCTTACACCACTCTAATCCATCTATGTCGTCATCCTCTGATCCTTGTAGTGCACTTAGTTTACTATCATCAAAATGTTCATAACTAGTCATCCATCTATTTAAATTTGAACAATTAAATTCTTTTGCTCCTTTATTATCAGGTGAAATATTTATATTTGTAGGATTTGCGAAAGGAAGTTGAAATGTGTTTTCTTGTATAGAAACATCCACTTCATTATTGTCCAACAATAAGTTATTATTATCAATATACTTTAATGCCACAGGTAGGGGCGGCAATGATTTCTCTTTAAAGTTTTTAGCTGACATTTGCTCTGCTTTTCGCAAAGATTTCACGTAAAATTTGTAATAACCTAAATCTAATTTCTCCCTTTCTAGATAAGAATTGAATTTTATTTTATCGCGTAACTCAACAATGAGAGTACTTAAACTTGAACATGAGACTGTTTTTTCAATTTGTTCGGTAACTTTCGCACTTCTTTTTCTCACAAAATGACTTACACGGATTCTAATAACACTTTGATTTGGGTATAACCTAAAAAATGTCCGCATAGACATATACATTGTTTAAATAACCTTAAAAACTTAGACGTTATGATAATTCACTTTATTTGCTTTTATTCACATTTATAATTAGAGAAAATAATTCGATAAACATTTCATTATTTCTTTTTGTTATGACACAAATTCGTTTTGACTTTGACGTTTAGTTTGCTGTTGGCGTGACGTTTATAGTGATGTCCGTGTCATTGTGTAACGTGACCGTATTGCCGGTTTTTCCTGTTACAAATTCGCGGAATGCAAATGAAGTGCCGTTACATTTAATCTATCTATTCGCATATTTTTCAACAAATAACGATAATTAGGTGGCATATTATTCATAAATTCAGTTACTTTACTCACGTTTCGCTCCACAGCGATAAAATATTATGATTAGTAAAGAACACAAGTACGCTAGCGGATTTAAATCACTTGTGCAAACGATGTGTTACGCGGTGTGACTAATATTGACTTCAATGGTTTTTTTTTTTAATTAGGCCTCACGTTTTTTTTGTAGTGATAAAATGAGACCAATGTATAATTTACTAAATGTATTTGTATTTGTTTGTTTAATCAACGGTTTGTTTTGTTAACGGTTTTAATGTTTGTTTCATTAAATGTGGTTTATCACATAAATAAATGTCGTATTTCTTTTTAGGAAGGTTCTGTGAATCGGATAAGGACGAATGTTTATTGATGCCTAAGATATGCAACAACGGCGTTTGTGTGAATGTCCCGGGATCGTATCAGTGTTATTGCAAGCCAGGTAATACATCATGTGATATAGCACACTAATATGCACTCACCTAAACCTCATTTTTCAGTCTCCAATTAAAAAGTTATGTTAATTATTGTTGTGATTTTAAGGGTATACTGGTGATAGTTGCGAACAAGATATTGACGAATGTCTTTCGTCACCCTGTAAGAACGGCGGCACTTGCCAGAACTTAGAAAATAATTACGAATGTACCTGCATGGACGGCTTTGATGGTAAGCAAGATCATTAAAGTTGTAAATAATTGGAGAATAGCATGTACCAAATAAAAAAAACATACAAAATTAATGTTTTATTTTAGGCAAAGATTGTTCAATAAATATAAACGAATGTGAAAATAATCCCTGCGCCGCGGGGTCCACCTGCGTGGATGGCGTCGCCAGCTACTCGTGCGTGTGTCAAGATGGCCTCACGGGACCCAATTGTGAAATTGATATCGACGATTGCAAGGTACAGTAAGATTTCGCTCGTGATTCCGTTGCAGGCAACATACTTGTCTTCTCGTGGAGTGTGACAGTAAATGTGCGTTGCAGTCGCAGCCGTGCCAGCACGGCGGGCGCTGCGCCGACGCGCTCAACCACTACACGTGCGAGTGCGCCGGCACCGGGTACGAGGGCGCCGTCTGCGAGCTCAACATCGACGAGTGCGCGCAGCAGCCCTGCCGCAACGCCGCCACCTGCCTCGACGACCTCAACGACTACCACTGCGCCTGCCACCCCGGATACACCGGTCCGTGTGCGCGAGCGCGTCCGCCCCCGCCCCCGCCCCGCCTCCGCCCCGCCCACACGCTGCAACGTGCTGTGTTGTATGTGCAGGCAAGAACTGCGAGGTGGACATCAACGAGTGCGAGGGCGAGCCCTGCAAGTACGAGGGCATCTGCCTGGAGCGCAGCAACGCCAGCCTGTACCGCGCGCCCGACGCGCCGCCGCTGCCGCTGGGCCCGCAGCCGCACATGCTGCTGCCCGACCACTTCTACCAGCCCTTCTCCTTCGAAAATGCCAGCGGGTACCGCATCCATCACCCCCTGCCCCTGCCCCTCCCCCTGCCCCGTCGCACTACAGCGCAGCGCCTGTCGCAGGTTCGAGTGCGTGTGCGTGGCGGGCACGGAGGGCGCGCGCTGCGAGGTCAACGTGGACGAGTGCGCCTCCTCGCCCTGCCGACACGGCAAGTGCATCGACGGCGTCGGCGCCTACACCTGCCTCTGCGCGCCCGGCTTCGAGGGCGCGCACTGCGACCAGGAGATAGACGAGTGCCTCAGGTGACGTCACACCCCTCCCCCTCGCACTGCGACCCTCGCCACCATCGCCACTCATAAACGATAAGGTGCAATGCGCGTGCGCAGGTACAATCCGTGCGCGCACGGCCGCTGCTACGACCTGCGCGCCTCCTACTACTGCGCCTGCGAGGCGGGCTGGGGCGGCCGCAACTGCTCCGTGGTGCTACAGGGCTGCCGCGACCAGCCCTGCCGCAACCACGGCACCTGCCTGCCCTGGCTGCGACACGAGACCGAGCACCGCTTCAACTGCTCCTGCACGCCCGGACACTACGGCACCACCTGCGAGAAGGTGCGCCGCCACCCACCTCGCCAGCACCTCGCCGCGCCACGCTCGCACTACACGCGCCGTGTCCTTGCTTGTGCAGATCACGACCATGTCGCTGGAGAACAGCAGCTACGCGGAGGTGCACACGTCCCGCGAGGAGGGCTACGACATTTCGTTCCGTTTCAAGACGACGCTCGGTAACGGCCTGCTGGCCATGGGCCGCGGCCTCACCTACTTCTTCCTCGAGCTGTCCAGCGGCCGCCTCAACCTGCACTCCTCGCTGCTCAACAAGTGGGAGGGCGTCTTCATCGGCTCCGGCCTCAACGACAGCAACTGGCAAAAGGTACACGCCGCATGCCGGTGACCCTGCTGCTCCAACAGTAAAGGACGCGTGTCGCAGTATATAGTATTAAGAACCGGTTTGTGTTGTGCGCAGGTGTTCGTGACGATCAACTCGTCGCACCTGGTGCTGGCCGCCAACGAGGAGCAGACCATCTACCCCATCAGCCAGAACGAGGCGTTCAACGCGTCCGTCACCTCGTTTCCTTCCACGCGGCTCGGCACCGCCGGCTCCTCCTACGCTACCCTTACGCACGGTCCCAACTACTTCGTCGGCTGCTTCCAGGACGTCGTCGTCAACGGGCAGTGGGTGCGCGCCGCCTCCCCCCGCGCCTGGCGCCCTGCGCCTAGCGCCCCACCCGCCCGACTACGCGCCCTTTACTTATCTACTCGTGTTCAGGTTCTGCCGGAGGATTCGAACGCCACCTCGTCGGAGGCGACGACCGAGGAGGCAGCCGTCGAGGAGGAGGAGGAAGGCGCGGAGGGCGCGGAGGGCGGCGAGGCGGAGGGCGCTCGCGCGGTGCTGCACGGCGTGCTGGCGTCGTGTCCGCGCGTGGCGCAGTGCGAGCCCAACCCGTGTCGCTCGGGCGGCGCGTGCGAGGACGCGTGGAGCAGCTTCGTGTGCACCTGCCCGCGGCCGCACCTCGGCGCCACCTGCCAGTACGCCTACACCCCCGCCACCTTCGCGCACGAGGCCGCCCCGCGCCGCGAGACCGTGCGCGTGCGCGTGTCGCCCGCCGCGCGCCGCGCCGTGCGCGCCGCACTCGACATCTCCATGTTCATCCGCACGCGCAAGCCCACCGGACAGATCTTCTACCTCGGCTCCGTGCCCAGGTGACACACTTTCCATGTCGAATAGTTATCGTCCACACATCTCTGATAATTATTTATTTTAATTGAATGCGCGGTCGCAGGGACGGGCAGGCGGAGGAGACGCGGGTGGGCGCGTCGCTGAACGGCGGCGAGTTGCTGCTGCACCTGCGCTTCAACCTCACGCCGGAGAACTACACCGTGGGCGGCACGCGCCTCGACAACGGCCACCTGCATCTCATCGAGGTCGGCGACTCTCCACGGGAGCGACGCGGCCGCCGATACCGATAGTTGTTACAAGTTATGCATTTCCGTGCAGGTGGTGAGAAACTCCACGTTGGTGCAGGTGAAGCTCAACGGCACCGAATACTTCCGCAAGTCGATCTCGGCAGCGCGCCAGCTCGACGCGCAGGTCGGTACCCTGCATCCTCATCCGCAGCTCGAACCCGCGGCCTGCCGCGCTTTTTGATCAGATTACGATATCTTAATTTAACCAGATAATGAGATTTCGTGAAGAATGCGTAACCTTTTACGACGAGACGTAGATGACGTTGATGACTTAGATGACGTTCGTGAGCAGGTGCTGTACCTGGGCGGGCCGCCGCCCCTGCCGCAGCCGGCCGCGGACACCACGCCCGCGCCGCCCGTCGCCGCCGCGCTCGTGGCCGCGCCCATCTCACCCCTGCCCGCCCCGGCCCCCGCCCCCGCCCCCGCCCCCGCCCCCGCCCCCGCCCCCGCCCCCGCCCCCGCCCCCGCCCCCGCCGGCCCCGCCCTCCTCCGCCGTGCCGCTGTCCCCCGCCCCCGCCGCCGCCCGCCTCCTCCACGCCGGAGCCCACCACCGTCGCTCAGCAGGACGACGACCCTGATTACTTCAAAGGTGTCATACAGGACGTTCAGGTGGGGTATTACTGATTTATAGGATGAGCGTCAACCAGTTGCTGGGTTAAGGCCCGCACCTCGATGACGGCAGGAGGTGGAACGCGCGGTGTTAGTGTTAGTTGTGTGAGCGTGTTCTCTGCGTGCGCGCAGGTGTCCAACGGCGAGAACGTGTGGGTGGTGGAGTTCTTCCCGCTGGTGGCGGAGGGGCTGCAGCTGCCGCCGGCGTTCGGCGAGGTGTCGTTCTCCGGCAGCGGCGTGATGCGCGGCGTGGTGTCGGACGACGCGTGCGCCTCGCGCCCCTGTCTGCACAACGCCACCTGCTCGCTCACATGGAACGACTACACGTGAGTGTCATGCGCATGCCGCCCGGCCCCGGCCGCCCCCCTCGTGTGAACTAAAACTAACGCGTCCGCGTGCGGCGACAGGTGCGCGTGTCCCCGCGGCTACAAGGGCAAGCAGTGCGCGGAGGTGGAGTTCTGCCAGCTGCAGGGCTGCCCGTTCAACTCGCACTGCCGCAACCTCGACGGCGGGTGAGTAGAGGCTGGAATGCGACACATTCGCGTACACGAGTTCTATGTACGTACAGTACTAAAGTAAGGGGACGTGGTCGCCGGCGCAGGTACGAGTGCGTGTCCAACGCGACGTTCGACGGCGTCAACACGACGCTAAGCTACCGGCTGCGCGTGCCGCCCGCCTTCCCCGAGCCCGCCGTCGAGCCGCCCGCGCCGCCGCGCTCGCTCACACTCACCTACAGGTAAGCGCGCGCCGCCCGCAGCGCCGCAGCGCCCGCAGCGCCCGCACGCTGTGTCCTTGTGTGACGTCGACAGGAGCAAGACTGGCGGCACGCTGCTCCACGCCGAGCTGGGGGAGTCGTGGTTCAGCGTGGGCGCGTTCAAGGAGCAGGTGGCGGTGCAGTGGCGGCTGGGCGGCGGGCTGCCGGCGCTGCGCCGCATGCGTGCGCGCCGCAACCACCTGCAGTGGGGCACGCTGCGCCTGCGCCTCGCCGACGGACAGCTCACCGGTACGTCCGCGTCGCCGAGGGTGGGTCGATGCTCCGGCGGCGGCATACGAAGGTTTCTGTGCGCAGGTGCGTTCGTGGAGGCGGAGGGGGAGGAGGAGGTGGGGTTCACTGCGCCGATAGACGTGGCGGCGTGGCAGCGGCTCATGCTGGAGGGCGAGCTGCAGCTGGGCGGGGTGCGCCGCCCGCGCGCCGCGCCCTCCACCGCCACCGCCCTCACCTCCACCACTGCTCTAGTGAGTATCTTCTCTTATACGATTTGTTGAATGCGTAAAGAGGGATGCAATAAATATTCATTTGTTTTTAAATAATTCATTCAAAAGCAAGGCGTAATGTAGGAGCGACGTAAATTGTAATTTATATGAGTGTTACAAACAAACACGATATTCGTGTTGCGCAGGCGGAGAGCGGCACGGAGGCGGCGTGGGAGTACGCGGAGGGCGACGATATCATCGATGACAATCACGTCGGCGAGTACTTCAAAGTGAGTTCGGTGTTTTATTTAAAGTCTTTACAAAAATGATAAATGTTACTCGATTATAATGTAGTGAAATGTGCGTGTGCGCAGGGCTGCCTGGGCGCGGTGCACGTGGGCGAGCTGCTGCTGCCGTTCTTCAGCGAGGAGGAGCTGTTCGTGGGCGCGGCGGCCTCGCTGCTGGCGCGCCAGCCGTACTACGCGCTGCTGTGAGTACAGTGGGCGCGGGGCGCGGGGCGCGGGGGCTGCAGTGCAGCAGAGGTGACGGTGTGGTGCGGCAGGTCGGGGCGCGCGTGGGGCGCGGCGCAGGGCGTGGGCTGCGTGCTGTGCCTGGAGCAGGACTGCCGGCGCGGCGGGCACTGCGCGGACGTGCGCAGCTCCTACGCCTGCGCCTGCCCGCCCGGGTACGCCGGCGACTACTGCGAGGTAACACACGTACACTCTCATTTATATACACGATTGAATCAAATTTAAAGTCGTATCGGGAGGTGAATATGAAATAGAGTTTAAATATGCAACGTTTGCGTCAGATCGACGTGGACGAGTGCGAGGCGCACCAGTGTCAGAACGGCGCCACGTGCAAGGACGGCGTGGCCGCCTACACCTGCCTCTGCCCCGAGGGCTTCCAGGGCGAGCTGTGAGTATGCGCCGTGTGGTGCTGTGCGGCGTGTGCGGCGTGTGCGGCGTGTGCGGCGTGTGACCGGCGTGTGCGTGTCTCGCAGGTGCGCGGAGGACGTGGACGAGTGCGCGTCCTCGCCGTGCGAGAACGGCGGCACGTGTCGCGACCTGCCCGGCGCGTTCGCGTGCGAGTGCGGCGCGGAGTGGCGCGGCGCGCGCTGCACCACGCCCGCGAGCGCGGCTGCGCGCACGCCCCCTGCGCCGCCGCGCGCGCGCGCTGCCGCGACCTGCCGCCCGGTGAGTGCCCACCCCGCACCCCTCGCACCCCTGCATCCACACCCTGACCGCCCGCTGTCCGCAGACCCCCCCACGGGCAACAACTACACGTGCGACTGCTTCGAGGGCTACCAGGGCGTGCACTGCGAGCTGGCTTTCTGCGAGGTGGAGCCCTGCCGGCACGGACGCTGCCTCCTCGACGCTAATGTGAGACATGTTACAACACTAGCCTCCCGACCTCCTTAAATGTATTCTTAATTGTATTTCCGCGCGCGCGTGTGTGTGTGTGTGTGTGCAGCCGCCGCACTGCTCGTGCGAGGAGGGCTACGGCGGGCGGCTGTGCGAGGCGGCGCGGCCGGAGTGCGGCGGGGGCGGGGCCGGGGGCGGGGCCGGGGGCGGGGGCTGCCTGCACGGCGGCCGCTGCCTCGAGCGCCGCGGACACTTCGTCTGCGACTGCAGCGGCACAGGTCAGTACACGCTCACACTCGACACTTCGAAAATGCGGATCGACTTTACTGTAAACGTGGGAAAAATTCTCTGAAAACAAACACAAACAAGTATTGAGACGTGATGCCGAGGATCGATACCGTATCGTGCGATAAGGCGGCGGCGGCTATCGCGAGATCTGCTGATAGCGCCGCCGCCGCTGCTCAAACTTTATGAAATACTCATTAAAACGTGCAAAAAATATTCCTTTACCAATATAGATGTTTGGTCGATGTTGTTTGTATTTGATGGCCATTAATGTGGATCATTATTCAAGTTACAGAGTTCGCTGTATCGCGAAAGATGTGTGTGAAAATTTAATGTGTCAAGTTTCCAAAATCTGACGTCACGGATGCGTCATTCATTATAATGTTATGTGGCTCAGATTTTGTGGTTTAAAAACTGTTTTGATTCCTTAAATAGTCAAACACAATGAATGATTTTAAGCAAACTCAATCGATGCTCCGACGCCGGCTGTTTCTTACGATGGCTTGTAGTAGGTCGGCGGCGGCCGCGGTCACGCGACTGGATTCTGTAATTGTTTGTGGCTCGTTATAATTAATAAATTCATTGAGTGTTATCTCATTGTGCGCGAGACGAGTGCGGGGGTGGGGGGAGGGGGGGAGGGCGAACTAGAAATATCCTCACAGTTTGTGAAGCACTGTGCGGCGGCGGAGCGAGGCCGCGGCCAGTGTTGTCAGGGCGCTGGAGGCGGCGCTGTGCAGCCAGTGTGTAGTGTGTAGTGCTTTGTGCTTTGTGCAACTGTGTGTGTGCGTGGGGCGCGTGGGGCGCGTGGGGTGCGTGGGGTGCGTGTGGAGGGTGTGCGGTCGCGGGCATGCGGCGCGCGCGGCTCCTCGCCCTCGCCCTCCTCCTGCTGCTGGGTACGCCAACATATAGCTTTACAAATACTTTCTACAACTTATATTTTGCAAGGTTTCTTGCCTAAGGATACAGATATGAAATTGTATTTACTTTTCACAATTATTGTTTGTATTTAATTTTATAGATAATTCTGACGGGGAATTTATATGTGATGCAATGATGTGGACTCGTCAAGGTGCGGTGTTATCTTGTCTTGTATTAAATAAAGCGTGTCCTTGTTTGCGTTTAATACACAATGTCATAGTTTTTATCGCGCCGCCGCCACAGCCACAGTCGCGGCAAACATTTTTTGTTCAAATCCATTTCCAGCCACTTCCGAATTTTAGCAATCTTTAGTTCCGCTTTATATCGCTATCACTGTAATAAATCGTCCGAAGAGAGTTAATTTATTTTTTACAAACAATTTGAGCAAAGGTTTTGATTTTTAGTCATGTTTTTCAGTAATTATATAGGCGGGCGAGGCGGGCGAGGCGGGCGAGGCGGGCGAGGCGGGCGAGGCGGGCGAGGCGGGCGAGGCGGGCGAGGCGGGCGAGGCGGGCGAGGCGGGCGAGGCGGGCGAGGCGGGCGAGGCGGGCGAGGCGGGCGAGGCGGGCGAGGCGGGCGAGGCGGGCGAGGCGGGCGAGGCGGGCGAGGCGGGCGAGGCGGGCGAGGCGGGCGAGGCGGGCGAGGCGGGCGAGGCGGGCGAGGCGGGCGAGGCGGGCGAGGCGGGCGAGGCGGGCGAGGCGGGCGAGGCGGGCGAGGCGGGCGAGGCGGGCGAGGCGGGCGAGGCGGGCGAGGCGGGCGAGGCGGGCGAGGCGGGCGAGGCGGGCGAGGCGGGCGAGGCGGGCGAGGCGGGCGAGGCGGGCGAGGCGGGCGAGGCGGGCGAGGCGGGCGAGGCGGGCGAGGCGGGCGAGGCGGGCGAGGCGGGCGAGGCGGGCGAGGCGGGCGAGGCGGGCGAGGCGGGCGAGGCGGGCGAGGCGGGCGAGGCGGGCGAGGCGGGCGAGGCGGGCGAGGCGGGCGAGGCGGGCGAGGCGGGCGAGGCGGGCGAGGCGGGCGAGGCGGGCGAGGCGGGCGAGGCGGGCGAGGCGGGCGAGGCGGGCGAGGCGGGCGAGGCGGGCGAGGCGGGCGAGGCGGGCGAGGCGGGCGAGGCGGGCGAGGCGGGCGAGGCGGGCGAGGCGGGCGAGGCGGGCGAGGCGGGCGAGGCGGGCGAGGCGGGCGAGGCGGGCGAGGCGGGCGAGGCGGGCGAGGCGGGCGAGGCGGGCGAGGCGGGCGAGGCGGGCGAGGCGGGCGAGGCGGGCGAGGCGGGCGAGGCGGGCGAGGCGGGCGAGGCGGGCGAGGCGGGCGAGGCGGGCGAGGCGGGCGAGGCGGGCGAGGCGGGCGAGGCGGGCGAGGCGGGCGAGGCGGGCGAGGCGGGCGAGGCGGGCGAGGCGGGCGAGGCGGGCGAGTTCAGTAATTATATAGTAGAATCGAGAACCTGAGTTATGGTCGCTGTCGCTGTAACTCACTTGTTGAAGTTACTTTTGTATAATTGACGTGAAGTGCTCAATTCAATGTATTTCCCTCATTGATTATCTATATTAATCTATACTAATATTATAAAGAGGAAAGATTTGTATTTTTGTATTTTTATATGTATTGAAATAACTCAAAAACTACTGGGCCGATTTTGAAAATTCTTTCACCCTTAGAAAGTTAATTTAACTGTGAGTAGCATAGGCTACTTTTTGTAATATCACGCGGGCGAAGTCGCGAGCAATCACAGCATATTCTTTAATTATACATTTTTTATTAAAAAGCCTTACACATACGCCACGCTTTAGGCTTTTCACACTATTAAACTTAGGGGGTAAATAAATTGGAAAAAATAGTCACGCGGAAAAAGAACAAAAAGTCCAAATCAATAGCATCAAAGAAACGACATTGCCGTGGTAACGGTCATTTTTAGCTAATGTCAACGGTCTTCGTTTTTATCTGTGCATTCAATATTTTTTTATAATTCCCACCGGATGAAGCCGCACGGCACAGCTAGTTGTCAATAAAGCATGTGTGTGCAGGCTGGAGCGGCGCGCGCTGCGAGGCGGATGTGGACGAGTGCGCGGCGGGGCTGGCGCGCTGCGCGCCCGGCCGCTGCCGCAACCTGCCCGGCTCCTACACGTCAGTGCCTCCTCTCTGTCGCACGCGGCTGATGGACGACTGCTGACGTATCACACGTAATATTTGACTTTGTGTTTAGTTGCGAGTGCTCGCCGGGCCTGTGCGGCGACGAGTGCAAGCTGCCCGACCCGTGCTACGCGAGCGGGGCGGGCAACGAGACGGCGGCGGGCGCGGCGGGCGAGGCGGGGCCGTGCGAGAACGGCGGGCGGTGCGAGCAGCGCTGCGCGGCGCAGGCGGACTACACGTGCTACTGCGGCGCGGGCTGGGCCGGCAAGAACTGCTCGCAGGCGGACGTGGGCGCGGCGGGCGCGGAGGGCGCGGCGGGCGGGGGCGGCGGCGCGGCGCGCGTGGCGCTGGGCGTGGGCGGCGCGCTGCTGGCGCTGGCGCTGGCGGCGGGCGCGGGCGCGGCGCTGGCGGCGCAGGCGCGGCGCAAGCGGGCCACGCGCGGCACGTACTCGCCCTCGGGCCAGGAGTACTGCAACCCGCGCGCCGAGATGATGCACCACGCGCTCAAGCCGCCGCCGGAGGAGCGCCTCATATAGGCTGCTCCTCACTCCTCACAAACCTCACATCTAGACAATCGTGTGAAGTAGCCCCGCCTCACTCACTACGACGCCAACAAGGACCTGTGGTGTATTTAACTTGGATTTTTAGAAAGAACACCCGAACAATGTAGTTATTGGTTTGCGTTATATCTGCTGCGTCGCCACGAGCGGCCTGCGACAGGAACTTTGCACCAATTCTACCTTTTTGTATGATGTATGATGGACAGTAACTAAAAAAAAATTTAAGAAGGACTTGATGTTATGATTTAACTATGTAATTGTATTTCAATTACAAGCTGCGAGAGGTGTCGCCGCCTCTTGCCTCGGGGTCGTCCATTAATCACGTGATGTTTATTTAGCAAATGTCCAAACATCAAGAGTTATTATATCCCTCCCCGACCTCACCGTGATATTTAGTATTTTTCACAAATTTCCGGACATCACTTGATTGCTGGAAGATCCCGTGTTTTATAGTTAAGTAAATCATTATTAAGTATAGTAAGTACTACATATTAAGATAAATTAAATAAAATTACGAAAACAATAATGTATAAGAAGCTTGTGTAAATGGCTCGGCAAATGTCAGTGGCGTTAGTTATTTTCATAAAGTTAACTTAATTGTATTTAAAATACACATGAAGATTTTACAATATTTTAAAGTCACATCGAATTTAGTGGCATTTCCACTGAATATATATATGTAGTTAAGTGTATATGTATATAACTGATATTTGAAATTTACCATTATTTTGTAAATTATGTCTTTGTATAAATTGGTTTCCTTAGAATAATATTGTAGGACCAAAGTGAACTTTTATCCCACGACGGCGGAATCATCGACATCCCGTTGGCTAGATAGATAATGGAATATTCTAAACAATACGAATTGTAAATAAATACATATAGTGATAGAACATTGACTTATGTTACGTCAGTGTGGAGCGGCGCGGGGCGGGGCGGGGCGGGGCGGGGCGGGGCGGGGCGGGTCACTGTGTGAACATTGTATTCAAACGAATTTATTTTATATTTTCGAAATTACCTTTACTCTTTAATATTTATAGTGACACTTTTATATGTATTGTGAGGCTGCGAGCCCCCGCCCCCGGCCCGCCCCGCACGTCGCGCGCCGCCGATTAGTGTTAAGTAAGTTTTGTAATAAATATAAAAACGAAAGCGTGCAAGATTCTAAATTAGTTGTAAGTGAAGGCGGAGTCCGCAGAGCGCCGCGAGCGCCGGCCGCCCGCGCCTTGCCGCGGCCTAGCTCTAAGTACATTTAGTGTAGTTGTAACATTGTATGGAGGAAGCCGAACGGCGAAGTGTACTTAACTTTTACCACATCCAGTATTTTGTACTCAACTTGTTTGCTCAAGGTTTCGCCTCACATTCCATTCCAGGTGGAAGTATCGCAGGCGCCGCTGCTGTCCGCGAGGACTTATCTTTGTACTTATTCGATGTATTTTGACATTGTGATATTCTTGACGCGTAGTGTTATATATTGTGTGTGGTAGCGGCTCGCTGACCGCGCACGTAGGCTAGCGCTATTTATTGTGTACACACGTCCATACAAGTTTGACCCTTGTTTATATTATATACACGTAGGACCAAGATGCTTTGATATAGTCACATGAACTGATGTAAAGTATATCTCCTGCACTGGACGCGGACGCGCTTCTAAATGTATCTGAGTTAGATTGGAACTTAAAACTTATCTAAAATTATTACTTTTAAGTGTATCAAAGTGACTTAACACAATTTACATTGTACTTATTTTAAATGCTATAAAAAGGATTGTAACAGTATACTAGTGTCCATGTAACTATGAAGCTAATTTATGTAAATACGAGTGGGGCGGGTCTGGTGGCTACAGCGCCCCACCCCGCCCCACGCTACTGACAGCTTATTGGCATTTACTCAATAAATATACATTCCACTCTAATCGTTATTTTATTTTCTCTCCATTCCTATTGAGGAACCAGAGGTTCAACTACAGGGCACTAGATGACTGAAGTTTGCTAATTATATAAATTCTATCTCTAAAATAAATAATATCTCGAAAACCCTTAAATAAATATTATTCATATTGAAAAAAAAAAAGTATGGGTGGATTTTGTGAAAGAGCAGCTTATGAAAGGAGTGGATTCAGATATGACGGCTGATAAAGATGTATGGAAGAGCAGCACATACTGTGCCGACCCTCCATAAGGGATAAGGGCAAGTTGATGATGATGAAACCTTTTCGTTTGAAAACTACACCTTTTTGTGGAACAAACTTTTGTCATCAAATCACATTTTTACAACCGCCTGTACAATCTGTCAAGTGTAGTTTCTCAGTTAACAGTAAAAGTTTTTTACGTATTAGTGTTACAAGCCGCGCGGAAAATGAAAGTGTCTGGGAGGTCGTTTGTCCCATCAAAAACGTCTCTTCTTGCAGGGAATATTGATAGGACCCTGATTGTGATATAATAAAAATGAAATCTTTGAAAATAAAAGTATAGTTAAGGCGAGGTTATGGCAAATTGCGCATCTTTGGAAGGATAGAACAGCATTTCTACAAAGATTTGATTCGTGATATTTAGTATGTGTAACTTCAGTCCTTTAACTAAAGCCTCGTGGAACAGAATCACGATTGGACAAACTTTTCTCGATAGATTTATTTTTTGAAAATGTGCCTAATTCTGTAAAGATCACCATATATCTGCAATACAACAACGAAAGTAAAAACTCGAAGTGGTTTATTTGATACACGAGTACTTTATCTTCGGTTAACCCGAAGCTTTTTGCAATACATTGATTAGTTAATTTTAATCGAATTTAATTAAAATGAGCTCCCAAAACCATTCGGATTTCGCGTCAGTCCGCCCGCGGGCGTCGATGGAAGCGGACCTGTGCTCGTCGCTCCGGCGAAACCCCCTGCGCGTCCCGCATTTATGTGACCACGTGAGTGACGGAAAGGCGATAGTCTGCCCGATAGCTCGCTCTCTTTTTATCAAGCCCGAACGTAAAAACACTGATCTATATAAAATTGAACTTCCCACAATACTGAAAGCGCCACGCGAATGGAATATAAATATTAATTATTTTTTTTATTTTATTAAAAACTTACATATTTCTATTTAATTAAATTTATAATGAATCGGAAAATAAGCTTTTCATTAAATAATATTTTCCAAATTCGTAGCGATTCTTTAAGTATAAACGGACGATTTTGTCACAAAACAGTATTATCTTACTAGAGGGGTCTAAATAATTTAGATTAGTTTGACAATTCATTTCAAATTTAGTAGGGATGGGTTGTGTAAAATCAGTCATGAATCTTATCAATATCGATTTTTATTCTTATAGAAGTTGGAATCGACAGATTTATTGTTATAACAACTAATGAAATAAAAAAACGTGTTTCCCTCAAATTAATAATAACCATAACAATTAGTGAGAGTAAATAAATGTTTATTACTAGTACAGTCGTTTGTTATTTATATAGTTCGTATGTTTTCTAATACCACGTGGACGAAGTCGCGGGCAACAGCTAGTTATAAATAAACTTAATGTAAAAATCTAAATCGGAGTCGGGATGGCGCTTCGCGGCGTTCGATGTTAAGGACACGGCCGCGAAGACCGACGAGACTCGACTCACGCTAGTGATGGGACTCGAGTTGCTTTTCACTCGAGTGACTCGAGTAAGTTTTACATTATCGGACTCGAATGAAATTTTTGCCAACTCGAGTTTCAAGTGACTCGAGTCGACTCGAATTACGAGTGACTCGTAACCATTAGAGTGATTATGTATAGGAACCGAGCCGAGTAAGAAATTCTGACAGCAATTTCAGTATTTTTTTTTAATACATTGTTTCTGTTCTTTTGTTGACTTATTTAAACTTCATTTAAGTTAATTTTAAAGCATATTTATTATTATCTAAATTGTGTAAGAACATAATAAAACTGTTCATATTTTGATCTCATGAAAATCCTCGTTACAATAAATTAAATTGGAAACTTTTTAGTATTACATAATAATATTTCAATTCGACTGGTTTATATAAGAGGTTTCTTGGTTACGTAGACAGGTTAAGTTTAAACGAAAATTTTATTTAATTAATATTTTTATCGTTTTGTTTAGATTTTTTGAGTAGCTTATAAAAAAAATATCTATGTTAAATTAATATTGTTTTATTCGCTTTAAAATTTTGGTTATTCAAGTTTTATAATCCGAGTGACTCAAGTCAATAAAAATCACTCGAGTCCTATCTTCACTCGAGTGGCATTCGAGTGAGAAAGT
This sequence comes from Papilio protenor, assembly GCA_029286645.1. NCBI lineage: Eukaryota > Metazoa > Arthropoda > Insecta > Lepidoptera > Papilionidae > Papilio > Papilio protenor. The sequence continues at coordinate 7,292,624 of JAGSMZ010000006.1, read as the reverse complement.
TACCAGTACCGAGTGACTCGAGTGAAAAAAAGTCACTCGAGTCCCATCACTAACTCACGCGGTCAACCGTGCGGTGCACCCCGCTCATTGTTTGCGCGCGCCTACTTCTTCCCCCCAAAAAACGCAAATTGTCCCGAATACAGCCCCTTAAGTCATAGTTTTTGGCAATTTAATATCGTCTCCACGGAAATTGTCTACCAGTATTTATTTAGTCGTTCTTAGAATAATTTTCAACACATATGTGAAAATCAGCTTTGTAAAAATAAGTGAACTGAGGTGTATTTTTTACCAACTTCATCGCGTGATAGCCCGTAACTGCCCCATTGGACAGGATAACTAATGGCCATTCGGGTACATACCAACGAGTACTATCTAATAGTATAACAATAAAGCTTGTGAATGTAATTGTCGTCATCCTGCTCTGGGATCTACATCTATAAACTTGCCAACTGATATAGTATCTTTCAGAGAAAGTACAGGTGTAGAATTGTGTTCACTGCCTCGTCTATATATTATTTAAATGTCATTGTGAGTAAGTATTGAGCTATATTAAGTACCAATAGGCGATAAGTAAATATGATTTTATGGAATAAAACAATTTCGTACAGGTCACAAGTTTAATTATTCATAAATAAAACAACAGAGCTTAACTCTAACACGTCCGTTGAATACTGTACAGGCTGATACATAACGTGACTATGGTACATAACAACGCGCCATTCACAATAGTAATTACATCTGCACTCCCCCCCCCCCCAGGGGGAGGACCAACAACATTTTGCACTAAACATTACATAAGATGCAATGTAATCTTAGGTTTTCAGTTCCAGTGTCCAGCAAAGATATAAGTGTTTCTCCAACTGTCTCACTGCACACTGCGGAGGTCGACAAGCGCACGCGTTTTTTAAAACTGTCATAGATACCTAATTTGAATCTATTTGTATATAATCTTCAGCACAAAATCTGCACTCACGCGGCGGCGCGGCGGCGCCTCGCTCCACTCAGCATTGGGAGTAAAGGAAATAAAATGGAAGATTTGGGAAGTACTGTTGTAGCTGGAAGCAGATGTCAGAGGACACAAGAGAAGGTGTCTCTTTCCCGACAAAATTGCATCTTTGCAATGACATTGAATGAAGTGACGGGAATTCACGTCCGCCAACTAATCACTGGTAGTCAATGATATATGTAGTGTGAGGGCGGGGCGAGGGCGAGGGCGGGGGCGGGGGCAGATGCCGCGACACCACTCGGACACAACCATTCTTATAGAGCTACACGAGTGTAATACAAAACAACATTCAATTTACAAATTGTAAAACATTATATGGCATAATTTTAAATATAAATAATAAATATGCATTGCTCGGTCGGGCGCTGCGGGCGCGCGACGTGCGTACAATAAGTCCATATCGCGGGCTGCGCGGGGCGGGGCTGCGCGGGGCGGGGCTGCGCGGGGCGGCTAGATGTGCAGGCGGCGCCGCGCGGCCTCCCGCCCGCCGCCGCTGTCCCACGCCGTTGGCTACCTGGATTTCATAATCAACATTATTTTTGGTTATTTTGCGAATTCCAAAGTTGTAAGGGCTGCTAAACGTAATTGTAATATAAATGAGATGAGATATGAATGTAATGTTGATGTGGGGCGTGGTGTAGGGAGTGGTGTGTCGTGCCTGTTGTCGTGCGGGTGCAGCACCACGCGCTGGTAGTCGCGGCGCGCCAGCTGCTGGCGCTGGCGGCTGCCCAGCTCGGCGGTGCCGTCGCGCGTTATGAACAGCTGCAGCCGGACGCTGCAACACACACGCACACTTTGTATTAGGTGTAGTAATTTAACAGTGTCACATAGGTCGAGCGGGGTGTGCGGGGTGTGCGAGGGGTGCGGGGGGGGGGGGTGCAGTAGATCGTGTGTACGTACTCTCAGCGGCGTCGTCGACGGCGTGCTTGAGGTCTGTGGCCGCGAGCAGCTCGTCGATCAGCGAGTCGGGGTTGACGCGCGTGTTCTCCACGCGACACGACACCGCATGCTGACACACAGACACACATAAAGTACACTATTCACGTAAATTATTTACTAGAACAAGCGTTTAAACAAAATTGTATTGTAACAACAAAATATGAATAAAGAGTGCTAATTTGTAAGCAATCGCACCTGCACGTCGTCGGGCGGCGGCGGCGGCGCGGGCGCGGGCGGCGCGCGCTGGCGGCGCTCGCGGGCGGCGCGCGCGCGCTCCAGCGAGCCGCTCTCGGAGGCCGAGGCGGTCAGCGAGCCCGACGACGGGTTCCTGTCGGTTCATCCGCGACTTGTACAACTGCACTCGTTTATATGGTAAGGCCACTACAGTAATGCTATCACCTTAACAAATAAAAACCAGCGACTTAAAATATGACACTGATATTATTGTTTTCGTCATCGAAGCTTTAGATCTTTAAATTATTTTTCTCTTCCTATTCTTTTTGAGATAACAATTACTTTTTAATCTCGTACCGTCTTCATTCAACTTGACATTTGTAAAATAATAAAGCTAGAAAAATTAAACAACATATAACATACACATGAAAACATAGCTAATACATAAAAATACATGCAGATTTAAGATCCAGCAAAGCACATGCAAAAATATTTAACACGTTATTATATTTGCCATATCTACAATATGATAAGTTGGCACATGCAAAATTAAAATCCAAATGTCTCTTCATACACCAAAGTGTGTAATTTGCTATTCTCGTAGGATTAGAAAAGCGACATGTAGACATTGTGGGCAGTTGCGTCGACGTCTACTGCACGCAGGCGTTCGGGGGATAAATTAAATCATATAAGAACAGAAAATAACATTACAATCTAAGCTGCAACCAAAAATAACTGTAAATTGTCAAATAAAAATAAAATGGCGACTATAAAACTAGAACATCTGGATGACAGGGGCGAGAAGCGACGTGGGCACTGACAACATCTATGACAAGACAAACGTGGGCAAAGTGTGGGCGTGTGTAGTGTGTGTGGGCGTGGGCGTGGGCGTGCGCTCCACTGTGCACACTAACCGTTCTGCGTGTACGTTGCATTGAATGCATTAAATCAGGACGAGTCTCACGCGTTACCAAGAATAAATTGATTTAGTATTATTGAAGATTATCCAGTACATCCTAGAAAATTGAATGTGATTTGAAATAAATTTTATATTATACTAGAAAATTCAGGTGTACGAAGATATGTTTGACACGAAGCTTTATTATATTACAAGTAACTGAAGGAGTGCACTGATGTACATATCAAGGCAGATTGGAGAATGGACTTAGTGGCTTCGAGAGCGGAGTAAATTGCATTTAAAGAGCGAATACGTGGAGCCCGCAGTGTAAAGTGCGTGCGGTGTGCACTGTGTGTAGTGTGCGGTGTGCGGTGTGCGGTGTGTAGTGTGCGGAGTGCGGTGTGTAGTGTGCGAAGTGCGGTGTGCGGTGTGCGGTGTGCGGTGTGGCGGTGTGCGGTGTGCGGTGTGTAGTGTGCGGTGTGCGGTGTGGCGGTGTGCGGTGTGTAGTGTGCGGTGTGCGTGTGCGGTGTGCGTGTGCGGTGTGCGGTGTGCGGTGTGTAGTGTGCGGTGTGCGGTGTGCGGTGTGCGGTGTGCGTGTGCGGTGTGCGGGTGCGGTGTGCGGTGTGCGGTGTGCGGTGTGCGGTGTGTAGTGTGCGGTGTGCGGTGTGCGGTGTGCGGTGTGGCGGTGTGCGGTGTGTAGTGTGCGGTGTGCGGTGTGCGGTGTGGCGGTGTGGCGGTGTGCGGTGTGCGGTGTGTAGTGTGCGGTGTGGCGGTGTGCGGTGTGCGGTGTGTAGTGTGCGGTGTGCGGTGTGCGGTGTGCGGTGTGTAGTGTGCGGTGTGCGGTGTGCGGTGTGCGGTGTGCGGTTGTGCGGTGTGCGGTGTGGCGGTGTGTAGTGTGCGGTGTGCGGTGTGCGGTGTGCGGTGTGCGGAGTGCGGTGTGCGGTGTGCGGTGTGGCGGTGTGCGGTGTGCGGTGTGCGGTGTGGCGGTGTGTAGTGTGCGGTGTGCGGTGTGGCGGTGTGGCGGTGTGTAGTGTGCGGTGTGCGGTGTGCGGTGTGGCGGTGTGCGGTGTGCGGTGTGGCGGTGTGTAGTGTGCGGTGTGCGGTGTGCGTGTGCGGTGTGCGGTGGCGGTGTGCGGTGTGGCGGTGTGCGGTGTGTAGTGTGCGGTGTGCGGTGTGCGGCGTGTCGACTGACCGCGCGGTGGGGGCGCGGCGCGGCAGGGAGCCGTCGCGTCGCGCGCCGCACGCCGCGCACTCGGCCGCCTCCCGCCTGCGCGCACGCACAAGTCACGCACACAGTATACATACATACATCTCGTTATACAACACTACAACAAGATGTACAGACACAATTCGCAACGAACCGTCTACTGTTTGCGAAACAAACTTGGACCAGACCACGACACATTTTATATAGTTAAAGCCTATGTTTTAAATATCATTTACATATCCTTGAAAATAAAAGACATTAGTGTATATGAATTAAAAACCATTTCCTTAAACCATCACCTCGGAACATATTTAATAAGCAGTAGGAAATAAATCCATAACAAACAAGAAAAGACGCAAAAACAGAAAAAAAGAACATGAACATGTTACACCCATAACCTGTATTAGTACGCGGCGGACATTACTCGAGGCGGAGGGCGGAGGGCGGAGGGCGGTAGTGCGGCGCGCGGGAGGCGGGGCAGGCGGGGAGGCGGAGGGCTCGCGGCGGCACTCACCTCGTGTAGTCCGTGTAGCTGTGCCGCAGGACCTCCACTTTCCGACCTCTCTCTGAGGCGAAGCTGTTCCTTTGCAACAGCTCGCTATCGTTCTTCGGCGTGGAGGTGTGCACGTCGTCGTCGAGCGCCTGGTTGGAGAGACTGCGGAAGCGGTGGCGCACGTCGATGCGGTCCGCGAGCTCGGCGTCGCCCTCGGACTCCGAGGGGATGCAGTAGAACTCGTCCTCTATGCACCCCGACAGTCTGTTGGCGTTTGACACCAGCGAGTTCTTTCGGTGGGCGAGCGGCGTCAGGAAGGGGAAGTTGGTGAACAGCTCCTCGTTCTTCTTGTTCCTCTCGAGCAGCGCGGGAATGGTGTTGAGCGACTTTTGCTTGAAGATGTGGAAGTTGGCGAGCGGCTCGACGGCCGCGCCCGGCGGCGCCGCGGTCTTGCGCTTCCGGTCGAAGTACGTGGGCATGGCGAAGGTGTTCTCGAGCAGCGTGGAGTCGGGCGTGCGGTACTCCTCGCCGGCGGGGCTGGCGGAGGGCAGCGCGTGCCGCGGGATCACGTCCGGGGGGCCGGTGAGCGTGGTGTTGGGCGTGAGGTACAGCTCGGAGGTCTCGCCGACGAGCGTCTCCTCGAGCAGCAGCTTGGCGAGCGCGCGGCCCGAGTGCCTGCCGGCGGGCGCGGGCACGTGCAGCGTGCTGCTGCTGCTCGTGCAGCTCGTGCTGGTGACGCAGGTGGTGCTGGTGCGGTCGACGCGCACACTAAGGGATCGGTGCGGGGAGCGGGGGGTGGGGGGAAATAAAAATAAATTAATAAAGCCAACATCGCCGGCCGCTCGTTAGTCACGCGCAAGACGAAGACCGAGAAAGAAGCGTAAGATGTGTGCACAGGCGGCCTCCTCCGCTCGACCAATGTCCGCCAAGCGTTACTTCCTACAGCTCGACCTCTGCTACCCCATTCACATTCGAGAGTTCATTACGACACATCATTTAAAATATCATGAAAATTATAAAAATTACAATACATCACAATAAAATATTATATTATATTCTAATACGTAATTTAATATGCTAAATGCCTTAGATTAACTGGCCAAGGCGCGGGGAGGGTGAGGGAGGGCGAGGGCAGGGAGGTGGGCGGCGCGGTGCGCTACGTACCTGTTGTGGTGGCGCGTGTCGCGGGCGTCGGGCGCGCAGTCGCCCTCGGAGCTCTGGCGCGAGTGCGCGGACGCGGCCGACACCGAGCTGCCGTAACCTGACGCCTGTAAGTCAGGCTAATATTTATTTTATCCGACTCGAAGGACAACGACATAAAAGACAGTATCCTTTTCAATTAAGCTTGACATAATACTCCTTGCATCTTAAAGTTATCTACAAAAACAAAACAATCTCTTGACCAATTAAGATTTAAAGACAGAACATTATAGGTTTAAATTCTGCCCCGAGTGCTGCAGGAGAACAAGAGCAAAAGAAATACGTGTTCCCAGTGTTAATTTTAAATTCGTTTAGGACGATAGGGGGCCTCATGTTCAAGGTTTTAGACCATCTGCCGAAAGCGGAGTGTGAAAGAAAAAAAAGCTTTGCTCACTTTGCTGCTCATGTCGCCCGACGTGTTGGAGGAGTTGCGCGAGTGCGTGTGCTGCTGGCACGACGCGCACGGCGCCGCGCTCCCGGTCACCGCTGCGAATACACACAAATGCTACCTGTTAACTTTACAACACACACCATCGATAATTATTTTTAAGATAAATTTCCATTTGAGACTGTTATGTTCCTTCATATGGTCTTCCCCTCTCACAGGTTAGGTGTTTGTACACGGTGAGGTGACGTACCGTTGTAGTCGGGCACGGGTGTGTCCTCGTGGTCGGGCGGCGGCTCGCTGCCCGCCAGCGCCGCTATCGTCGGCGGCGTCACGCCCTCCGACACTGGAACTGTTGTTACAACTTCATTAATTCATGCATCTGATGTGTTTATATATAAAAAAATGTTACTGTATTCGATGATAGTGTATCAATTTAATTAGTATTGTATTCTTTTTAGTGAGTGAAACATGTATAAAGTGTCATCATATGCTGCGTTACCATGCGGTTTGGCGCCGGTGAGGGAACCGAAGCCGGAGCTGTTGGTGGAGCAGGCGCAGTCGTCGTCGGGCGGCGCGGCGCTCTCCGCACCGCTGTCGCCGCCCTCCACCACCTCTTGCTTGCGCTCCGGCCTGCAACAACAACAATGCACGTCAGTGTATAAAAAGACCCGGCCCGCATTGATTTCGGGGTAAATAACAATCATGTCTGCATTACTCACACTTTGAAAAGGGGATCGCCGGAGATCATGTTCATCTTGATGCGTAGTCGCAGCACCGAGTTATCCTGACGGCGGCGCGGGTCGTAGCCCTCCAGCAGGCAGTGGCGCGTCGCCTCGCCCGCTCCCGCCAGCTCCGCCAGGTTCACGTCACAGAAGCCCAGCTTCTGATATGACCGCCCGCCTGTCACCACAAACACCACTCTTTTCTTTTATATGCAAAAATAATAATGTAATTTGATATCGCTTAGCTTTTTTATCCTGTCATACTATACAATAACAATAAGTGAAAGGATGGCGTGATGTGACGTACCCTTGCACTCCTTGCGCACGGAGACGCGCAGCAGGGCGGGCTCGAGCACGCCGGTGTTGGCGTTGGCGCACATCTTGCACACGAAAGAGAACTGTGCGTTCCACCGCACCGAGTGGTTGCACACCTCCTCCCTGCAACGCAGCGCAAAACAATGGTCCATCATCATTGCATCATTATACCTTCCCGGAAATGGAAACTTGTCGTAAATGTATTAGTTGCATCGTAAATTTACACCTATCGTTAAATAGGCACAAAGCAATTACCATAAAAAGCTGATTTACAAAGTTAAAATTGTCTGTGAAATGTATAAAAATCTAAATATGTATGAAGATGATGCAACAGTTGTAACGGTAAATGTATCTGGCAAGGCACTCGCTCGGCAGCCAGTAAATCTGTCGAGGATGCGCAGTCACTTTCAATTAACCGCAGCCCCTTGTCGGCCGACCGCCGCCGGCCGGCGCTCGACGCGGCGATGTCGAGGAGAGCCCCTCGTCTGGGGGCCTGGGGCACAGACTAAATGAGAGGATGTCAATGATGCAAACCTCCTCCTTTTTTAAATCGGTTAAAAAACTCGTTACAAGGAGACACAACTGGCAAACATATCTCCTTAGAAAAATGGTTGCATGCTTGTCGAAGCCATGCTTTTGGATAACTAAAATTCTCGTTTCCTGTCGTGTCGTCGCCCCCAGTCGCCAACGCATGTGTTGGCTCCCAAGGTTTTAGGCATTTAATTTGTTTTATAGTGCTATATTGAGGTAAATATTTTATTATGTTTGTTTAGTTCAATGTTGGTTTTTATTAAATTCCTTGCAAATATTTTCAAGGCGCGTCGCATTCCTGGCGTAGTTCTGCTCGTTTCCCAACATTACGCCAGTATTAATAAAATATGGATAAAGTCTTTCTAGTGACCCTGAATTTGTAAGTGACTTTATACAAAAGATCTCTTGTTAATTGCAATAAGATTGATTCCTCCATGCGGTTGTTAAATCGTGAAGAATATTCACTACTTGTGTTTTTACCAATTACATGTAACAACGAACGGATAAAATGTTATTAAAAAAGTTATACGTATGTAATTTATATTGATTGTCAGTTAGTTCAGCCGCTGGCTTGTGGTGTTGGTCGCGTGTGCTGCGCCGAGGTTGCGGCACGCACTTCCGTTGCCTAATGGAGCCGAATGGCCGATAAACACTGCCCTATTGTCATTATTGGGTTATCGGAGCGTCTTCTTATCATGACTATTAAAATAAAATGTAATTCATTCGTTTTCCTGTATAAAGTCATTCTTGCCCAATTCGTATATCGATTCCAGTTCGACCATACCAAAAACGTATGCTCTACTAAACTAAGTGGCAAAAATAAATGCTTTTAAAATATTATTGAGAGTTTTAGTCTGTCCTTGACACTCCATTCCTTAGAAATGTAAGGGAAAGTGACATCATTATGTTAATTATAATAAAATAATGTCTAAAACAGCGGACAGGTAATTGGTTGTCACAAATTCATCGCTTTTTTGTATGAAGTATTTTTGAACGCGAACGAATGCGCTCCGTAAGCGCCGTAGGAAAGTGTTGCGAGCCGTGCCGTGGTCCGTGGTCCGTGGGCCGTGGCCTTTGATGGCGCCCACGCTCTATGCATCATTCGCACGTCCGCCCTCACATCATATTTGCACATCATTTATCTAGTCTCGCGAAAATTGCAACTATTGACAAGACTAATTATTTGTTTTCTAGTAAATCTGTTCGTATAATGAAGAACGACCAAACATAGAGCATGCAAATACTATGGCTAAACACGAAGTGATGAATTGATATAACATCAGATGCAACATGACCCCGAGGGATGCGAAGCGGATTTATTTTAATCATATATGTACAATATATGTATAACAACGATGTTAGTCTGCAGCTAATTACATTGTTGGATTACGGCTTAACTAATGAGATTTGAAACGACCACTGTACGCAATTGCAAACGTTAAAATAATACATCGAGAGTCGAGGCTCGTGTCGCAAGCATGCGATGTATTTTAAGTCACTGCGCCTTAGTTCTGGTTTTACTTGCTTCTAAGTCTAGGAGTTTTTTAAGAATTGTGTACTAAGCGTAGAGATGAAATTTAGATTTAAATTACATTTGACATTTTAAGGACACTTAAATTTTATTTGAGTATTATTTTGTTATAATGTAAAACGGGTAAGATAACGATGATGTATAAAAATGGCTTTGATTGGGTCGCGTGATGCGAGCGGCGAGCGGCGGGGATGGCGAACAGCTGGTGCGGTGTCCGGTGTCCGCACCGCCACATGCTCCGTCCGTGAGCCGCAACTACTCCAGCAGATGCGCCATTATTGTGCCAATGTACTCATTTCAATATTTTCAAACATATTACTTTGGAAATTAACCGTTTTCATCTCAGATCATATTGACAACATTAAACCAAAACCGATTTAAACATTTACCTCGCAATATAACATAACCGTAACCATAGCGCTCGTAGTGATGGTGGTGTAGTGGAAATAACAAATAGTTGCGGAGCAAGCCTCGTTATTGTTGTTCCCGGACCTTCCTCATCGCCGTGCCGCTGTAATGGCGAGTTGGCGAGCTATTTGCGCACAGTTTATTGACCATCAACACGCGCTGAATGTACCACCTACTGTAAATTCAGCTTACACATACATACATAGCTTAGGGCGTAAACTTATTCCCACTACAGCTTGATCGATGAATTGTGTTGAATATTGTATTAAAAACAGCCAGCTTGTTATAATCTAGCGATATACTTACACAAGAGGAAATGTCGATGTTAAAATAAGTTTTAAAAGTAGCAAAAGAGGGTATGATGCACCAACGATGAACATTCCATGTAGTCATACTTGTGCGGCAATGATGCGACATGACGTCGCGTAGTTTTGGCACATTTGTGTCGTCTACGTCACCCCCGGCTTAACGTCAGCCGTGGAAACAAACTGCGTGATCTCATTCCTTTGTATTTGTTTCCAATAAACGGTGAAGACATCATACATTAACTCACTTTTTTTAAATGCTACCTAACAGTCTTTAGTCACGAGACTAAGTTAGACTTACAAAGAAGCAAAAGTGCTATGACTGTTTTGATTTTTTTGTATAAACAACAAGTAAAATTTTATTTATAAATATATTATTGTTCCCGGTTGCTATTTTCGGATGTTCCTCATGAAGTGTGACATGAGTGTTCGCGGCGCGGTACGCTGCGCGACATAATTAGCGTGCAAGTGCACACATATCAAATCTGCTGTTCGTTTAGTTATAATGGTTTATACGATAAAACAGGAGAAAATAATCATATTCTTAGAGCATTTCAGGTAAAGCAATATAAATATGCAGTTAGTTTCAGACACAACAAATTAAAGAGATAGCTTAGAAGGTATTGGTGCTGGGCTGGGCCCGGTAGTTGGCAGCGCGCCAGCACTCGCAATACCGCTTTACAACTTATTTGAAATAGAAATCATGACAGAATTAGCTTTTACAGATATAGTACCAAACGGAAGTTATAAATATTTTGTTTTCTTAACATACATAATTTGTTACATTTTTTATAGATGCACGAAATAAGCAATGTACAATATTGACATAGAAACTAACATAATGATGTCAGCCGGTTAGAATATGCTAGTGATTAAAATCGAGTTTTAAAGAAAATATTAACACTTAGTAGTACATCTTTGTATCACGAAATAATTGCACGAACACGACTCGCTGAAAAGAAAATTCAGATAATGAAAAATTATACTTTTAACTTAAACCCTCGGAATATTGTGCATAAACGCCGACAGCGCAGCGGGTGGCGGAGTTCCCTGGGTTGTTTCCGCCTCCTCGCTGCCAAATTCTTTTGGCACGCTCCATGTAAACGTTGGAGTCACAATGTGCACCGGACAAACTTGACATTGAACATTATTTTGTCATGCACTGTTCCAAATAGTATACTCTATTTACTTTTTAAGACATTTTTTCCACGATTGCGGGAGATATTATTACTGAACTATGTATTTGACATTTTATTTCGCATACGTAACAGAGGTTTACAAGACAATTATTGTTGCCGAAAATTAATCACTACTTTGAACGGTCAAACTGTGAGTAATATTTAATTAAATTCTTGATTGCGAGACATATTATGTACATTAGAACAGATAAGATAAATTTGTAAAGTATTTATTTGCATGTTATTTTTACTATTGAGTAATACTTTGTTGACTCACGCACTATTCTCATGAATTTCCAATAGATACAGAAGATGAACAGAATATATTAGTTGGTGAATCGTAGATAGTTTAAAATAAACATGAGGCGAAATCAGTTCGTCGGTTAAAAGGTTTCCTCGAAACTCATTGCAGACATAATAATATAATATACATGGAGTTAAGTTACCGAGAAGTTACTCAAAACTAACCCCGATTTTCCTCAAATTCTCGTGAGTTTTTTAGGTATAGAGCAAACATATCAAAACCATGTACAGAAAATTGATGCGGAGCGAGCGGAAGTTGAGCTTACCTTCTGAAGCGGAAGTTGAGCTTACCTTCTGAAGCGGAAGGCCTAGCTTAATTGGATAAGGGCCTACAATCAGTGCTCGTGGCCCCTTTTTATTGATAATTATTGTTCTTATCTACTTAATAATAATACAATAAATCCCCAATATCAGCAAACATAAGGGAGAGAGATAGCCAGAAAGAAAGCTGCAGAGGCCATACTATATGTTTGTTGCAGTTAAACTGACAAAGACTAATTAGCAGACGTCAGCGAGTGTTTGGCTGTCTATGAAAGATATGTCATAATGTAGGTGGACGCTGGGAGGGCGAGGGCGACGACGACGTCCTTCACCCGCGCGCCGCGTGTCGGCCGCACTGCATCGATTAGCAGATTCATTCACAGCTAGGCTGCGCGGTGCGGGCGGCGCACACCACTCATGAATCGAACACCCCACAGCCCACACCCGCCGCCCCCAGAAAAGGCGTCAATTAGAACGCGTTTGATAAAATAGCATTACGAATACGATACTGTATATACTATATGAATGTAAGCAAGAGTGTTATAACTTGAAATAAGGAATTCCGTCCTAATCTAACTGGAAAGCTACCAAATTATGCCATGTGTTTATAGGAATTATACGATAATGACAGAAAATTTAATGAGCTGCAACTGAGATACGATGTAACGCCAAGCTACAGACAGCAATTCAAACATATGATGTGGTGTCGTTCGCTTTCATAGTTTAAAATAGGCGCGATGGCCTTTCCTCAAACTACTCGTAACTAGCGAGGGCGATACACGACACGCCGAATGTGAATCATTCTTTAAAATTATGCTAAAATTTGTTATTACCTCCCACCACTGAGCTAAGTGAAGTAATAGACGATAATTTAAGTTAATGAAAATACCAGATAATAGTGTTAATATTTCAGTTTCCAATGTGAAGAACACTAAAAGATACAGTTAAAAAACAATGGAAGATACAACGATGTGACTTAGATGAGATTATCCATCATACAGTGTATACTGCTATGTTTGCACTTCCTAATAGTTTAGCAGATGAGGCCGTGTTCGCGTTCAATTACCCGGAGTTATGCGTCCGTTGCTCTATGCTCTGTGCTCGCATGGCTCATTATCAATACAATCTCACCGGAACACGTCACAGCACAGATGAGATCACCGCACAAGCACATCGCGTTATTCAAATCAAACATTCACACACTCGCTGCGTACCGACAACATCCAACATCTTCACAAATACATATTTTTTAATGTTTTCCTTCAATCGAATGTACGATGGAAAAGTCGGCTCGGACTCATATCGTGGGATGTTTATTACCGAATGACTTCAACTGCGCAAGTCATATAATCGCCCTGTAAATGTTTTCAAAATCATCCGCCGCCTTTTTCCCGATTGAACTGAAGCATCAACAATAACGCTCATGTTCAGACTGGGAGCGGCGCGGCCTAGTTTCAGTGATACAGTTAAAGGGGACGGATAAACAGTGGCATCGCGTGCAACGTGCCTAGGAGCTGTCGACCGCTAGTACAAAGGACAGGCAACGCGACTAGCCATCTTTGTGGACGGCGCGGCAACAAGAAGTTTTAAATGCACATCTTCAAAAACAGAGAAACTCTTAATTATAAATTGAAATAAAATAACACAGGACAATTATGCTAAAATTGTATTTAAAATATAAGTAGTCTTAATTACTATACTCTTAGATAATCTGTGATAGTAACGTAACGTAGAATCGCTAGACAGATTATTTAGGACATAAAAAGGATGTAGTATAATGGCTCTGAGTTTGCGTCAATATATGGTTGTCCACCGGTTCGTTCGTCTTGACGAGAATGTAAGCAAAAACAGTGTGTGCAGTTAACACTGTTATGTTTGCCACTGCCATGCGAATGTAAACCGACCTTCTCTGTGCACCGCACATCGTGACCGCGGGAACGTCGCCGGATGTTTCCGTTGCTGTCTTAAGTATTTATATCACCGAGTGTCGTCAGTATCGGCACTATGTATGTATAAGCGTCGCTCTGTGATGTCAGTGAGTAGAGTAGGCACATTGGAGCAATCGATAGTGCGACGACGGACGGCAGATGGCATCTCATCGTCGACGCGACGTTTACGCGCTCTTTGCTACATGTAGGTTAACTGCTGCCACGTGACTGCCTGCCTTCACATAAATTTGTCAATTATCGTGACGCAACACACACATCGTTTAGAAGTTCTCGGAAAAAAAAGCTTCTGGAACTTCAGACGGATAAAATACGGATTCCACAAAGATGGTGAAAATTAGATTAGAAAACAACATTTATAACATAATTTCCGACCGACAAGAAGGCGATTCATTTCCGGTAGCAGTAGCGCGCCGCCCGCCTCGTAATCTAATTGCTCGATAACCTTTCACTTATTACTCAATACATTACATATTTGTATGACAATTACTGCTTTGTTATTATTTATCTTCACAAGACATTGAACAAGTATTCGAAGAAGTCTCGTTTTCAAATTAATTAAATTCTAATTACTTTAGGGAGTAGGCGAGTAGGAATAGAAGATGAAAGTTTAGAACAAACAAGACAAGATAAACTATTATATTATAACCAGGACACATATTGTCTTCAGTGTAATGTAGTGTGAGGAGGCTGGGCACACCGAGTGCGGGAAGGCCGCGGAGGATGACGTTTGCATTGCGATTACATTACGTGTTCCGTGTCTTCTACTGTTATGTTTATACAAATAGAAACGGAGACAGATCGGGGAGCGTGAATCACTATGACATAATAATCATAATAAGGTAATAGTCTGTTGCGTACTTTAACTCTTAACTACATATATTCTAGACAATTGTTAGATTTTTTCATCGCCGATCGCTGTTTAAGTTAGTAAAGACAAATAGCTCCATTGTATAAGTGGTGCCGAAATAACTATGCTTTAGAAATATACAGGCCACACAAAGACATTTTAATTCAACCACAAGTACAAATGTCTAATTTTGTCTACTTTAATAAACATTAATTTTCTACATTCTCAAATACTATTTATACTGCAATGAGAGCCAAACGTAATATTATTCCAGCCTGTGCAAGTTAACACAAGTGGCACAGAACACACAAATTCAGCGTTGACGTAATCTCGTACATACTTCTGAACATCAAACGCTGTCGATTCTTTTGATCGGCGCAACGCATCAGCGAGCGACTCCAAAACATCGCTATAATATCGGGTTAACGCTGGATAATTCACACAAACAGACATTCATTTTAACTTAGAGTGATTTAAGCGACGTTGCTTTTGATGTAACAGTTTTGTGTTTAAGGAAGAACACGAACCCTAACGTTGTTTATATGTTCACGGAAGATCTTTACAAATGGTACGAAGTTTGGCACCGATATACGAGTCAAAAATATGTTATGAATATCATTACAGTTTGGGGGCACAAGAAACACCAAACTTATTAGTGAAGTTCACACATGGCGTAGATGTCATAAAAGTTAGATGCGGCGTAGCATAATTAGTAAGTTCGGAGGATATACAAATAGATTTGACTTCCGCAATCCCGCGCCGCGCCGCGCCGCCGCACCGACACTCCCGGATAAACGGATCCGCCGCATCAAACACGCGGGATGACCTCATTATGATATTACTACATCTATGACACTAATACAACATTTATGAAATTATTAACAAAAGAAAGAATGTATTATAATAAAGCTTTCTATCTTAAATAAAAAAAATCAGTTCAGTCAAACAAACCTTATCGAACTTTTTTTATTGCCACCGGCTTTTTTGATTAGATAACGCACTCCCATGCTTATTTGACCACTTGGTGTTGTGTACATTCAATAAATATTTACAAATGCTACGGTTAATAAAATAAATAACCTCTCGCACATTAACTATATCAATATGAGTCCGGCTTTTTACCAGATAAAAGAGATTAGTACGATTAGGGTTAATGACATTACAATATAATAAATTTTTATATTATAACACGTACGTTGGCTACGTTAGACTCCTTTTCCAACAAGAGACTAGCCGTTCAGATGAGGGAAATTAGCTTATAAAAC
This sequence comes from Papilio protenor, assembly GCA_029286645.1. Taxonomy (NCBI): domain Eukaryota; kingdom Metazoa; phylum Arthropoda; class Insecta; order Lepidoptera; family Papilionidae; genus Papilio; species Papilio protenor. The sequence continues at coordinate 7,276,704 of JAGSMZ010000006.1, read as the reverse complement.
GATGAAAATAATTGCCATCAGTACGACAAAACGTTTTTACGTACGTATTTGATTTTTTTTTAATGTACTTTGAATCAAAGTCGGTTAAAGCGGCACTGGACATATGGCATTAATAGGATGGTCCCGCAATAAACAATTTACAAACTCGAATATAGACTTACACAATAAAACAGAGTTCAAACTCATAACAGTCGACAGGATTATGAAATTCCAGAGCGGGCCGCATATCGCGCAACTCATTAGCCGAGTCGTTCACTTAAGCGCTTTGCACATTACCCTATAATACAGAGATAATTCTAAAGCCACAGCTTGTTCTTTTCAAAACGAAAACAAAGTAATAAAAATGCTAAGCAGTAAACTAAAGCAATCAGACAATTGTATCGTTGCGAATATACAGTCGTGCTCGCCAGGTGGTTTGCAATATTTCTTGAATTTATCACGACGGTGGCATCAGAAAACTTTGCACAGGCAATGCATTTTAGAACAGCCTAACTAAACATCAACCAACTCTTTTCGACGTTGTCGTGTGACCTTAATAGTTTTTAATTTAGAATTAGACTTTGCAAGTCGGTTATTCAACCAGCCAATGTAATCAACTAATCAGCCCATCTTGCCGCGCGGAACCGGCATGCACGTGTCGTGCGCAGGTGATGTGTATGCGGGCGGGGCGGGGGAGGGGTGCTGCCGCTCGCATTTTTTTCGCGGTCTCCGCCATTATTGCTTGCAATTTAGTTTTATTTCGCTGAGGTCAACGCCCGGAGCGCCGCTTGCAGCGGTTACGTCGCCGTTTATGACTTGTTATAGTCTGTGCCACTTTTTTGAATTCTTTAAAACGCATAATCGCTATTTAAGGTATAAAGTTATTATAATAATGTGTATCTAGTTATGTATATCGGTGGCGCGTGTTTGCACGTGCACCAGTGACATTCAGATAACTATTACGGGTACTTAAGAGTGGAAATAATGACATTTATAAAGGACTTGTGCTTGTATTAGCGTAAGGGTGCAAGAAGCATCTTATATAGGTCAACTAGATAGTGGTTCTATGTAAAGTTAGCCGACAATAAAGGTTGAGTTATTTTTATTATTATTATTTAAATAAAAAGGAATGATTAATAGTGATATTTTTTTTTTACTATGTGCGGCACACGCACACACACGTCAGCGGCGCCGGCGCTACTGATACGAAACATTTACATCCGATGAATAACTATTTTAATGAAACTCTATAATGTAAGTAGTACATATTATGTTCATTAATATAAATATAAAGCAAGTAACAATTACTCAACAAGACATGCGTGCAACAGTAGGTAACCAGTGCACCGCGGTTTCCACATTCCAACAGCAACAGCAAGAGCGAGCAACAACCATTCAAAGTTGTCGTAAGAACTGGTGTTGTCAGTAGTACGTACATCGTATATACATATGTGCGTGCTATTTGATGGCTGAATGCACTAGTGGGCCAGCGAGCGCTGTGATTGGGGGCAGATACGCGGTGTGCCGGCGGGCGCCGGCTTCGAACCTGCCACCCGTCGCAGATAGGAACCGGAATATCACTCTGTCGCTACTTGTATGTACTTTTGTAAAATAACGGCTCTTGTTGTGATTGCACTAAGATATTTGACTAGGTAATACGTTTTAAACCGGTTCAAAATGACATGAGGAAAGTTTTTGTCCGAGTTCCGAACGAGAACTAGATAAAGAACAATTAAACCGGTGACAGCAGAGTGTAGCCTGTACGAGCGGTCAGACTGACACTCCATGTCAGTGTCGCTCGCACTGGGGACAGTTTTGGACATGTACCGCTATGCGACACCACGAGTAGTCTAATTACAAGTTCTCGCTTATTTGCATTTATTATACATTTTTGTAATAAACAAGACAAGTGAAGTTTATACTGAGATTAGGCTTATAATTTTTTGCATGGTCTAAGAAACTAGTTTTTTTAACGAAACTTAACAGGAACTTGGGGATATAAGTATTTTGTCTTTATTTTAGGTTATTGTACCGTTAGCAGTATTATGGAGACATACATATATGTGGTACAATACATCTTACACTCAATTTATAGTTGCTATCAATTAGCGTGTTGCGCGTGGCGTGTGCGGCCCTGCAGCGACAGCCGGCGCGGCGTAGATTGACGAGCCTCATACGGCACTGCTAGCCACTGAAGTCTTTGATAAATTGCAAAATAAATTTTAGAATATATCATAACAATAAATCAAGATTTATAATAAAACTCATCCAAATATTCTTAATAAAATATAACTCTCCAAGACTTCACAATGACAAGACTGGTAAATGGCTAAGCTTGAGGAAGAATGAAAAGCTATAGTTCCTCACTACGTCACTTCCGTCACTTCCATCCATTACGTCACTTCCGCATAGCAAATTATAGCATAACTTTTTGTAATCAGTCACATAAATCCATCGCACGTGTTTCTAGCATCACGCTACAGGGAAATTACGTCCAAATGTGTGACGTGTTAGAGTGCATTCTCGGCGGACGAAGCGGGCAGGGGCGCGGAGGGAGTGTGGCGGGGTACGTCAGGGGTACTTTCGCTCCGCAAAAACTCTTTCACTTTCCGCGAGACGTTGTTCTTAGCGAAGCGCGCTAATTGCCCATTAAAACACTAATGAGCCGGCGTCGCGTGCCGACGGCAGTTAGCGGTCAGTCGCCGGTCGACAGTCGAAGCCAAGAAAGAGGAAAGTGGAAGCCGGTGTTCATGAACTATCAAAGTTCAAATTCATCAGGAGGTACGGTTGTCAAATACTCCATAAAGAATTAAAAAATACAGCCATATAATAAGCAAGGCAATGGATAACCTCGGGCGTCCATCGCGATACATCGATCATCATTAACTACGGTTTAGTAGCTCACACGCAGGCGACAAGCCGAGTCTGAGCTCGAACACCGCTTCCGCATTGTATTGCAATTGCTATTGTTTGCTCTCAAATCTCGCTTCCACTTGTCTCCGCAACAACACATTACAAATACTTTATTATATCCAAGAACTATCAAAATACGTGAGTGTACATTGAAGCTTGTGTAATCGTAAACTTATTAAACTGAAATGGTTGTCGTTACGTTTGTTTTACGCACATCTATACGTTTTTCGCCGAACATTGCATATACCTGAGCTATGGGAACAGTTGGTTTTCTTAGTTACACATATGGAAATATGTAAAATCATAAATAACTAATCTTGCTATATCGGCATGGCAACACGTGGCAGTAGTACAGCGGCCGGCGCGGACGGTGCGGACGGTGCGGCGCTGGAGCGAGTCGACGACCTTCCGATTATTGACGGCAATTACTCAGCAGAGTGCGACTATACCTACTGGTACCACATTGTTCGTGCTTCGACAGCCTACCATGTGTATTTATATGTGGCTTTACTCTTCCGGATATTTGTTTCATAGCAATTTCTACCTAGACAATACAGTTCACGCAAAATATCAAAATCTGCTGCAAATTACCGGAGAAGCCACGTATTGATAATAATGTTTTTGCATGAATTGACAAGTTTCCTTTCCTCAATTAAGAGCAAATCTTGTGTACTGTAAATTTTAATTAATAATTGGAACATTGATAAAATTGATCGAGTTTGTGGCAAAGCTTGTTTTTAAGTTAATTTTAACCTAAGTGTAACCAAACATAAATAGGTCGTAATCTTAATGAGATTTCCTGTACTGAGGGCCGTGCGGGTAATTAGAGCCTCCTCCGACCTTACCGACTTCCTTAGCCCCACGCCGCGCCGCACCGCACCGCACGCCCACCGACTGTGCCGTGTGATAACACGCGCGCGTGCGATAATGTTTCCAACGACTTTGATTGTCTCCGCAACCTTTGTGCGCAACTAATTTAAAGTTTGTAAGGCGCAGCCTAAGTGAGGTTTACAGGCAGTTGTTTTGACAACTTGCCTCGAACACGATTAACTATCCCTTAACAAATAATTAGTACATCAGGTGTAGCTGACTCTCCTGAGAGAACCTAAAGTCCAATATAGAAAAAACCTTTTTAAAGTTCTATCACTTAACATAGAACTAAACTAAAGCATTTTATAATGACGGTACTCCGTGATGGTGATGGTGTTGGCAGCAAGCCACAAAGTGATGATGGCGGTTGGTGCAGTGCGGAGCGTTGGTCGGACCTTGGCCAACTCGGCGATTAACTCTCGCCGCAGCCGCTGCGGTACAATTTACATAAAAAACGCTTCGAGAGCCGAAGGTTTGTGCAATCAATCTGGGTCAATGAGCAAACTTAACTCATTATTAAACGGATGATTTGAAACTTTCGTAATAAAGGAAATTATTCTTGATTGCTGTAAAACATAAATTGCCTAAAAGCCATTATAGACTGGGCTACGACCTAAAAATGAGGATTTTATCGCACCATGCTGTCACACGCCAAAAGGTATACAAGAAGTGCGAGTATGTACGTTTACAATCATTTTTAAAAAACCGATAAACTATGAATTCAAAAAATAACCCGCCATACATGTCAGGTCAGATTTTTTCCCGGTTCTGTTGTGTTTACCGTAACAAATATGTGTTGACAGCGTGACTTAACGAGCAATACTCTTGTTCTGTACGCAAGTACTGTAGTACGGCGGCCGGTTGAAACACACGGACGGACAAGCACTCCGCTCTATAAATACACATTTAATTATAGACTACGACGTCCTTGGCTCATCGGACACTGGCGACGCTTGTCGGTTAATTTATTGTGGTTTAATCGACTGCAGCACGATGACGACTCTTAAGTGCCTCCCGTATCAAACGAATGTCTTTAGCAATTAAAATTCTTAAATTATTTTACCTATTTTCTTTTTATCATACAGATGAGTAAACTAGTTATTTTACTACATATTTATTTAAGCATAGGAATACTCTCTACTTTTTAATTTTGCATCGGTTCGTTACTACGGATCTCACGTTCGAATATATTACGAGTACGTTTCGGATGCCAGCGTGTGCCGACAATTAGCTGAATTTTATTATGCAATGCTAATTAATTATGAAGGAATTCTTTACGCGCCCGGTGCCGCCCGCAACCGCCGCCGAATTGCGGACAATTCGCTTGCGTATGTAGCATAAATCATAATCACTAAATTGCGAAAATGAACACGGCTTCTGCTGTTGATAACGTTGATTTATATCGTGTTCATTAAATTATAGCTGAATTCGTAATTTGTATTTAATGAATGCACGCGTTAATATAGTTAAATCAGCGTACAGATTTTGCACATTTTCTACATCAAGTTACCAATTGACCTCCGTGTTCTATAAAATAAACTTTTATTGTGATATTGATTGATATTTTGATTTTTATAGAACAAGGGAGAAAACGAGTTACCCAACACCTAATATTATTATGAACGAGTTTCCGAATTACAACAATACCGCAATATGAAGGAGGCAGTCCAAATTTGCTGGCGGCGTTAGATAATAATCCATGTTCTAAGAATAAAATTATTTTTACAGTGCACAATCTCAGTTTAAAGCTGCCGGACGTACGGGAGCGGCGGGCAGGCTCCCCCTAACTACCCACTTCCCACTGCGCGGCGGGACTCAGGCTCGTACTAATTCCCACAAATTAATTTTCATCCCGCTTCAAACGTTTGTATATTGTACTTCATAAATGAATGAAGTAAAGTATATCCATAACACTTGAGGAGTTTCTCTTATTGTGTAAAGACTTCTTTTAACAAGTGTTATTAATGTAATTATCCACTTAGGACGAAAGCGTTGCGCGACGGAGAAACGTCGGTAAAAGTCGAGTGAAACGGGAGCCGTCGGAGCGCGCAATAACTACCATGACCCACGTACTACTGTCATTTCAGAGTTAATGATTATTGGCACTTTGAAGTTCAACATTTCAGACCGTTTTCCAGTTCTTCGCTAGTCGCGTGTGTAATGATCATTTTTTAAATTATCTTACGTTTCAAAAAGTAAATGAACCAAGAAATGCTTCAATGCAATAATAGAGAAAGTAGCAGACCTTGAAAGCTGTACTTTAACTGCCAGCCTGCAACCTTTACAGTTCCAATATTTTAAGTAAAAAAAAAGCATCGAAACGACGAGATTTTATTTCTTTCTAGAAGCAGGTATAATGTACGGCAGTATTTTTATGCAGTGTACGTTGCGCGCGGACTGTGTGACATTGTACGGAGTGCTAAGGTCCTCGAGTCCTCGCCCACGGGCCCCGGCACGGCGGGGTCTGTGCCCGGCGCGCGGTCACCTCCAATAAGAAGTATCACATTATGAGAATATTTAATACATTAAAGGTCTTTGAATAAATTATCTTCATTATCACTAACATATAATCCTACTATGTTTTTACAAAAAGTTACAATATTTTTGTTTATTTTGGCATTAAAAGGTCTGTAGTGTTTTTCGTATGACCGTGTTTAGACCACACATATTAGAAAACTCGGAGATTCAGAAAGTTGGTTCAGGTGGTGTTTTAATTATTTTTATGACATAATTATTTTTGATTGTTGAATATACCGTGCGAAATGACATCGTTTGTTTGAATAATGTCGACATAGTAACGAGCGTGATGGGGGCGACGCACGCCACCTGCCTCACTAGGCTTGTTCTTCCCCGGGAAAATACAATTGAGGGGGTGACCAATAGCATGACTAAACAATTAGTTAATAAAACTAAATTAAATATACAAAGGTAAACTCCAATGAAGGTGCTTAATTAAGACAAACAGAACTGACCTGCTCGAATGATCCTGAAAGTTGCCCCCGTCCAACAGACGGACCTTTGCGAAGAGCACTGCAGAGACGAAGGGCACCTCCGTCAGTTCCTCGAGGCAGCACTGGACCCCGAACTTGTATCGCTTCTTCTTCGTCATGAACGCCATGACGCCGCACACATCGGGCCCGGGGCAGAGGGCCCGCACTCGCGCACTCCGGTCCCACCCGGCTCCGGACGCACTGGACCGGTTTGGTACGGACCAAACTGAACGAGACCGGGTCGAATCAGTTTTTGGTACGCACTAGCACAAGCACTTCACTTTACATGTGTGTCGCGAAAACGCACGTGCAAATGAACGTATTAGGAAGCGAACTGCACAGCTTAGTTATTTGAAGAAGTAAAATGGTAGAGTAATTAGATTGTCATCGGGGAAGCTGGCGGTACAAGGCGGCCGACGCCCGGGCCGTCGCATAGCGGCCGGCGGCAGTCTGCAACAAGACACAGCGGTTAGTTCATTGTCACTGCGATGACTACGCATACAATGAAGCGAGCATGTTTATAGAGATAAACAAACAACTTTGAACACAATAGACAACATTAATCTATTTGTTATTTAAAATGTTCATAAAAGTGTTCAGAGCAAAGATAAACAATGCAGTATAAATGCTAGAATATGTTGAAGAATCAAATTAATTACAAACACGTATAACCTTGTCGAAAAACAAAGAATCCCTACAATTGCTTAAAATAGACACCTTCAAATGATATTGTTGTAACGGAATTAAGAAGCCGAAAAAGTATTCTTATTTAAAAAGTGTGACTTCTATCTACAATTTTTATTATTATTTGTTCCGTACGATTAACCGGTCGAGACTTGTTTACTTACAACGTGGCGTGTTGTCAAAAATTGAGCGCGAACGCACGCGCCTCCCGCGACGGTGCGCGCCCTTCACATCACCTGCAACAACACAGCACGCCGTGTACACAACCACACGGCCACAACTAAACAACGCCACGTCATTTATTTTGTTACGAGACCGGTATTGTAAACTTAAATATTGAAACATGGCCATCATTGAATGGTAAACAAGAAGACGGCACCTATAGAGTAAAATTGTCCTTAAAAAGTTTTAAAGATATAACCTACCACACCGGCTTTGCTAAATTGTTTACATCTGTGTATTGTGGAGAGGCTACTGAATTCGATAATGTAATCAATAAAGCATTGATGAAATATCTTTGGTTGTCTTAAGAAACTTTGATTGGTCAACAGTCATGATAATGTAAAAAAGAGTGACGATAATGAGTTTATAAGCGAGGTAAAGAGCGAGGTCTCGGCGCGCACGGCAGACGTAGCGATGGCGATTTGGTGTCGAGTGGCGGCGGTCGGGATCGGCCTTCGCGTGCCCATCTCACTTGCGCAAGCCGCATTCATTGCAGCTCCCGATACGCTGGAAACTACTGGCTTACGGCTACATTTCGATAAAGTAAATTAAAGAAACTCACAGTATATGGGCCATACCAACTATCGCTTTCTAAATTTGCTTTTAATTTCAAAAACATACATTGATATACACTATTGGAGCCCGATGCCGTTTTCAATGCTTACAGAAGGTTGCACCGTTTCCATTTCGCAACGGCCATCAAATAAACATAAAAGCAGGCGCGCGAGCGGAATTCCTCGAAAGCTGTCCAGCACCGACAGAACCAGCCCCCCCCCCTCGTATGTCGGTAGATATAAAACAGCGGGAACCATGTTTATTCCAGCACCTCTTTGGAGCTGGCCCGTTGCCAAGTTATTTACTGGATAAACATCTTGATAGTTTTCGGAATTGTTTAGAGTGGGTCTTTTCCGAGAAAACCCTATATTTTTTTATAATGTCTCTAAGATTCAACCTCTATAAAATGTCGTGTACCTCTTTACTGTTGTCAGGGATGTTACAACACGGGCTAGCTGTCTGTTTTCTGGTCAGGTGAAATAAGGTGGTAAAAGTAGTACACAGGTGCTTGCAGCGACACCATTTACCTTCGACTAAACACTGGATATATAAACTATTCTCACTGTAAAACAAAAATAAAAGGCGATTTATAAAATTCTGTACAGTACATGTTTGTGTTTTAAAATGACCAGCTACAGCACTGAACTAATCATTATTCAATAACTACAAGATAATGCTGCAACTTCGGAGTTTATTAAATAGCAAAAACTAGGACAGTTTATATGAATTTTTATAACATTTTGTATAACCAACGTTTAGTTGCGAGGTCGGCCTCTGAGTTTACTTTGCTTCCGACACGAACGCGTGTAGTTCACAGGTAAATCGCACAAATGTGTTAATTCAAAGTTTACTCTATATTCTACAATAGAAGCATGTATACCAGTGCGGAATATGTTTACGCATTGTAGCCGGGCGCCGCAGCGATAGCGTCGCTGAGTCACACGCACGCACTGCACACCGCAGCCGCAGCCGCAGCCGCACCGCACGCCCGCATTCCGCGTGTGATAACGCAGACAAATGAGCAAACGACACATGCGTTTTGACACACTCCCGTTGTGTTTACAAGTCTTCATTTATCTGCTATTTAATACATGTCGTATGTTTTTACATGTTCTTAACGACTCAATATGCAGGCCGCAGGAAATTGATAATATGTAAATGAAAACAGTTGCATTACCTGACAAATTAATTTCTTAGAGCAATGTAAATTAGAATAACATCATGGATACACGAAATACAAAAGTTTGCTTATATTAAGTGACAAATTCACATTAATTGAGCGGCAGGTATGGCGATTGTTTATTATCAACATACGGGCGGCATCGGTAGTAGGAATTACAATAATAGACACATTACAATGAAATAACGTAATGTAGTGAATATAAATAGAACCCGCATCAGCTAGCACATCGGAGGTCGCACTGTCGAGCCTTCAAAGTTTGAAACAAGCGCTGAGGAAGGAAATCCGTTGACGAAAACTTTGCTCATTATGAAATGTCCTGGTAATGTAGTATTCAAGTTTACACCACGACTTATAAAGTTCGAAAATGCTTTGATTAGATGGACGAAACAATACAAAATAAGTAAAAATCTTAAATGTTTAGTTGTACTTTATTTCAATGAACCAATAATCAAACATTAGTTGACTAATCGGTTGTGAAACTGCTGCGCCAACAAACAAATTCGGTGAAGTGTGAAATGGTTTCTGATCGAGAAGTGAATCCTATTAATTTGCCTAATGCCTGCCTGCGGCCGTCACAGTGGAACAGGCGAAATATCAATTAGTCAGGCCTGGGCAGTACACGATTTGAACCCTCAGCCCTTCTTTCATATCCTTCATCTTTTAACTCTGTCTAGTTTGCGAGACGTTTGCGAGACGTTTTCGCTAATGTTATTGTCTGGCATATTAAGAAAGCATGCAAACTGGCTGTTTTGCAAAATCGGATACATACCGATAAAATTATAATTTGATCATTGTGATAAGAAAAGGTTTTTACAACAGAATCAAATTATAATAAAAGTATTATTAAAAAAAGGTTAGGGACCACAATTAATGTGTGGGTCATTTACTACGGAGCAGACCATTTTATTATGAGTTTTATCAAAACTCGGGGAAAACATTGCCATTTAAATTACATATATTTTAAAACTAAATGTGTTTCAATCAAAGTTATCGCACTTTATATTATTCGTTAAGGCTTTGATGTCATAAGTTTGATGTTTTTTTTCCTTCAATTCGTTGCGATTTATGTCGGCGGTGTAGCGTGTCGGGGCGTGACGCTGCGTGGTAGATTAATTCGGCCCGCTATGACCTGCGCTCGCTCGAGCAACGCGTGGGGAAACAAGTGTGACTTGAGGGTACCGAAATCGTTCATGCACAACCAAAAATTACTTTATTTTAAAATTAGATGAGTCACTTTAAATTACTGTTACTATAGTGATGTGTTTATACACAACAAATTCCATTTGCGGTTAAAGTATTGAATATTATTCAAGAAAATCATGTGATATTTATGTTATCTAAATAAAACGAAATTGTTATTTTTGTAAACAATTAACTAAAACAATGATTAACTTTAATTTGTCTTAATTTGGTTAGTCCGGTTTATCGTTTTTTTTAAATGAACGAAGAGTTCTGTACAATTAACGACAGCACACTTAATTGTCTCTTTCGACTCACACTTAGAGTGATAGTCAATAAGAGATCGTTAAACAAAGAGCACAACTCAACAAATAAACACGAGAACAAATGTAGGTTAGTTACAAAACTTATAGACGTGTTTACAACTCGTGCGCAATCGCCAACAGACAGACAACTTAGACTGGAGCTCTAGCCGTTAGGGGAATACCTATATACAATTACATAATCAAATCTCCACCCACAAAGTAATAAGATTCTTGTCCTAAACTATATTCAAGGTGTTTGTTAACATTATTTTTTACTACAAATTATTACTGTTAATTCAATTACATATAAAAACATGAGGCGATCACTTTACACAATTGTATGTTGAAACTGTGCCACTGCGCGGTTTCATAAATAAAACTGACCACTGTAGAGTCTAATGACACTCAATATTGTTGATGCTAGCATGTTCTTTGAAACGTTTTATTAACCGAGTTTCAGAAGTAATAAAAGAATAACGAAAGGTTTTCTATTTTATTATTCAGATTGTAATTATTTAATCTGTGTCTGTGTGAACATTTAACCGCTAGACTAGAAAAGAAAAAGAAAGAGAAAAAGAAAGAAACCGAAGGCTGACATTTATGTTGACCACCCCGTTAGAAACATAAAGTCATGATGAGCACATATTTTACATAACATAGTAAGAGTGGAGCACGGTTGCGTATCGCCTAATGTAAAGGCTATTTGGCATTCTGCCACATCATTAACGATTTTGTAATACTAATGGTCAATATTGACATTATTCGGAAAATGGGCCTATATAACAAAAGAGTTTATTTGCATATTTTCTACATCGAAAAGTTCACCAATGACTTTATCATATAATATGAACTATGGGAATTGAACATTAAATCAGGTTGTATTGTCATGAAGTAGCATTTGGAATTGGGTGATAATTTCAAGTCGTTTTACAATTTAAGTTAATAGAAACAATTTGTGTTAAACTAATGTAACGTAATAAACAAAAACCACTTGGTCGATGTGCGGCCTTCAAATTGTAATTTACAGGAAAAAAAAATGATGTGCGATACAAACCGTTCCGGCCTCTCGGAGTTTAACTTTTTAGACTCGTTTTTTTAACATTAAATAAAACACTCAAAACCTAAAAACGTGATTCAAGTAAAACATACTAATGTAATATATGGCCACAGTATCTAAAACATAACCAATCACCGCATTGCAAAAGATACCAATTTAGCCGTCTGTGCTTATTTATTACTTACTGGTTCATTACTCTGGGTTTATTCAATTACTTTACAACATTTTTAGTACTTTACAATCGTAAACAACAAGAGTATTACATACAAAAGCAACATAAGGAACTAAATCCAAATAGCTGGTTTCATAACAAGTAAAATTGTAACAGGCAGAGCGTGACTGTCGATGGACAAATTTGGCTTAAAAAAAACCGCGTTCCGATCACTAAGTAGACGACTGAGAGACGCACGCCGCCGCCGCGTGTCATCCTAGGCCTCCGTAATTGACAACAATGCGGCGAATATGACCTCCCCCTTCCTCCTGTATGTAACACAGACGAGTTTAAATAAAATTGTAATTAACTGATATAACGTCGGCCGTTGCCACTACCAAGGTCAATTGCCAAGGTTGCAAATGGAATATGGAATCAGCAGACGAATACGTTCCCGTTTTATATCAGTTACGTTACTACTAAATATACTTCATACATTCTATATTTTATCATCAGTAAAAGGCGACAAAATTCCTTATAACTGTATGAATAAAGGCGTCCTTGAACTCCATGATAGCTATATCTGCCAGGAATGTATAATGATATTTACTGCATCGCATCTGACCCGTGTGCGCAAACGTTCAATTAGATAAACACTGATATCACTGATGATTTATTGCGTTTGGGAACAACTATTTAATTATAATTCAAAGATAATGTTTAAATGCTGCAAGTAAAAAGGTATCTATTTCATATTTGATCTTAAATACGTTTCTCTACAACATTACTACCGACGGCCACCAACTCAATGTTTTTCCGTAAAGTAACGTAAATCACTTGAGCAAGGCTACTCACGTGTAGCAAGGTTTGGATAAAGTGTAAACACGAAACATATTCAATATAACCAGAGTCGAGAACAATCTGTGACTAAAAAGTTATAATTGCTTCCGTCGGCAATACAAGTGGAGGCAGCCGACCGGCACAAGTTTTTGCAAAAGAACAATGTTAAATAACAAAGTGTGCATCATCGCTACAGCTGTGAGATCGAGCCGGTATGTTTATCCAGAAGTGAAAATTGACTGAGATAACAATGGTGTGTACTGCGCAGTCCCATGACCGTGGCGTGCGAAACCACTGCAGTCACGCGGTGCGATGGATTACGAATTACGTGCGATTACGAATTTCAGTTTAAAGTTTACTTTGAAGCTCAAGCTAACATCACAACTGTAATATTTGTTGCAAAATCGTATTGCAATGTTCAAATGTTGTAAATGAATCGTTATTGTCGTGACACACGACACCATTATGAATGTTAGTAACGCAGATAACACATAGGTACATGTGCATTGTACACCAGTTTTAAAACGTGTATTGAGGAAAGCAAATTGCTGATAAACTTGGGGTAAACTACGTATTAAAGTAATGTAATCTAAAATTTCACCAGAAAAAGAACACAATCATCCTCTTCATCCGAGTAATGGCGGCAAAGGCTCGTATAAACTGATCCTTTTCGGTTTTATGGAGACCATAAAAGTAAATAAGCGCGGAATTTTGCGGAATAGATGCTTCGGTCGCCGACACTGATGCAACCAAATTTAAAGATCTTCGAACATTCGTTACTAATTATATGTATTTTAATACTATGTAGCATTTATTGTTAATTTCAAGCTAAGCCGGGTGACGTCATACTTAAAAGTAATATCGTCGCTTGTTTGTAATTCAAAAGTCGATTAGTGCCGATCGCGTGGTTACTAGCACAAGGCGAGATGTTAGCAAGTCGCGGTGTGAATGCGGTGGGTGTTGCGGTCAAAGCAGAGTTTTCCCCGGGCGAGGCGACACAGCGGGGAAAGTCCGGCCGAGTGATCCGCGGCGGCGGTCACCAGCGCTTTCCACGCGCTTTCTGATACTACACTAATGCACGCAACAAAGCTCTTACTGTTCTACTTTGGTCGCTCTCGGTTCAAAGAAAACGTTCTAATCTACTCTTGGTACAAATTCATAAAAATGAATACATTTTTTCTATAACTAACAGAATCAATAACAACAAAACGTGTATTTTAACAAAGTATCGATAAGATATTGTGAGTGCAGTCGGCTATCGTGAGCACTTGCTACTTATCGAGGATAATGGTGACGTATGGCAGTTGGACTTTTTCAAGGATATATACTTGAGCACGGATAAAACTACACAAACAACGTCGATAATCAATATTCTGGGTAATTTTAATTACCTACATCTGACGAAGAGTAAATACACCTCTCAGTTTTAAGAGATCAAGGTAAAAATATATTTGTTGCGTATAAAAGCACAGACTTATTAATATCCAGACAGGACACGACAGCAGTTGACGAGGCGTTATTAACATTTATAGTATCAATGTCAGATAAGAGAAGCACCACTTTTACTATCTAACATTGACTCAGTATTCGTGGCTCTAACATAACATAACATTTGCATATGTTGATGATGAAATTATATCTGACATGTTACATTATAAATTCGTTTTTGCAATCGAAAATGTTAAAAGCAGGTTAACTGACGATGTCTCATACAATACATTTAGCGATAGAGTAAGTACATCGCTTTACTTCTATCTTTCTGCATATAAAACGACACACGACAATCATACTAATAGGAATTTAACAAAAGGTCGTATCGTTGGGCTCAGTGTGACGAAGAGATGACCAATCTAATTAACAATAAAAACTACGTCCACATCGTTTTCCAAAACCTCAACCTATATTATATTCAACATCGGTTACTATACTCATCATTTTTCCATTAAATTAACATTAACATAACTACAGCTTATTGGTTATCGCGTCATAAATTATGTGGTCGAAGAGTCAACACTATTATTAAAAGTCCCCAAGAATCGTACAAGGAAGTGGACAACATGTAAGTGCGCTTAGTACAACCCTACTGACATAATACACGATAACGTATCACCTGTACAGATGTAGATATGGTTAAAATCAATACAACTGGCAGCATAACAGACCACATTCGTAGCCAATAGATACGAGAGCCTTGACAACATCCGGGTGTTCAGCCTCGCGCCCATACCACAAACACAACAAACTAAATTCGATTCATCAATTACTATAAAAATCTATCTCGCCGCTAGATTTATGACGGCAATATCTTACTATACCAGATACAAGCCGTGCGGTGTTTAATATTATGGTTCTGAGAATATTTGCACAAACAAAATGCCAATCATAGCTATCGATGATATCCCAAACGCAAATTGAGATTTTGAACGCAATGAAATGTTGCTATAATGTTAGGTTTTACGTGAATTTGAAGAAGATCCTCTTACTGATTGTAATAATAGCAAGATTGATTGATCTAGTTGTCTGAGCGCGGTCTGAGCGATGCGAGGCTAGACGTTGTAAAGCGTTTGATATCGTATTATTACGTCAATTGCATCTGGATTGAATCGGTTACAATTCAGCGACTTCGATGTACTTTCGATTGTTGCAAAGTTTACACCGTCAGCATCATCGTCAGCGGGAAGATCGCGTGATATTATAAACAGTTTCGCAACGAATGAGCTAATCGCTCGGTCTAGTCTAGACGCAGCGATTCTATGCGCAGAGTTGTCGGTCGTTGACGCCACTTGGACTCACAAAGTCCGCTTCAGCAGTAAAACTGCGTTGTCACCATCAATAACAACAAATCTACTCTACACAAATTTAAACCCTACTTACACTGTCTTAAAGATACAGCTTAAACTGAGTGCTTGCGGTAAAGCATTTTTTAACATAGACAAAATATTTCTTTCCATAATATTCATCTCAGATACACAAAGGACGCAAGTACTTCGAAAGACGGATCAGACCTCAAAATGTAAACGACTATCGAACAAGTAGTGCACGGGCGTCAGATCGTGATAGTGTGAGATGTTGGACCGGCGCAGTCGGGGTCAACAACTCGACGCGGGTCGGCGGGCGCAGCAGTGGCGCAACTAACGGTCGCCACTTCTGACCGCGGCCACGCATCAACAACGGTCTGCGCAGTAAAATGTTTGAAACGTAATGGTGCTTTAGATAGGCTTTGCTTTTGTCAGGATATTGCACACTAATTCCGATAACGAGAGAAAATAAAAATATCCTCAAACAGTTCACACTAAACGATAAACTTTATAGCCCTTCCATATCATTTACAATCGTATGCTATTGAAACTAGCTCATAGGAATATAGCAAATAAATGGTTATTTGCTTGATAGTTTTACGACTGTAATTCAGTACTCGTTAATCATTTGAATTAGGCAATGTCCATTGTGCTTATCTGGGATTATAAACCTAGATAGTCGTTACGATGCTTATGAACTAACGGTATAAAACGTTTTCAGCAAATATTAAAAAGATTTATGAAAGCATTTGTAAAACAATTTATTATTACTAACATAATCGGTCAAAGGACCACAATTTATACTGTACTTACCTTGCGATTTTTAAACACTTTATGACTTTAATAATTGTTATTGACTACATAAGGTGAGCTATGTGGGCTATACGTATATTTATATCCTATGTCATATATCTGCACAGCTTGTTATATGGTCCAGCAGTGTTCGTGTAGCTTAGCACTAATTGTTATTGTCGGCTGTAAACTTTAATTAGCCCAAGCTCGTTTCGAGAACTGATAGCACGGAAATTGCATAATCTAAGTAAATATCATGGAACCGTAAATAAATTACGCGCCGATCACCTAGATGTTGAACATACGACTTCAGAAGCCAAAAAATCGTGATAAAATAAGCACATAGGTGACACATCAGTGCAAAAAAGACCATTAATATTCTAGTATATTCTGCAATAAATGTCTAGATAGTGGTCGGTCAGCAATGGGGACGCGCGATTCCCCTCGCGGTTTATGAGATCAAGGGCGCGACACCGCGGACAGCTCGACCCGCCAGGATGTATTTAGACCGCTTGAATATTATGATTAATCTTTCAAACGTTAATAAACAGTTAGGTGCAATGCATTTTTCACTAGTAGTAACTAGAAATAATTCTTTTGATTTTCAAATAGATCATTAAACGTTTAAACTACTGTTTGTATGTGATAGTTTGTTTGTACTTGTGGTAAACAGCTCTTTAATGATAGTAATCACGACTATCATTTACAACACAAACAATTGACAACTTCGGCGACCTCTTGACAACATTATAATGACGAAGTTTCAGTACGGAATATTCTAGTTTGTACAGTATGAACACGTATGTCATATTTCAAGTTATTACGTAATATTCAAAGCGCAGCGAAGGTGGATTATTTGAGCATCGATGTGTCGCGATGTGAAACTCAAACAGTTGGCTGTTCGATACACGATGCAAGAACAATCGCTCGTGTGTGCGCTTCTCGTAATGCATATTTACATTTCAAATTACCATTAACGACTTCCCATTGCTTAAACATGATAATACTTTAATTCCAATTTAAAATATTTAGATGCATTTTAGACATATCGATAAAGTCATTTTTGTGTAAAATATAGAATCATCGATGGTAATGGGTAATGGTTAATTATTGTGGCATATTCAAAATGCCACAAAGGACACTTCTAGGCTCTGCATAGCGTACGTACACCGTAGGCGTGAGAAATAATGGAAAATGTTTATAATCCGACTGATTTTAAACATCAATCTGTGTCGGATCTAAGCACATTTATAACAGTTAAACGAAGTTAATAACGATATCACAATATCATAACAACGTATCGTATATTATTACCTATACATGTCTACATGTATATCGACAGCTGCATATTGCTCGGTTTTAAAAGCTCAATGCGTGTGGTTCGAAGAATCGGCAACGACTAGCGCCTAGCGGTGACGTGGACGTGGTTCTCATCAAATGTGGCAGGTTACGTAAACACAAGGAACGGGTTAGACTACCTCGAAACCCCTCCCCTCCGCTCGCGCCCCGCAATCGTCCAGTCAATACAACCTCCCGCGGACATGTTTCGACGATTGGTAAGCTTTCGTACATTTACGTCAACTGCGCTTCTCTGTGGTTAGGCCAGTTTTAATGTATACATACCAAAAATAATGAAGTGAAAAAAAATCAAATTGTATCTAATTTGTTTTATTTCGTATGTGATAAGTGAATGTGCAGCGCAACGCGAGACGCGCCGGCGGGCGGCGGCGCTGGTGACATTGACCGTCGTCCACGGTGCGCTGCCGAGGTCACGCCAATAACGCCCGCACGCTCAACAATGCCGGACGACGAAATTTTATTTAATTTACACTAAAAAACAGCTAATTTACTTCCGGACGCGCTAATAATTTAACCGATGGTAAATGCATGTGTTACTGCTGCTAACGTTTAACTCCACATAAGAGAAAACACTATTAAAGTCAAATATTCCTTTATTTATGAAAACTTTCGTCCAGAACAATACGTTGATGTTTGTTTTGAAATTGGTTGTTGTTGCATCCGTCACGATATTTCCGTGTCAACAATACAGGTGGGCTCGCAACTCGCAAGACGGGCGCGTTTGTGACGACAATCCGGCGCGCATCGACAACAAAACGCCAAATACGTCACAGCGTGGCTTTGTTTGTCCAGGTGGGCGCATCACAATAGATGATCAGCCCTCGCGGACAGCACTGCCAATGTTTGACTGTTGACATTGACGGTGTGCTAACTTTCAGCTGTGTTCAGACAATGTCGCAATTTATTTAAAATTAATGTAAATACATTAAAATTGAATCAAGCGCTCACGTTCATAATTTCGACATTTATTTTACAGAAATCAAGCAATAACATTATTTAAATGAAATAATTGTCATGAATTACCTACATATATGAATGTAGGTATTATTGGCCTGCGGCATTAATGCGGTCGGCTGTGAAATAGGAAACTCGTAGCCAAATATAAGTCGGCAACTAAACAAATGTCCTTTTACACAAAGAGTATGAAGATTAAAACGTGTATAGCTTATGTGACGTTTTATTCCTTTTTTGTAAATATTGAGCAAAGTGCATGGAGATTGTCAACTGACAGGGCAATATATGAGAAGTGTCATTAACTAATATTTTATTATATAATAAGATTGAGATCTATAGCACAAATTAGTCTTAGTTCAACGTAAAGAAGTACCAGAGACGTGCAATGGATGCCAGCAGGTGCGACAGTGGCGATAAGACACGGCGCGCGTCCCTGCCCCGCTTGCCGCCGCCAAACCGCTATAAAAACTTATTGAGCAATTACCTGATAGCGCGCAACTGTGTCAAGTTCTTCTATAACACGATACACTTCACCGTTACTAACGGTACCGTCGTATTTTTAAACCAAATATAATTTACTAAAACATTTATTTACGATATATCAAAACATCGGAGATTCACTGTTTAAAACAGAAAACATTTAACTGCATTTAAACGTGAAACAGGCTTGCAACTGCCACATAATTTTGTTCCATAAATAATGTACATAAACCAGTAACTTTATAAGGAAGGAAGTTTTCTTATTTAGCCATTCAATGAAATAATATTTTCACGTTACCAAGATATGACAATACCATTGACATAGAACGACTTCCTCCGCCTGATGAAATGAAACCAGAAGCCATCATTAATATGGAGCCGTGAGAATTGAATCGATGCTTCGGAGTCAGAACAATGACACAAACATAATCAATTGTATGTAGTTACTGCAACCATCGCTACTCGGAAATCATTAGTTAGTATAAGGCTATGTACAAGAAACCAGGTTTCACCATTGTCGAAGATTTGAAAGATTCTAATACGTAACGTATGCTTAATATTTAGATAAACATTCAAAAACTCAAACACGCAAACACCTGCCTAATTACTAGAAGCAGGGTGTTCGAGGGGCATGAAACTCGGGGGAGGGACGGTCGTGTAATTACTTTGCGTGCACATTACAATTGTTGATTTGTATTAAAAAAGAGAAATCGACGCGCTCGTACCTGAAACATCAGCTATTATTGTGTGCTGAATTAAAACCAGCTAAATATGTTTTATGTAATGTCAAAATACAAAGTGAACAGGTTACAAATATGAACCTAAATACATATGAAGTACATGTACTGGTTTTTGGAATTCCATCTTGTGCCGATAACATGAACAAGTAACGTTTTATTTCAATATTTAATAGTAGTAGATATACATTGGGTATTCAAACCTGACATATATCATGGTTTGGTAATTCAAGGGCCAGTATTTGCATAATAATATAGATTAGTATGGGAGGCGCGTAGGGTCCCGCGGGCCCTAACTGGCGAAACGCGACCTTCAGTTTTGTACTTATCTGAGACCTTGGGCGGAACACTTCGTTAGAACGCGTGTTGAATAAACGGTCTATGTTCATTGTAAGCGTAAATAATTTTGTAATTCGATTCGCAAGTATTCATGTGGTAAAGACTGACCAAGTAACCAACGGATAATTGTAATGAAAAACGACGTTATATACGATAACGGAGTACGTAGACATTGCTAACGCTTATAACCCGCTTGTAGTGACACCCCACCCTACTCCGGGCACTACCAAACTACCTTTAGGCGAGCAACGGCGGGCACAAGGTCGCGCCGTCTCGCTGCCCGACACCGACCTGCTCAAGTGAATCTCACATTGAAAAACGTTTCCGTAAACTGAGATCATACACGTTACGTGTCTACTTGTAATATGCGTATCTACTCTATTGATTATTGTTACTCTAAAAACAACACAAATTACTCTTTTAAATTAGTCAGTTTTGAAAAATGCACATTCATTATTTTCCTCTGAATATTCATGTCTTATTCGTTGGGAATTTGATGTAGAAATTGTAAGACAATTGTGATTTATAATAGGGCAATAGATTTTACAAACCAATGTCCGTAGAAGAACGGTCTGGTTAATATTACGAAATTAAGAGGAATGTTCGTAAACTTGCACTTTCAATAGCT
Organism: Papilio protenor; assembly: GCA_029286645.1. Classification (NCBI taxonomy): domain Eukaryota; kingdom Metazoa; phylum Arthropoda; class Insecta; order Lepidoptera; family Papilionidae; genus Papilio; species Papilio protenor. The sequence continues at coordinate 7,255,689 of JAGSMZ010000006.1, read as the reverse complement.
GCCCTTGACTCCATTGGCGGGCCCTAAAGTGGCGCAGAGGTCTCAGGCAATGTCACAGCGCTCGGGTTTTTTCCTCATACCAAGCTACTGAATATAGAACAAACGGTAAAAATACGTCGATATTAATCTTCTTTACACATAGATACATGATATAGAACATCCATATTCATCATATCTATGAAACTTAATTAAAGTTAGTTTTGATTGTAGAAACTGTGAATCATATAAATAAATTGGACTAGTCGAAGCAACAAGTATCGCTACTTATTCACTCTTCATTTTTATCTAAATTGCTTGCAGATTACATAAGCTCACTATTTGCAAGAGCGCTCTCAAACTGAAACAATAAAATTATTATGTAAGATAAATTTAGAGGAACAAAATGGAGAGCGGTGCGTGGCCTGGCGGAGCGGAATTACGCGAGCAATAAAACAAATAATAATTAGCGTCTCGTTATCGCACCGCGCTCGAAACATAACGTTATGTTTAGTTAAACGTAATTAGACATTATCGCGGACCAAACGTCATCTGCTATATTTCTATGTTAGGGAGTTCATTAATAAAATAAACGGCACAAGGCGACCGACGACGCCGGTCGAAATTGACTCAACGTAACGCCATAAGATCCAGACGGGAATAAAACTTACGAAAAAACTCTAAGGTTACGCTTCGCATCGAATAATCAAAAGAATAATTTAACGGTTTTTTTAATCGTGTTAACACGTTTGATGATGTCATCTACGAGCCAGTAAGTGTCGCCAACACAAAACATACCGTATTGACTACTTAGTGATAGTTATATAGAAACAATTTCTTGTATTGTACTATCCAGTGACGTTTATCCTCGTCTAGACTAGACAACAATAATTTGAATTTTAATTTACACAAACCGTTAAAAAGATGAAATAAAACAAATTAATTATCCACATTGTAGCGCAGCGATAGGCCATTGAACAAAGAACTTAAAACGGCTTCAGATTTCAGTGTCGTTGTGTTTTGAAGTGTCATCGCGCCGGACGCGGCCGTCGACTCTCATCACCTCGATTCGACTCGACAACAAAGCATGTAAAAGGGTAGAGTTCTAAAAGAATCTTGGCTGCCTTGTCTCTATTTAGATCTTAGGTTACTGAAGTCATATAAAAGATAAACTAACATTTTAAAAACTGGTGAAAAGAAATCGAGCTATTTTTAAACTTTAGAGATTTTTTACATGGACTGGAAACCTAGTTAAGTGTTGGGTAATGGTTACTTAAGCGAGGGCAGGTTCCAGCCGCGATAGAGCATGACGTTCGGTACATATATGGGGCGTAAGCACACATTGGGAGAATTATCTAGTTGGGATAGACCATTTGGTATTTACTTTAAGAAATGAATATATGATATATTAAACTAAACCGTATATTAACCTTTCAGCGAACTTTTTGTTGCTATATTTAATTATTCCTCAATATATTGACATATATAAAATTTAATGTTTCCTTTGATACTTATTAAAAGTAAAGTGCGGATATCAACGACCATAGGACCATTTTCGTTTCATTTATAGCCTAATACGAAATAATGATTTCACTCGGCGCCAACTAGCTAAAGTCTACCGATCATTACTGGTTGACTGGTTTACTTATGTGGTGATGACTTGCTAGCACACGCCAGTACAATTGTCGTCCAAAACAGCTTTGCGTAACGGTCCAGTTACATACGTACTGCGCCGCCCTGCAATACTAACGGAATGAGGTGGAGACTTAACTCTATTGAATTAATTAAAAACGATAAATGTCAAGCTTTAAGCATACCTATAACATAATACTTTGCACAAAAAAATCTATTAATTAGTAATCTGTTCCAGTTTAGACGCAACTGGTATTTTAACTGCAAGTTATTTGTTTCCGTATCTAAACAATTTCGAACTTTTTCATTAACTTGTGTACTAATTTTTATATTTGAATTACTTAGGCCTATATTTTATTAAATGGATAAGACTTAAAATTCTTGCTTTTATGACAAACGATCTGTCGCGCGCAAACTGGGTAGCGACCCATAGATAACCTGAAAAGCAGAGGCTTTACCTTTAATTAACAGAGGATGGGACTTGCAGAAAGGGGATATTTCCCTTCCTATGCAACCTCAAGACTTCATTAAATCCACTTTTCTTATAAGAATAGAGTGGGAAGGGAAATAGGACTAAACTTGCTCTCTGGCACATACTTATCAGATTAACTGAATGCTTTTTTGTACCATCTTTAGTATGGATAGGTAGAAATTGAGAATTTCAACTTGATACACTATTCTGATCATTATTACATCACTCTGTACTCCACTAATATAAGCATAAAGCTCATGCTCTCTGTTTTGATATCTTCAAATGTTTATCGAGACTTTTCCTTATAACATTTCCTCAACAATTTCTATGAAACTGACTGCATGTGTTTGCATGTTTCTTTAGTAATTAACATAATTTGCAATGTTAAATAGACAATATTCATAATAATATTAAAAATTATTTATTGTAGTAAAAAATAAACTGAATCATTTAACAACAAATGTATTTAAAAAGCAGTTACCAAGGTGAAAGGAATTTTAAATGTCTAAATATAAAGTCAGATGTTAAATTAAATGTTATGTTGCAAAGGATATGATATCTACATTATTGGGTGGTTTATACATACATACATACATGTTATAATTTTTATTACCTGGCATAACACTCTATGAAATTTTACTCTTACCAAAAACATAATGTTTCAAACTTCAAGTTTAAAATGATTTATTATTATGTATTATATATGTAGTATAAATAGTGACTACTCATATTTTGAATGTAACAATAATAATATAAAAAATAAATAAAAGCAGAACTACACAAGTTTAAATGCTCATAAAATTAACTGATTATCAATTAAATTCTCATAGAAAAATTAAATAAAAATCAAACAGAATGATTGTTCTTTCCTCTTTTTTTATTTAATAAGCAAAAAGTTTATTTTTAAAATAAAACAATAACAACTAAACAAGTGTTTGTCATTATTACAAGTTGTTTAGTTTCATTATAGTAGCAGTTCACATATTAAATTGAATTACAAACAAAAAATAATAATAATACATTTGAACTGATATTTTAATTCTGTACTTAATTCACGTCTATTTGACAATATATACAGTAATAGTACCATTCATAAACTTCATTTTGGCAACAATCTACAAGCCTCAGTTTGTTGGTGAGTCTCGTGTGCGAATTACAAAACATAGATGATTGCCAAAGGAACAAAACAACCGAATGTTTGATTGTTTGATCACAAATTTGCTAAACACGAACAACCGTCACAATAGGTATTGTATGCTGCTATTTGATCAAGCCAACTTATCAAAGATACCATTATAAATTGAAACAACTTACCAATAACAAAAATTTCACAAATCACACAACTATTAGCCGTTCATATACAATCACTTTAAGCATAACAGTCAAATGCAACACAACTGCTTATTCACAAATATTCACATTTGATAATGATACGCGATGTAATAAAAATGTTTTTCAATATGAAAAATAGACACTCGCGATGCGTTACCGAGACAGTCTTTTTCTGTCGGCCATTGCTCGACACACCACAGACTAATCGTAATCGTAACCGTGTCGTGTCATGAAGATTGTTAAAAACATCGGTTTTTACGGTTAATGTTGCCATCAAACGATTTTGTTTTCGTTTTACCTTTAGGAAAGACCCCACTTTTAGTAAATAAAAATTACGAATAAAAATTCTCATGCTTGAAGAAACTTATACCTAAGTAAAAGTAAACTACATTTTTGATTCGGCTAATAGCCAAGAGTCAAACACAGAACAAATCAAAATCATTTGACGTTTGACAGATGACAGTGACAGCTGAATCTAATGTTTTCCATATTCACCGAATGCAAATAAAACCATTATTTTGTTTATAAAATGGTTAAGTATAAAAATGCTGCTTTGGCTTATAAAACTTTAAATGGACTTATATGCGTATACAAACCTCCGTGTGTGCCTGTGCGACAAGTGCAACACACAATTGTGACCAATCTATGCAGAGGTTATACTCTTTTAAACTTGATATACTTTCTGCGAAAATCAACATTATAATCGACTTCTTTGTTTCAGATTTAAACGCACTACCCGACAGACCTCAAGAGAAAAGAGTTGAAATAGTAGGTGCAACTAATGCGCCTATGACTGTCAAATTAGTGCCAAATTATGCAGACAATCCTTTGGTTTGTGGTCCTCGGTACACACACGACGATTTCAGATGTAGTTGGGCTACTCACCTTGGCTTATTTACAAGTGGAATCCTTTGTAAGTACTTGAATTTCAAAACATTCCTTTATAATAAAGTAGGTTCAAAACATAGATACTCATCTATAAATATATGTTTCAGTGCTGGGCTTGAATGATGGCACAAGGCTGACATACCAGATCAATGTTGCTAGACCAACAAGAGCGTACAAAGTGCATGGCCAGCTTGGCAAGGCAACAGATACTTACTTCTGGAATGGTAAAACAATTGAAAGGTCTACATTCAGCCATGTGACCAGAGCTAAGATAGATAGAATTGTTGCACACATGCAATCTGCTCATCAGAAAACTATGTTTGAGTAAGTTTATAGGAGAATTGATTGAATTTTCAACCATACATTTTTAATAACTTAAAATGATTGTTTGCAGATTGTCGGGCCTGCATATGGATTCACAAACTACATATGACCTAGCTTCCCAGGGGGTGATCAGGCCTGCAAATAGCAAACTACCTGTCATATATGGATTGAAATGTGTACATTTTGAACCTCCAAATTTTACATTAGGTATAATATCTATGACTCTTATGTAGACTATAATAAGCCACAATTTTGACATTTTCACCTTATTTTTTTTTTAATTAACTTGATAAATACTAATTACAGTGTAAATTCCGGTTACCAAATTTATCATATTAATTTTGTAAAGTCTTGTCATTTAAAATATATGATATTATTCATTAAAATTTTTATTAAAATTTAATTTGATTTCTTATTTTCCAGAAGTGCAAGCAGTTAATGAGTATGAAAAATACTTGTGGACATTAATCCATGATCTTGGAGTGCAGTTGAAAACATCTGCCCACTGCACCGGTCTGCAATGCATCAGACAGGGCAAGTTCACATTAGACAAGGCTCTTTTGAGGAAGCACTGGCAGTTAGACCACATTATTGACAACATGGACAGTTGCCGAGAACTAATGGAAGAAAATGAACAATTATTACACCCTAAATCTGCTCATTTATCTGTTTAGTTACAAGTGTACAATCTATGTTGTAAAATAAAAGTAGTTTAAAATATTTTATGTATTTTAGAAACTCAATTCAGTGTTTGCTATTCACATTTAGTAAAATCAACACTAAGAAATTGTTTCTTTGAGAGCCTTAACACTTTTAAAATATATTCCAATTAAATTTTGATGTCTACCAAATCTTAACATTTAAGATTCAGCCTTTAGTCTTCTTTGAATCAACATCATTAAAGGATGTAAACTTTCTTTAATTAATTACATCTTTGTTCCATTACATATTTAAACTAAACATCATCAAATAATGTGTCCGTATGATGACTTGTTAGTCAGGTGTTTGGTGAGGAAGATGGAGTGTTGGCCTGTTTCTCCATTTGCTCTATTCTTTTATGCCTAATCATATTAGACAAAATGCCATCAAACGATGTTGTTTTCTTCTTCGCCGACCCTCTTAACGTATCCTCTCCCTCCCTGCGAACACGCAAACGCAAAGAACTAACTTCGTCCATAAAATCGAAATCGGACTTTTCCTCTCTTATGGGCGAGGCGGGTATTTCTGGTTGATTGTCTTTGCAGACTTGAACTGGTGATGGGGCTCGTCTACCTGGACACTTCCATTCCAATGGTAAAGTGCCCGTTTTTTCAATTGTTTTGTATAAATCCTCTAATTCGGCGGGATCGGGCATCCAACTTTTGCCAATAAATACTCCGGTTTTTGATATTTCGTCGTCTGAACACGGTAAATCCCAGTCGTCACCTTGGAAATCAGGTGTCACCATATTGAGATTATTTATATCTATTACCAAGTAATTATCCCATACAATTCCAACTTTATTTAATTTGTTTTGGTCAAAGAGCATATAAGTAAGAGTCGGGACTTAGAACAAAGAATGAATTCGGTCTGACACCTGCCAAACTCACTTCTCGTGGCAAAAAGTTACCAGGATAAAAATATTTAACTTCAATTTTTCCGACACAATGGAAAAACATGTGCACCAACCTAACAAAAATCATTAGTGAAGGGCTCTTATAATCGATACCTCGATATCGATATCGATTAAATGTGGGGTGATTGGGTGGCCCTTCTTAATACAATCTCATATTTCAAATAACTTTGCATTTAGGCTCAATGTAAAATTATTCGTAATGTAATTTTTCATTTACTGACATTGAACCTAAATTACCCAAAGGGAAGCAAATAAATAAAATAATCACCAAAATTACATTTATTTGTTTTATTTACAAGGCATCGCCAAGTAATATTTTAAGTATAATGAAAACAAAAAGAAATTTTTGTGAAATAATAATTGTCTAGGGTAACTGTCAAATAATAATTTTGTATACCTGGCTTCATTCCTAATAGACACATTAGAATTTACGATAAAACCTTTTCCTTCCTTCAAAAATTTTCAGGTAACAATTTCTATCCATCCACCCAGATTCCGGTATTTCACATTTTTTTCCTTTTAATTATACGTTGACCTGTATTTAAATTCAAAATTTCAAGTTTGTGGGACTGCTAAAAGTACCTTAGAATTATGTTTACACGTGCGTTTCTGTAAAATGTGAAGGATTCAATTAACGGTATATACATACATGTCTCATTTTTTTTTAAAGAGAGTGTAATTCGTTTTTGAAAATGTGAGGGATATTAATGTTTTATACAAGCATATCGACAGTGGAAACTCCCCATTACATTGAGAAACAAAAAATATCGATAATAAAATTACAATGACAACTGTAAACTAGATACATCACTAGCACAAAAAAATTTTCAAATTTAACTTTATACAACTAATTAAAACTACCATGATAGCTTTACATTTACGTTTTTTAATAATTAAATTATTAATAAATGATTACCGGTTCTCATCCAATGGGAATTGCGCCGTAAAATCTCTTTTTTGTCCTATTTTATTAAAGGACCGTACACTACAAATTTCACATTTTATAAATCGTTTCATGATCGACATTGTATATAAAATTTAAAAAACTTAACAGTTAAACGAACTATTCACAAATTCATCTAAAAATTATACATAATTAGAATTATATAATTAGATTGTCCGTAAGATAGATTTGACGGACTTTGACAAAGATCTTCAACTGAAATGACACTTGTGGTAGAAAAGGAACTCTTGACGATAGAGTGAGAAAGCATGCTCAAAATGACAACTTGACAAAATTTAATGTCATGACATTAAATTTTGTTAAGTTTGCCATCAAAAAGTCCGTTAAGCCATACAAAATATTTTTTGTTCGAAGTTTCGCTAGCTGGTTTTGGTGTCCGATTGGTTTTTAGAGGTTATATTTACTTTACTTGACAGTTACAAAGAGAGATATAGATATTAAAAAATGACAATTCTACGCGTTTTATCTTATCTTATGAATATAAAATAAAACTTAAAACACTAAATACATAATTATTTTTATTACAAAAGTCAAACATTGGGAATAAGTACATAGATGCTACAATTTGCTGTGCTGTCTGTGGACTCTATTTTGCGCGCGCCGAATGATAACCAAAAAGTTATGACATTGATAGCTGTTCGTGCTCCTGAAAACTTGTTATTAAATTGAAACATGTGTGACTATTTTATTTAATATTGTTTCCATTCTACAATTTCAAAATAATTTAAGCGTAATACTTAAAAAAATATACTAATAAAATGTCGTCTTCAGACAGTGATTCTGACAGTGAAAAAGTAACTTCTCCAAGGTATGGTTAAATAGTTCTTTAAAAATTTACTTCAACGGTTTTAAAATCTTACAGATTTAAACTGAAATTTTCATTAATATTGTAGATTGGGGAAGTGCGAGGTTTGCGATGCGCGGGAAGCGATTTATACTTGCCCTAAGTGTGAAGTAAAGACTTGTTGTATATCTTGCGTTCGAATACACAAGAAAGAATTAGAATGCGATGGGATTCGTGACAGGACTAAATTCATCAGGATGAAAGACTTCAGTGACACAGACTTGCTGAGTGACTATCGACTGTTAGAGGAATGTGCAAGGTTTGTTTATGCAGTCAGGAGAGATGAAAAAAAGAAATTCACAAGAATTGACAAGGATTTACCTATCGTAAGTATTTATTACACTTCATTTACATAAAAAAGCTATTTAATCTTATTAATTTATTGTTAAAACTTTTAGCATTTATTCAAATTAAAAATAGCAGCAAGGAACAGAGGTATTGCATTACAATTCCTAGCCCAAAATTTTACACGACACAGTATCAATACAACAAGATATCATTATAAGACAAACATCATATCATGGAGAGTTGAATGGATTTTTCCTAATGTTGACACAAAACCATTAAAATTTGTGGATGCGAAATGTCCTGAACAAAGCAAGCTGTCTGGATTGCTGGATAAATATCTCAATACAAATGCACCATCTTTTGAAGGTTCAAAATCTTTGGCTTTCTATAAATCAGCTGGATTTAGTGGCATCAAAATATTGTTAAAAGGTAAAAAAAAAATGCAAAATAGTCTTTCAGCATAATCCCACTCCCTTTTCCTGCCATTTAATGTTTCAGACATTCAAGTTTTCTTCAAGTTTTTAACATTTATCATTAGTGTGTTACCAATATTTGTGACTTCAATATATAAATTCTAGCTGAGAAAATAAGGGGATCTGCAAAGAAGTTTTTTGAACTGGATCCTACAGAAACTTTAGGTGAAAATCTGTCAGGAAAATGTATCATAGAATTTCCTATAATATTTGTTGTTCTCAAGGACCATGCATGTAACTTTGAAATTATAACACCAGGTGAGTCATGAAATAATTATGTCTTATTAGTTTTATAATGATGTAATTGAAACAAATAAATATTGAATATTTTCAGAAGATGAATTTGAAGCTAATTTAAAAGAGCTTGACACAAGACAACATGTAAAAAACAATGATGAAAGTCAAAAAGATGAATCTGGAATTGAAAACTCAAGGCAAGAAATTAATCAGCAGAGAAAGAGGCCCCGACAGTTGTTAACAGAAAAAGTAGCACAGCAGAAAAAAATGGAAATTGAAAAGGAAATAAGAGAAGAAAAGAAAAAGAGACCTAAAAACTTATTATTTACAACAGGGTATTCATCAGAAGAAAGTATAGTTAGTAGTGACAGTGAAAATGAATCTAATGCTAAAAAATAAATGCATTCCTGATTATATTTAATTTATTTACTCAATCTGAATGGCAATTAAATTATTTATAGTCAAAACAAATAAATACTCATTAGTTGCATGAATGCCTAAGATTTCTCCATATTTATTTACATTTATAATACGCTGTTGACCATGTTTTATGCTTGTAACTTCAGTCCCGATCCTTTTTCTCAAGTGGCAATTACTATCACTTGCCTTTTTATAAATAAAAATGTGCGTTGAAGCTTCGCAAACTACGCTGTATGCAAAATTGGGTGAACATGTAACAAATTTTCGATTTTGTTTAGATGATTGTACATATCCAAAAGCAAGTAGAGCCCCTTGGTGCTTCACCGGCCAGGTGTCAGAGTTCACAAGCTGAGCATACGGCTGCCAGATGCAGGCGTCAACGTCATGACGTAAAGCTAATGCAGGAACCTCATCTACTTCTAGTTTGATGTTGAACAAGTACTGATGTACACTAAGTGGAATCCGATGTGTTACTTGATGACTGTTTAAATCCATGCGAACTGAAATAAAATAAACATTTTAGTTATGAAAATGCATGTGAATGAGTATTGATGAGATTTAATCCAGCTCACCTAGTACCGTATCTTCTTCAGATGCAGCATCACACTCTTCATACTCTTGAGTTGAAAGTCCAGGGACCAGCTTGTCACCTGTTACTTCTAACTCTGAACACAAATGTGCAAGTTTCCTGTGAGTTTCTTCTACTAAACTTGCATCCAATATTTGCTCTCCATTTTTATCCCCTCCTTCTATTAGGCTGTCCCAAAGTACACTCTCACATTTAGTGATTAATATATCCACCTGTCCACTTTCTTCTACATTCCATGTAGTAAACTCACTCTCCACTTTATGTGTAAGCTTTCCTTCCAAGAACACTTTACCTGCATAGCTTACTTTAATAGATAAAGGACTTACATTAACATGAAGCAATTTTTTATCGAAATTTGTTTGTAGTTTTAATGTAATAGTGATATCTTCAGTTGTTTGAAGCCATGTATATATAATTTGTTGTTGCAATTCCTTAGGTTTTTGCAATATCTCACTTACTGAATCTACAATAAACTCAAACGGGTTGTCGGAAGCAACATAAAGAGCAGAGCAATTGGTCTCCATGGCGGCATAATGTATAATACCTTTGCCTCTCAGCTGTCTGAAACTTGCCTGAGTCCAATTGTTTTCATTTTGTTTTAATTCAAATGTCACCCATGTCAGTACTGAATTAAACTGTGCTTCATTTTGTTCCACTGACTGTAACAGACAATGTAGTAATTCCCAATCATCTTTTTCCCGAGTCCTACAGTCTATTAAGTTGAAATATTTCCCTTCTCCGAGAACTAAACTGGAGTGCAATGTCTGCCATGTCTGTATTTCCCTCATAGCTATACTTCTGGTACCTGTTTCAATAATATGTAAGTAGCCTGTGCCATCACTGACTGTGGCTAAATTGGCAGATGGGAACGAAAGACAAAGGTTAAAATGCCCAGGTTTCCTTTCCGTATGAGCTGGAATATCGTAAACAACGGTGGTTCTAAATTTTTGAGTAAAACTGCCAAAATCAATTTTCTGTACTTGCTGTTTATTGTCAATATAATAGAAGCCATAAGAATAATCCCAGTGGTCTACCACGAGATGGTTATGAAGGGCGAATAGTTTTGCATGCACAAATGAATATTGCACATCATCTGGATACACTTTGTCAACAGGGACTTTCAACGCATAAGTGTAATGTGCGAGAGCATGTGTATTGTATTTGTAACCCTCAAATTCGTGGTCTAAATAATTCCTGTTAGGTCTTAACTCTACTAATGAAGACATTATTTAAGACTTGCAGTAGACTTTGTCTTACGTATGGCAAATTTAGATGGCTGAATGTTGTCAATTTATACTGTATAGAAATTCTTGATTGACTAACTTGCGCCGGCGATTGTAGAAAAATTGTTTATTTATTATTAGAAAACATAAAGTAAATGGCAAAGATTTGCAAATGTAAACGTCAATCGAGTCAATATCATGTTTTACTGTCAACTGATGACAGTTGCATGAGCAATTGTATATGTCATTAAAACTTACAGATAATATATGGATTGGCAGGTATAGGATAAATGCAGAACATGAATAAAAATTGTCATGGTCCCTAAATATAAAAGTGTAATAATAAGATTATTATTCCTTCAATAATCTACAGACATGCTGTTGAAATCTACGTATATAAAATTATGTAATTCATGAATTTGATTATTATTTAAATCAATCAATATTAAAAAAAAATCGTGCCAAATACGCTTTAAGTTAGTACTCTCCATCAATTTCTCTTTCGTAGTCGTAAACTTAAATAAATGCAAAATCATCATAATCGAAAAAAGATTCATCGGTCATACCTATTACTTTTATAGGTACCTACCTATAATTAATTTTTTACAGTGCGGTGGCGGCGCCAAATCTAAAGTTTGAATTTGAAGTTTGACAAACACACAGACAGAGGTTAAGTTTTAGATTTGAACTTTATATTAAATTGATAATTTTTAAAGAGAAATATTACATTGCGTAAAATAATTCATACTAAGTACTAAGATAGTCGAAGTCATATTACAACAGTTTTTTCAAATTACTAAAAGAATGCCATACGAAAAGAACAAACTTTATGCGCAAATGCCTTTTTGTTTGGAAACTAAAACGGTAAATATTTGTTTAATAATTTAGTTTGTTACAAAGGGTACTGATTAAGTAATTTAATTTTCAGGCTGACTTTTACATCTTTTACGATGTCGAGGACTTAGCTGCTAAGTGTGAAATGTTTAAAGATGAAAGTTTTAAATTTCGCACGATTGGCCTTTTAAAAAGTATTAATGGACGATTTTTCATTGAAAGTGTGAGTATTTGGTATATTTACTTAACTTTTAAGACTTTTACTTACTATATTGCTTGAATGTTTTTAGATGAAACTTCCTATGAATAAAACAACAGATATAAGAGTATCAATGGTTTACATGAACAGCTATCCCAAATCTACTCTGATACCTTACCCGGTGCAATTGTTTGGTACTATTCAGTGGAAGAAGGAGCCTGTTATTATAGCTCATATTCTACAGGTTTGTGCTTTGTTCAATACATAATTGATATCTCAGTGTTTTACGACATGAAAATTTCCAACTTTTGCTAAGTTTCTTGAAGAAAAACACTTTGAACGTCATTTTTCCAAGTTGATTAAAATAGTAGGCTTATTTCCAGAGGTGTACAAGTTAATATTTTTATTTCCCAGGCATTAAGTACAAGCATGGCAATTAGATTGATGGACACTTTAAGATCTGTGTCAAGTGCACATATTGCAAAGTTGCCAATGGAAGATTATTGTATTGACTTTGATGAGGACGATAGTTTTAGTCATATTTAGAACAGGACACTTTTCATCAATGTGAAATGAACACCGAGGGTATTAACAAGTGGTGATCTGCTCAGCTTCGCCTGTGTTTAATCAGTATCAACTCCGGGTGAGGTTGAGCCTGAACATACAGTACTTAAGGCACGGGTGGGTGCATCGTTAATAACCAACATTACACCCCCAATGCAGGACATGGGGAAATGAAACCACTTAATGCTGGTTTAAGAAATAATAGTTTATTGGTGGAGATGTATCACTTTATATTTCATCGTAACTGCTGACCAACCATGCTCCTTTACACAAGATATGTTAGTGTGTGTAACTGATGCTAGCGCTGCATCATGTGCGGCCCCAATCTCACTGGCTTCCTGGTAACATTGCCAACAACAGGCAACAACTCTGCAGATTCTTGCCTTTTTTCCAATGACTGTGATCTACAATCACATACCAGCTCCACTTTGCCATAGTTGGGATGAACAACCTGAGTGGCATGGAATAAGTGACATCTTTTCTGTCTCTCCAGCAATGTAAAATATAGTTTAATTTGATTAGGTAGCTTTTTAATGGGAAAAGAATTTTTGATATTGAAATACATCTTTAGGATTTACCACTTTTAGGAGCTTTCACCTTTGATAGGAATATGACTTACAGCTCCTTTATTTAATCTTGAGTTATTATTGCTAAGATACTTTTTCATGGTTTTGGTAGTTTCTGATTAAATCAGACAATACATCAGCAGTTTAATTTAAAATAAAAAATATCAAAATTATGCATTTATTTAATTAAATACATTAACACATAATATACAGTCCGTCACCATCCATGTGGGTTTAGCAAAATTATTGACAAGTCATGCAACTCGGAGAAGTGTTTGTGTTTACAATTGTAATACTAGAAAAATATCTATAATTCACGACTTTATAAGATAAATATTTTGTACCAATAAATAAGGCAAATTTTTAACATCAAGCTAGAATGAGGATGTGACAAAAACAATAAAACACTCTATAATTTCTATAGTATTACTAATTACAATACAAAATTGCAAGGAGTCTAAAGCTGTCTCAATGTAATTGAAATGTTATCTGAAGCTTTTTTATACAATTTTTGACAGCTTATTCATGCTAAACTATGTTTTCAAATTTTTAACCAACATGAAAGTTGCTATCAAAACCTTACAAGTTTTATAATAAATTTCGAGTTTTATAATATTGTGAACTACATGTTGGAATGATTTAAAAGAACAGCTTTTTCTAATGTATTGAGAATGTCAGTCGGGATACAAAATACATTTACAAACCACATTGCATCCACTAATATTGTGATGAAAGTATTATAAACATATTTATTAAATAATTTACTGAATTCGCATATGTTAATGTTTTTTTAGAATGAAAGATAGTTACAAAGAATAGCTACAGAATATTAAGAAAATAAATAAAGTTATAACAACTTTTGAGGTATATGTTGGAGATTTCTTAGTAAAAAATCCATCATATTGAAAATATATTTCAATTCTGATTACTCAGAGAAAATATTTATTATTAATAAAAGCTTTAAGCTAAAGTTCTTGCAGAAACTCAAATATTTACACAGAAATAGAAACATTTGAACTGTTTGTTGCTTCATGTCTTTTGAGTTATTCTACATTTAGAAAAAAGAGTTACTTAAAATAGTATTAATTTCTAAGACTTTTATTGACCATAATATTGTTATTGCATAGCATAGAGTACATTCATCACAATATTGGTTGTTGTCAGTGTGAGGTTAGAGAACCCAGAAGTAGAGCACAAACACCAGCAGGATGATGGCTCCCGCTGTCACCTTCACCAGCATTGACTTTGTGTTCAAGTATGTGGCATCCTTCTTGTATTTCTGTGACATCATCGAAAGGTTTTGTGTTTTTGTGTCTAATTCTGGAAACAAATTGTACTAAGTTATAAAAAATATTTCATAATCGAGATAACATTTCAAATTATTCTTTTACTTTATATGATAAAATACTACAATCCAATACTACTGGCCTCATTTTATAATTTTTTAAATTAATGTAAGTCATCTGTTTGTCAATGGGAAGTCAATCCATTCAACAAAAAAGTTCAATCTTAGAGTTTGATATCCCACAGATTCAATATAGAGTGCAAAATGAGCACAATGACAAAAGGATTAATTCAGAGAATGAAAAACTGCCGTGGTAACCCTACAGGAGTAGTATATGGATGAGAAGATCATGATCAGAAATAACAGGGAGTAAATAACCTGAGAGCACAGCGCCTCGCTGCAGCACATCATCAATGTTCTGCATCATGATGCGCTGGACATCGCCCAGCTGGCCGCCGAGCTGTGCCGCCGCGGCCGGCCGCCGCGCGCGCGCCCCGCCCTCCGCGTACTGCTTGCGTGCGCGCTGCATCCACGTGTCGAACTCTATGAATGTGTATGGCCTAGTCACTGTGTTTACCTGCAAGTTACATGCACACTTATTTTATAAAAAAAATATATGTCCCCACTGAGAGGGTTGGATCCTATACTAAGTTGGGACAGTCCATAATCAACCATGCTGGGCCATTGCAGGTTGGTATTAAATATAAACAATATTTTACGTTCATGAATATTAAAATTTTTCAAGGGAAGTATTTTATAAAACTCAATCAATATGTATTTGAGTACTATAAAAAAATTACTAGAAGGCTTTAAATGTAATTTAAAGTATGTAAAGTAGTTTAAATAACACATTTACTAAAAAACTTACACTTTTCCCGTATTGGTGGAAGAACTCTTGTGCTATCTCCTCTAAGTAGCTGAATGCAAGTCGTTTACTATAGTTTCTTTCACAGAGCACCAGGTAACAGATCTCATTCTCTATTAAATAACTACAACAAAATAATACTGTCATTAAATTATTATTATTGCATCACTTGCTTATAAAAAAAAAGATGATGAAACTTATGCTTATTGTTATGACTCTAATAATATTGTAATAAGGGAAGGAATTATGTAAAGCAAAAGAAACAACTGAAAATAAAAAGCATTGCAACTCACTGAAAGAGGTAGGGCCCAGTTTCTATGGAACAGCGAATTGGTGACTGGGGACCTAGTTTCCTAAACAGCATTTTAGCTTGATTTTGATACTCCAGTACATTGCAGCCGCTCTGCGAAACGATAACAGCAAATCAAATTAAACGGAAATAAAAGTAAGAAGGAAGGTGCGAGCATTGTTAAACTTGAATATAACATCAAGGAGATACTACATTACTTTGAGATACAATTACGAGTGAAAATAATTATTTTATCGTATTTAATCACTGTTACCTGCTCATCTTCTTGCATTGTAGCTGCTAACGGCAGGCCGTCAACGACCCTAGCGATCATTGTCATTAAAACCATTTTGTTTTTAAATTAATGTCCCTCGTTAAAATTGTAAAACTTAGTCCAATTTATTCACTTCGCACGACTTTTTCTTTCTCATTATTAGGAAAATAGGAAAACAAATCGTAATATTTTGTGACAGCTGCACTATTACACGTCAAAGCGATTTGACAAGACAAGTGACAACAACACGTCAGCTGAAAGGGGCCGTTTTGGTGAATCGTTCAGAAACGTGAAAGTAAAAAATGAGTAAAGTTCGGTACAGATGCAATGGTTCACCATATTCGGTTACAGTTATTCAAATACGCGGTTCTACTTTACGGGTTTAATGATTTTCGGATATTTTGATTTCGGAAACTTCATAAAATAAATCAATTTTTCCATTAAGTAACAGGAAACAATATGTAAGTATTTTGGGTGGACCGAAACTATGCCTCAGCCTATGACCATAACGACCATAACTGTATTTTCATACACAAGCCTTGAGATAGTAGTGGTCCACCAAATTTTAAGCCTTATAAAAATATTCATTGTTGTAATATCCACATAAATAGTTTATTTATTTATTTATTTTAGTAGAAGACTAGTAGTAGACTCGTTACTAGAACATCTCTTTTATTAGACAAATTGATAAAAAAAAATTACAGACGTATTGAGTACCTCCTTTTGGGAAGTCGGTCAAAAATGCACTGAAAAAAATAAGTAGCCAGATACTGAGATTCAAAAAAAGCTGTCCTTAACAAAAGTGATAGGAAATTACAATTTCTACTCAGCTTCGCGCCTGATACATTAAGATCAGGCGTGACTCTCTAAATATATTTTCTATTATTAATTTAGATGTCAAATGTTAGTTGTAATACATGTTTCAGTGGTTGACTTTCGATTAATTTCCTAATTATTTTTTTCTTTTATTCGCATGTACGCTGTTCTGTTTTTAGGCGACGTAGGATTTGTATTGAATAAGAAGGTCGACAGTTTGAAAACTTTTTGTAGTTAAAAAATAAATAATTAATAATTACTACTTTTTGTTTCATTTACTTTTTTTAACTTAAACTAAGAGAAACAAAACAAAATAAAACCCTTAAAGGTTAATTGAATCCTAGCTAACTTACATTTTAACCTTAAAATGTTTAAATCGTATTTCTCCTGCAGCCATTTTTGGTTATTTAACAAACCATTAACCTTAGGAATGACAACAGGCAAAATAAAATTTATACCAACGAACGTAAATTTTTTACTTTACATAATTTTCATCAAAATTACGAAGCTAATTATTTTAAACACAACTCATGAAGTTTCAGTTGTTAAAGAAAATCTTGAAGAACTCTTATAAAACTAAGTATTACCATTTTTCATATTCGTGTTTTCGAGTTCCCTGATGATTTCATGACATATAGGTTAGTTCGGCAAAAAGTTGTAACAAATAAAAACCAAGGTTTTAACATGAATGTAATCGATTAAAGGCTTTTCGAAATTGAATTTTCCTTCACCGTAAGATCGTCAGGTAAATTATAAATATATGAAAATAGGAAATCACATTAGTCCATTGCGGTAATCGAACCCAAGACCTGTAGATTACAAGTTAAGTGAGCGACAGTAACGTCCACTGAGATCTCTTTCCCTGCTCATTGTTTTAAGTGTCCACTGCATCATCGATGAAATTAAACTTTTTGCAAACGAAAACTTTGCATTGCAGGTTTCAGTTGGTGTAGTAATTCTTGAAAGCCTAGCCTAAACTTTACCCAAACAATTACTGTCAAACCCTAGCATATAGAGACCATGTAAAACATTAAGTCCTTAGGCAACAATTAAAATTTTCCCATAAAGAGATATCGTTTGCAAAGATCCCCTTTCAAACATTAGAATGATGTATGGAACAGATCGTGATCATGTCTAGCACGTAGTCAGACAGATCGGTTGTTGTCTGTATATTATTTTCACATACAATAAAAGTTTTAAAGCTGTGTCGTGAGGTGAGGTGTAAGAAAAAACGAGACGGTTGTATTTTATTGTGGATATTTTATTAACATTATCATCATGCATCAAATTTATGTGCTAACTCATTTACACTTATAACTAACTATACATAGAAAAATAACTTAACTAGTGGGCAGAAAATACAGTATTTTGTTAAATTAATCGACTAAAATTAAAATTAGCAAATCGGACTTTAATCACGTAAACCTAAGAAGCAAATATAACGCAAAACATCACCGAACATATCTCTCAGAACGACAAAGAAATTAATGTTCGCGACAATGGCGACTGGGCGACACGCTCGCCGCGCCCTCGTCGCCACGCGGACGTAAACTCTACAAACATTGTCAACGATTTAAATATAAGAAAAGAGGACATTTTTATATAAAGGACATATCAAATCACTGGACAATTGTTACCGAGCGGGAATATAGAATGAAGTGTAGGCAACTTGTCTCCGCTGCCGCCGCGCCGCCGCCTCCTACTGCCTATACCGAATTCACTAACCTTCTCATTGCTTTCGCGCAAGTAATTTCTCTTTTTCCTATCTAGCGACACCAAAAACAACATTGCAAATGGGTCGTGAGGGTGTGCGCTTTTGGATTAAAAATATGAAATGTATTTACAATTTTGGTGCAATCGACACAACGCCACCGCCCCGCGCCAATCGGGCGATTAGGATTCGTTAAAAATGAAATTTATGTTACTAAGACTAGGATCGATTAAATTAATTTCATTAACGATAATTTTTCTCAAAGTGCTGTTAAAATTTACATTGAAAAATTTAAGTACATTAATAATTAGACTTTGATTTTTCAACAACATCAATTCGACTAAAATTATTTAAAAAAAATTTCGAGCATCTTTTTACATGCGTGCTCACACATCCCGCGCACCGCGCACCGCGCACCGCGCCACACCGGTAACTCTCGTTCACAGTTCGATCACATCGCAACTCGCCACTCGCCACTCGCTACTCGCTACTCGCCACTTGCCACTCGCCACGCGCACTCTACACTACTCTACCCAGTCCCGCACATTCTGAGAGCGCTTCGCCGCCATCGCCTGGTCCATTCATTATCTACTACACGTTTATTTAAAATTAGATTTATTTATATTACAATAAAATTTGTAACCTACCGAACGAAATTTCCTAGAAAGGAAAATGGAAGTTGACGGCCGCGAGGCCCGCGCTCCGGACTTCTTTATAAATATTTCAATGTCTCACAAACAATTAACAATTTATATCTATCAATTTTAGGACAATCTTTAATAAAATTGATTTAAATAAAATAGAAAGTCGAATGCGCGAGCCGCGCGCTCCCTCCGCTCCGGTGACAGAAAAATAAATAAGTTAAAACTATAGTTATATTTACAAAAGCATAAGATAAAGTGCTGAAAGAAAGAGCCGTTGAGAAATCCTCCTACCTAATATAACATACGAATAAACTTCACTTTTATATGTAAATATATATCATGATAAATCACATGGAACGGGCACTGGATTCGTTCAAGGAGCCGGACATGAGATCGTCGCCTACATAGACTTTGAAATCCTCTAACGGTAAATATTTTTTAACCTGTATTTCGGTTGGATTGGTCTAATATATTACATATATAGAAAATTTTATAAAGTGTATGATTTATACGCTCGTCCGTTTGTATCCTCGGTCCCACGTCTTAGCACCCATATACTCTACACACTCCCCAAGGCTTCACTAACCCTTCTCAGTTCGTTAGCGAAGTGAGCGGCCGACTGCTCCTATCATAGCTACTATCATGAAGCCTTATGTCCTAATAAATTGATATATTTCACTTTTAAATATAAAAATATTGCATATGATAACTTCGGGGAATTTCCTAGTGTTGCCCGCGGGCCGCTCACTTCGCTAGCTGTCAATGGACGTTCGCTCCTGCAACCCCTCGTCCCCAACCCCCAGCCGCCCGCAGCAGCCGCATGCATGGCGCACGCACTCTGCATGCTGCGGACCGCTCGCTGCACGCATCACCGAGGCGTCTATTGCTGTGAAGTCGACGTGCTGCTGCTCAACGAGCTAGTTCTATCATCTATCTAGTTAAAAGTATTATGATTCGTTAACATTGGACCACAAATCGTAATTAATTATTAATAATAATTATTCAGGTAACAAAAAATAGAGGTCTCGCGGCGACGTAGTGTTGTACCGCACGCGGTCACGTTCCGGTAATTTATTCACAATTCCTGATATGCAGAGAAGTTAGCTTGTATATGAATATCGTAAATAATGATTTATTTTGATTTTTGATATGTCGATGCGGTTGCGGTTCCGCGAGACCCCCCCCCCCCCCCGCCCCACGGCGTCCTATCGCACAATTAAATAAAAGAAATAAACTAGAACATGTCCTCTTAAAACAGCTCACTTATAGTAAACATCTATTCATTATTATATAACACAATTAACGCACAAAAATCCATACCTTAATTATTAATTTATCAGTTGTCTAACAAAAAGTTGGCAGTAGGTTTCAGTACACGAGTAGAATTACAACTTAATTCCACAAACAGAGAACCCTCAAATAATATCATTCAAAATTCGGTTTCAATGAGACGAAGACTGGGAATAACGAAAACAGACCTAAAGTGTTTCGGCGGCGCACCTTGCCTCGCGGATGGAACTGTATTTATTTGTGATTGTACTTTTGACTTTGTTGTTGCGTCTCTTTTTTACAAACACGATGACATAACGCAAAAGAGACGCACCGAGTTAAAGATATTGGTCAAAGTGCGGCCCCGACGTGCACACGGCCGTAACAAAGTAACAGCAGGTCAGACAATAAGACAATATAAATATATATATGCAATGGTTACAAACAGTGAGGTTTTCAATAGTAACAAGGTATATATGCAAATGGCTATAAAAGCACCAAAGAAGTCATACATATTCCATATAACGGTACAATACGAAACTTTTATAATATAAACATTTTACGTAAATATTTCTTTAATATAAACTCTTATTTATACTATAATATTACACTTATTGCAAATCGTAAAAACTGTATCTATTATCTGAATAAATTGTATATTTATAATATGTATTATTTTTGCGTAGTTTTGAGGTAGGAAGTTCAGATTTCGTACAGTCGATCGAGGAAGTGTCTCTCGACAATAAATATGCAATATATGTATAGAAATTTCATTACAAACATTTAAAAATTCGTTTAACATCATCATACAAAACTCACTCCATCCGCATATAACATCTAGCAAATTTAGTATTCCATTCTGAAATTCCCCTAAAAATAGGTAATATATAAACATTTGAGCAATCAATTTCGTCTCCTATTTTGTATAAATATTAAATTCCATAATAAAGATTATATTAGTACGACTTGAGAATAAGATTTATCTTAAGAACAATATTACAATAGAAGCGATCGGAGAACGTAACATGCACGACGATTTGACAAATAGAAAGTTAATAAAGTACATAAGTAATTAGTGGAAAACGTAATGAAAGAGCGGAACATGACACGACTCTAGATTAGTTACGTATGACAGAAAGTCCCGTCCACGATCCGAGATTCCCGAGGGCGCGGGAAGGCGCAGGAGGGCGCGGGGAGCGCCGGAGGGCGCGCGCTGCCTACGCCAGCGAGCAGTCGATCTCGACGATGTCCTTGGGCACGTCGACGAACTGGTAGACGAGCCGCTGGCCGTCGACCTTGGCGAGGATGCCGCGCTGGTAGTAGTAGCGCAGCGCGCGGCCCATCGTCTCGTAGTTCATGTCGGGCTTGTTCTTGTGCAGGCCCCAGAGGCGCGACACCGCCTTCGAGTCCACCAGCTTGAACACGCCCTTTTCGCGGTTCGTCCACTTGATGTAGCGCGGACAGTACTCGCGGTCCTGCAGCAGTTTGAGCAGAAACTCCCACAGGTAGGTGGTGGAGCCCTCGCGGCTCTTGCGCTTGACGCCGGGCGTGGGCGGCGCGTCGCTGCGCGGCCTCTTCTTCGGCTTGAGCTTATTGTGGTGGTGATGCCGCTGGTAGTCGCCAAAGTCGAACACGGAGTAGGGCAGCTCCTCGTGCGCCAGAGGCGGTGGCGCGGGCGCGGCGAAGTGGTGCCCGCCGCCGCCCGCGCCTCCGCCCCCGTACCCGTAGCCGTACGCCTCGCGCTCGTTCACCGCACCCACTGTAAAACAAGATAAAAAACGTCAATCTACACATACTAGATCAGATTATCAAGATTATACTTATTGGCTAATGTTGCGCAGGGTTTTGCTATTAGAGTTGCGACGGAGGCGCGCTCCGCGGGACGAACAATAGCCCAATTTAAACGCGGTGGATGAAGGCGCCTCAACATTGTGTGTTCACAAGCGTCGCTAAACAATTGTGGGACCCGTGCGACTCACAGCACTACCGCTGGGAGACGCGGTCCACAATCTATATTTTTAAACTAAGCCTCGAGTATTTTGTAAACAAGATTTGGCATATTTCTGTGCACGACCGTCGATGTTCGCTTTTCTAGTAGCGATTAGAGTAGTTATGTAATTCATGACAGGATGCTACGAGTTTTGTTTTATTCCATTCGAGAAGTGACAGTTTAAAGACTTCAATAGTTTTATTTTACGATATTGTTATAATATGTTAATTATACATAATGTTAATTATATATATGTAGCGAATTTGAGTGTAAATATGATTGTAAAGATATAAATTACAACACGAGGTAGTGTTGCTAGTTTGTAAATGTAGATGGAGCACGTTCTAGAAGATAGCGGGGACGTGTCGTAATAATTAAATGGATGTGAATCAAACGCAAGTTAAAAAATTCACCTAAGCTTTGATAAGAACTAGTAGTTAAAATAGATAAAGTCGGCTAGATTGCGTCAAGCGACGCCCGCCGCCGCTCCACCTCGCCATCTCGCCTTGACCCCAATGGCTCGGCACTCGACAGCTCGCACTCGGCTGCCACCAGCCGTTGTCCGCTGCCCAGTCGTTCATACAACGTTTTCCTCTATCATATGTTACATTTTTTATTAAGCCTTTAAAATTTTTGGTTCTTTATGAGACAGTTTTATTTGATCGCACTATCCATAAAACTTAACTGTTCCAAACAATACGATAGAGGCCAGAAGATATCACATCACTAACGTTAAATATGTAACATTTAATAGGACGTAGAATAATATTAGTACTATTCAGGTGTTATACAATCTGTGCAGAGAGGTTTGGCTACGCACAACGTATGTATTTATAGAAACGCTGTAAACACCGCGCCATGGACGCGGCCGCCATTTTCTTTCTAATATTATCTAAGTCGCGTATTTTCGCGCGGCTTATCGGCGGTCGTTGACCCCGGCGCACGTGTGTCCGCGCCCGTGCCTCTGCCACAGCCGATGTCTCCGCACATGTTGTGACAAACATATACAACATTCGATGCAAAACATTATTGATTCATATTATTTATTCTGTATTAGCCCGATGGATAAGAGGGTAATGTTTTTCGCGGGTTTATGCGTACGTTCTTGATTTTGAAATCGACAGGATCAAAATGCAACAGATTTTAAAAATTCAAGTGTAATTAGATTGATGTTATTCACTTCTGTGATATAAATAACAATTGTTAATTGTGCAACATTTTTTATGAAAATATAATTACCTATCTACTATCAATACACGTTTTATACCTTTGTACTTTTTAAAAGTATTAAAATAGCAGCAACTTATCGTTACAGGATGTTTGTGCATTATGTTAAAGATAAGATTATTATTTTGGAGAAAGAAAATACAATTCGACATTCATTTTGATACGAATCAACTTGTAATTACACAAATATCTAGTTTTACATATACTAAATAGACGATTAAGCTGCTAGTAAACAAATACGGAGGTTTAACCTGTCTCCTTGTTAGACACAGAGAAGTATTTAGAATCTGTGCAGTTTTCCTCAAACGTCTCCGCGCCGTGTATTTCCGCACGGCAACTAGCAACACTTGAACACCACGACCACGACGTAGTTTGTGTGTGCAGTAAGATTTAGACACAGCTATAATTCCACAAATCAATGAATCATTTCCGATTTATCAAGAAACCTCCAATTTTGCACAGAACTAAGAAATTAAACAGCTTAGCTATATCATTTTCACTGTAATTCGTTACTTTTCAGTAATTTTACGTTTATGCAAAGAATTTTTTTCGTAATGTGACAAGGGTGTACACACGGTAACTTATCATTTTAGGACATCTGTCCCGCTCAGCGGCTAGGGTCGGAAATAGGACTTTAATTCCGTGTTAACCCAAATACAGTATTTACTGAGCGGCGGCGGCCAGACGAGGCTTTTAGGGATGGTCACATTTGATTTGAATATATATACATACATTTATGTAATACTTTGAATTAGAAATTATCAAAATTATAAGAATAGTTGTATTTTAGATTTCTATAAAGTTAATTTTTATCTTTTGCAGAACCTTACTTTATTTCATTATTGCATTTTTTATTCAAATTTCCATATTGAACTCTTTAAAAATGAATAGTCAACTAAGAGAATGTTATTTGTTAGTACATTTGAGTTGTGAGAGAGTATTGTATGTGTAGACGCATCGTGCATAGCGTATGTCGGAGTAACGGGCTCGGGCAGGCGAGTGTTCGCAGTGGTCGCGTCGCCTCGGATCTGTTATTTACAATTTAATGAACCGTTCCCTGAACGCGCCACATAAAATCCCTCGCGCTTGGGAAGACGCTAACAAAACAGAGTAAAAAACTTGCATTTTATGCGCCGCCGTTTCTATTTTTAACCGGCTGGACGCATCCTACTGGTTTCGCTGCTGCAATATCAAGGTTACGCGCCCGCTTGTAGTTCTAGAATGTCATCTCCACTCGGCCGCTCCTGTGCGGGGAAAACAAGCATACGTCCGACTAGGCCGTGCAAAAGTGGACCCTAATGCGTATGGATAGCGGGGATAGTTGACTGGCTCGGTTCCGGGATCGTTTTATTCCCGGATGCGAGTGTGCGAACCGCGCTTAGAAGCGCGGGTGCGGAGGCGAGGGGGTAGGCAGGACCGGTCTCGTCGCGCATCCCGCGCTCGCAATAAATGGGTTACCCCACAAACCTCTTGCGATACAAACTGGTGTGCTGTTTTACTGCCTCTAATAGCGGCCACACGTTGCTACGTGTGCACTGTGCTCACGCTGAGCGCGCGCGTGTGATCCCATGCATCTGTATGAATACGTTTCTGTTAGCGTATTGCTTCTAACACTCTAAACTGAATATGATAACTAACTCGAAGTAACCGTAACATAGCGAAATCAAAGTAAGTTAATCGTTAAAATGTTGTAGAGGACGTTGTCGCCGTTCCTAATGATATCCTCGTTAGCCGCCGCAGTGCTGTTGCCTTGTTGCTTGTTGTGTGATAACATTACCAATTGATGTTACATTATTTAAATATTTCTTCTATGAATCTGTACTGAAAATGCATCGAAATAAAAGTTGAAAATTCAAGTTTTCTCTTTCCAAAGTGTTAAACAATTTTCATATAATAACTTTCTTTGTATTAATCAGGTAATACAGGAAACGTGATAATCGCCGCGTATCTGTGACGCCGCGGTTTGCAAAATATTTTATCGCGATACGCGATGTCAGCGAGATAACTTATCGGCCAGAACATTTCCTCCAAGCAACTGAAATGTGCACAAATTATGCGAATAACAATACTTTTATCGGACGCGTGATACATTTTTTTCAAACGGAAGAGATAGCACAATCGCCGCTGCAAGTGTACACACGCCTCATACAAATAATGGAAATGTTTGTTTGTAGTTTTGTACAATTTTATGATAAGTAGCTGTAAAGATGTTTGTTTATTTATCTATAGCTGCGAACACTCGTCGTAATATGCTGTGCAACTTTTATACTCTAAAATCCATATTAAAAACATCATTAAATTCCTTAGGATATACAAAGAAGTAATTGCGTATGTAACTAAAATTAGGATGTGAATTAAACTGGACGATATTGTTACATTGTGGTAGTAGATGCATCTATCTCAGTTTAGTTTAGTCATTGTTCATTTTCGTAAGGGAACGTCTTGTCGCATCGTGTCGGACGAATGCATAACTATCATAGTTTAATTGTGATTTGAAAACAATGCAATTTTTATTCAGAGTCATATCCTCTCGCAGGTACAATGGATTGGCGACGTCTTCGTCCTGCACGACCGGAAGGCAGCGGACCCTGTGCCGCCTAGGGTTACCATTGTCGTACGCCCTTAGCTCAAATTATGACTATTTAATTTAACATGACAAGGTCTATAGAGCAGCCGGAGATATATAAATTTTGCTGTTTGATTTGAATAAATTAGATATATAAAAATTAATCGGTTTTTGTAATTTATTGTATGTTTAGTTATGGTAACCCTATGGCTGCGAGTGTGTGTGTGTGTGGCGTCGGTTGCGGCGCGGGCGGGGCGGGGCGCGGGCGCGGGCGCGGGCGCAGGCAATGACCAGGAAATGACGCCGCCAGTTGACCTTCACACAGGCACACACACAAGCGCGCCGCCCGGCTGCGCCCGCGCCGCGCATCCCTTTGCTCCCGGCTTCCGACACCTCGCCCCGCGCTGCATCGCGCCGCACGATTTTGCATCAATGCGTCAATTTGCACAAGAATATTTTCTTTCTAATAGATGATTGCGGCGCGATACGCGAATATGTTGTAAATTAAATGTTAGGTTTTACAGGTATATTATAATAGGCAGTTTGTAAGTCGTGCATTTTTAATAACTATTAGCTTATTAATGTCTTCCTTGTAAACAAAGTACTGAATCACAAGGCAAATTTTTGGCACAAGGTAAATTCATGAATAACTTAGAAATTAAATACCCATTTCTTTTCCTTGTCACTCTCAATGTAATTAAAAGCAACTTATATAATACTAGCAGTTGTTATCAAAAGACGCAAAAAATATGAACTTGTTTACTTCATTTGAAGTTAAAAAATATTGTAATCAAAATGGCGCGTATCTGAGGCGCGGCGAACCGGCGCTGCGTTAAGTAAGGTCAGCGCAGTTGCACCTTACGCAACGCGTAGAGATAACGCCAGAGGGCGGCACTTGTAACGGGCCCTTTTCAATAACATGATGCACTTCGCCTAATTTACAATAAGCTATAATTATTAATAATAAAATAACTAGATTGAATAAAGAACAGAAAGGCTGGCTTGTCCTTTGCTCATGTCATTTGTATTTAAAAAAAAAACATTCAAATGTGTATCGTGGGCGCGGTCTACCGAATTTCGCTTCTGCGACCGGTTCCCGATCTGCGGTCCACTTTCCTTGCATAATCTTTGTAATTGTTCTCGTAATATCTGAGACGCTGTTACATTCGGTAACGTTTGCCGCACTTTTGATTTACATTTAAGACATCTGTTAAGTTTCATAAGCTTAAGTTTATTGTGATACCTTTTTTAATATTATTTTCGGTTCAGCTGGTCTATTTGACCAGCTTTTAGATTTAAATATCCAATCGCACTATGCTGCACGAAAGTATTTTATATGATTGTCGAATGGAATATTGACGTTTTACTATTTATATATCTCAGACGTATTTATTCCATCATGTGTTCATCCAATGAAAACAATGAGGATGTTTATGATTATTTTTGGCTATTCTATTTTAACAATACTCGGATTTGGTACAGTTTACAAATCTCATTGCTTTACAGATTCATCAACAATTATCTGTGAAGTAGACTTCATTTATAAAGTCATGCGTTTATATTTTTTTACAAAAATGTATGATAAACATTTTCCTTGAAGTTAAAAATATTCTTTAAATATTTATATCAAACAATATAGCTCTCTGATTCTGGAATATCCTAAGTCTGTTCGTTCCTCATGACCTGATTGCATAATACGCCTTGATATTACTTGCTTGTTATATGTTGAAATATTCCTATCAAAATACTAGATACCGACGGCTGCGGTACCAATGAACGAATAACCCTGATAACTTTCAAATAAGCGGGAACATAGGTGTCCACAGACGAAGGCAGCGATAACCCGAGATAAGGCTATCGACTGCCTAAAACAATTTTTTATGCATGCGATATGGTAATAACGTGCCGGATGCATTTATCTGCGTGTTGTGCGAGGTCGCTTACTGTGCAGCTATTTGTTTAGGCCGGGGCCGCGCCGGGCGGGCAACACTGGCCATTGATATTGCGCGAGGTCAGGTTCAAGCCATGCGCATGCGCTGCCCAACAAAGATGCTTGACAAGAACGTTCAAACAATTTCCCACTGTTCCTTATACGGGACTCTACAAAGCGCCATCTTGAACGGTTGGCATACATTTACAGGTCCAGAGGCATTTCTAAACATACGACCTGTATTACACCAATAATAATAATTTTTAATTTCCTGTGTTGCCAGTGGAATATTTCGCACTCCTGTCAATATAAGTAAGCTGTCAAACTGACATTAGGTTGCGCACACACGTGATCTAATAACATTAAACCTATTACCGGTTCAACCGACTTCCTTCGTACGTTCACTTTCGATTTGTACGCCTCGTTAAGTGTTGGCTCACATTCTGTGTCAAAATCTTGCAGGTACTTTGCTTCATAGTTTAGGAAATTAAATGAGTGAACATTTTTGGGATAGATTTTTATAGATACTTGGAAATTTATCAAAGTCAAGTATTGATTTTTGTCTTTACAAACTAATCCTGTTTGCAATCGTTTGACATACTTTGTCATTACATAACCACTGATCATTAAAAGTTAGTGGATTACCCTAAACGCATATGCGTCCAATCTGTAAAAAACTAATACTTTTATTCTCGCTTTCAATATGCTTTATGCAATTTTTCTTTAATTATTTAAATATACCACTAGATAGGTAGCGTAAGAAAATGGCAACACCAGCACAGTATATGAAATACTTGTCATTATCAATTAGCGCGCGTAAATTGTAAGCGCGAAAGTATGTTGTTTGTCGTTTGTGTATTATCGAAAACTACTTTTATTGGCGATACGACCTCAACCTGTATTGGGACGCGGCGAAGGTGATTCGGCAATGAGTTCGTGCACCCCGGCCGCCCTCCCCCCGCCGCACGCCGCACAGCCCCGCGACCCGCGGCTTACGTAAACACATGTAACTAACCAAATGTCGCCTCTTTTTAATATGACTACGATATTTTATGAACGTCGCGCAAGGTCGAAGGCGACGCTGCGTACTGATCAACGCGTTATTAACACCGGAATGCATTCAATTAAAATTTACTCGCATGTAAGAAATATATACGTATTCGATCATTTTACCTATATAGAATTTGTGTATAAAACATAATCTACAGGTTAATTCAAATTGGTCTACAATGCCAAAAATTAAAATTTAAATATAAATTAATATGCACGTCGTGTTGTCTAAGTTGTTATTAGCAAATGTCGATAGTTTTTGTTATCGTAAAATGTAAATTAAATGAAAATATACGTGAATAAAAATATGCAATAGGAAAAAGTACATTGCGATACAGTGTACTATGGCATGTAGAGGGCTCGGGGTTCGGGGGCCCGGGGTGGGCGATAGACGGGCGCCGGGGCGGTGCGCGGCGCGGCGGGAGGGGGTGCAGCAGTTTGCGCCGCGCTGCCGCTGCGCCGCGCGCGTGGTCAATGACACGGCGACATTGCATCAACGCGCGAAGGTCACCCGCACCCCCCGCCCGCCCTCTCTGCTTCCCGCCTCTTTCGCCAATACCAGCTAGGGTTATCATTATTTTTGCAAATCTCTTCTTAATTACTTGCACTACAAATAATTTCAGTCTATTTATATTGAATACTGTTCTAATGTGTAAGTATTAAATAGCTTTAAAGAAATAATTATTACAATTTATGGTAAAGTATTTTAGTAATTACTTATACATATTTTCTTAAATTAAAATAAATTACCCTTCTAATAAAATAATTTAATTGCCGGTCATAAACGTACTAGTTCTGAATATTTGAAATCGCTCGCAAAAAATAATTGGCAGCCCTGACTCTAATGCTTCTGGCAAATTCCTGCATTTCCTTGGCGAAGGACGCCATCTTGGATCAATCAGTCCTATGTGGCTCTTTGTGGTCTTTATCTGTGATCCTTGCCACCGCGGTGCCGTTTTATTTATATTTTTATATTCATTTTATTTTTTCAATAGTCTATTAGAAGTTTCTTCTCAATGATTAGACGAGGAAAATTAAATTATTATTTTAATAGCTTGTAATATTGCTTGCAGCATTTTTGTACTAGACATAAAATAACAAAGCCCGAAGAAAACATTTTTCAAAAATATTGATTTATAATAAGGTAAGTGCTTGGTAAATATTGAATGGAGAAGTTATTTCCAATAAGCAATGTACAGTTCTCATATAGGGTACATTAAGGACGTTACAATGACCTGACAAAAATATTATCAAATACTGAGAATTTGAATTTAATAAAAAATATACCGTATCTCAGAGCTAAGTGGGCTGATCTAAGTTACGATCTTTGACATGGACCGCATTTCAAGAGGCTGTAAAATTTTCACAAGTTACATTTTGCTAATTAATGTATACTGTGTAGTTCGTTACCGTTTCTCAATTAAAAAAAAATTGACACCAAGAGTGGCAACACTGAGAGTAGTGAAGATGGCGGGAGGCGGATGACGCTTGCGTGCTGCGCGGGAGTTTCCACCTTCCGGTTATCTCTAACGTTTCCCGCTCAAGTACATCCGCTGTGGCCTAGATACAAGTTCAATCTACGTTTCTACATGCATACTAATATAAACGGATAAATAAAATTTAAAGAAACCGAATCAAAAAGGATAAACAAATCGGCAATCGTCTAGAAAGTTCGTTACATTTTTTAATTTCCTTTCGATAGTGGTCAATATTTGGAAAGCATGTTTTTCAGAAGCAATTTAATTTACCCATATACTCTTATGCCTAACAGTAAAAATTGATTTATAATTGTCTATCAGTAGGTAACTAGTACACACGGTACGACTTGTGACTAAAACGTCTATTACACGTTCAATGTGATTGATTGAGAACCATGATAGTGATTTGTGTAAAGCCAGTGTTGTATTGGTGGGTTGAGGGTCGGCGGGCGCGGTCAAGGCCGCTGGTTTCCCGCGGCGTTGCTAAATCCGACCCTGGCTGCGCAATCAGGCCGGAACCTCGTTTTTCGCCTAATTATCGATCGATATTGTCAACAACACGTAGCACTAGTACCAGTTGTCTGTGTTGAGCCGTAGAATAGTAGCTGGTTTTATTGAAGCTTAGGATGGTAATTGGTGGGATAACTCCGACATTTTACTAATGAAAGTTAACTTTATATATTTCGGTCTACAAACTGTCTTATATGGTTATATCACGTAAGAGCGTTATCATCGCTGACGGCGGTATTATCGTAGCTTGCGTAACGACCAGTAATGTCCGTGCTTACGGACCGCCGCTGCCGCCAATAGCCAATGGCCGATTAAAGTGGCCAGCGGTGGACGACATTAATATTATAAGGTGTCAGCTACCAGAGGTATCCAGATATATTTAACTGTCCCATTTTCCCACGGCACAGCATTGACACGAGGGCGTTTAGGGTGCGCACACACTATGCTTAATGACTAAAAATATTTGAAATCAAATGCCAATGTCAATATAGCGTGTTTAGCTTTTTAATAAATAAAAATAGTATTAAATCGTTAAATAAAACGTTCAATTATAAAAACTAAATTAGTTAATCGAGTTATCGAGATAATATTACATGTATTGCATACGGACAATGGCATTTTGTTGATTTCATCTGTTACAAAGTTATCTAATTAGCCAGTGTCGAGTTACTAAGATTTTGATAATGTTGTATGTGGTGTGTGAGAGGGTTTAGGCCGTGTTTTGCAACATCAGTATATCGTTGTGAATTCGTAGGTTTGTCTTGGCTGGGCCGTGCGAGCGCCCGTGCAACTGGACGCGCGCGTAAACACGTTGCGAAATGTAGCCGTTGCCGAGTCCCGAACCACTCGCGCTTTATATCGGAAGCACGGCCGAGGGATGACCCCGTTAACACGATCACGTTATTATAAATATCTGCTTGAGTAAACCGATACGTCCGGAACGACGCGGACGTTTAGACGCTCACCAAATTTACACAATTCTCAACTTTTTGTACGGCTTAAATACGGCAGAGTAATTAGATTGTATTTATACGTATCCAATAATGTATAATGAATCCTACGTTTTTGATCGTGAGATGACATTGTGTGGCTAAAAGAGGAAACGCGAGTTGTTAGAATGGCAGAGTCGCATCCCTACAGTGTGAGTGGACGCGAGCGAACGCAGCGCGGGGCGGCGCGGGGCAGAGCTGGGCTATTTGTGCAACGCTATGTGGCCTAACACTGACCCGGTTAGGTTTCGACGCATAAACACAAGGAGAGCGGGTTTCAGCGCCATTTCCCTGTTGCGCTCTTGGTCCCTACCTTGAAAGCTTTATCTATTATTTATATAGTCAAATTCCACAGTTACGTTCATGTTTATTATACGTATTGCCGTAAAAAACATTCGTTTGTAAAATTTTACAATAGGACAAAACAAAATGGAGATCCAAAAAATGAGTTTTAGTATTGCATTGGTGGATTTATTTGAGATAAAATAAGTTGAAGTTATCTTATAAAATTGTCGGTCGGATGGTTCACTCGCAGAGTCCCTTGCGAATTAATTAGCTCGGCTCGTGTCAGGGAAGTGTGTCTATTTCGAGTGCAGGGGGCTCGGTGGTCCGTGAAGGGCGATGTCGGTCCAGCGGCTCGGCAGCGGCGGAGGCGGCGAGCGGTTTATTTTAAAACAGGTGAGGATCATCGGGGCGCACAGGGCCGGACCCCGCCGCCCACCGCGACGGCTCCGGCACCAAGTTTCCGGAGAAATAGAACGTTAGACTATCGTGTAAATTGGGTCGAGTTAATGTTTCCGCGTATTTTCCGCGCGATTCCTGACCGACGTACGACCGGGTTACTTGGCCATCGTGTACAAACACTCGTTAAACCGAGCACTAACGAGGAAGATTGCCCGACCCTAAACTGTCCGCTTGTTTATTGCGGCAAGCATTCACATTCACACGCTGACTAACTAATTCTGAACAGGTAGGCATATCTTGATACTCAATTGTACCCATTTTATTGTTTTTAAATATTTTATCATTTTCGTATTTGGTAATTGTTAAACAGACTTTATTTTTCCGAAAAATTCAACATTAGACTAGTTCAACAAATATGCAAATATTTCGTCTCCCTATTAAGATAAATTTTGTAGGTATGTATGTGCAGAGTTCGCGCGATATTTCGGAAGCGTTGGGAAGATGGCGGGAGGCGGCGCGGCGACCGGGGGCGCTGTTGCGAACGCGCCTTGCGAAATGTGTGATGTGAGCCAAGCAGGGCAAATATAGCCATACTCATACGCTAGAAAATATACATTACGTCTTAAAAAGATTAGTGGTATATGCTGTAGTAGGGACTTTTCTGATAAGAATAAATTCTGTAATAGACTCATAAACAAGTTATAAATTAGTATTTGTTTGTTAGGAAGCGTATTATGACGCAACAGACTGTTGCGTTCCCTTGTTGACTCACAGGGAGGTGCTTTTGCATGTGGTTTGCTGATAAAGCCACATTTGACGTGGCGGAGGTCACGTACACAATGGATTTTATAATTATGAATGAAACTGGACATACTATTTTTCTACTACAAGCCTTGATAACTGCGGTTGTTTGTTTTGTCGTGAGTTTTCCTCCTAAATGGTACTTACCTATTTATTTAGTCGTATTAATAGCAATATATAGCGATGGTTGCCGATAGATGTTGCGGTTTGAGTAGTCGTGTGAATGGTTCCCGGGCGTGCGGTGCTCGCGTTGGGCAACACTGCGTGCTATCAGATTTGAGAGTGACGCGTCGTATTCCGGGATCGGTCCTTTCGCTTTCGGCGCTGCGCAACGCGCAAGGTCGCGGGCCGTTCAACTCGGATGCGGCGGCGCTGCCGGAGTGCCGGGCTGCCGGTGCTGTTGCGACACACCGCGCCGATATGTAATTGTAGAGGAGCCGCTCGTTTGGCGGCGGCAAGTGGGTCGCGACTTGCGCAACCGCCGCGACAGATGGCGCGACTAGCCTTCCCCGTATCACACACGATAAACATATTATCAATTTGATTTATTTTAACCCGCTAATAACTCCATGGAAACTTTTTATCCAACGATGATGTATGAAGCTTAAAAACGTTGCAGAATGTCCACAGGACAAATGAATGGTGGTAGAGACCGAAGTGATGCAATAAAAGTACAAGTAAATGTACACCTTACACGACCTCAGGCCTGATTAAATCTTTCCACTGACCTCTAAACCCGTTTCCGAGTTACACCGTTGTTAACATCAATTCGAAACCGCTCTTCGCCGAATCTCAGCCTCGCAATAAATGTGAGATCGAATCTTATGTAGGCCGTATTGATTTGGTACGGGGTTTATTATTAAGTCATTTTGATAAATATGTATTTACTTAAAAATGGTTTCGCAATTCTTAAGATTTGTTATATCCGTTGGCTTCAGATATGATTTACGGAATTGACCTCATTAGGAGCGGCCGCCTCAATATTGTGCTTCGCTCGCTCAACGCCAGGAAGTTATTATAATTCGCTGATTGTACCCGAATAATTTCTGCGAAGCCATTCAGCTCAGCGGCTCAAAGGAGGCGGTCGCTGTGGCGTTTTAAAACAGGAAGGTTTGTCATTGGCGTGTGATGTAAGGCCGCCTTCGTTTTGGACGTTCGCGAATGTCAATATTAACGTTCCGGTCCCCGGCGCGCGGCAGAAATAGTCGCCGCCTATTAATATGAGCGTTAGCTGCATCGCCCTTGAAACCGGCCGATCACCCCGCGCACGCGCACACTCGCGCCCCACCCGCGCACACAGCGCCGCGCCGCGCACTGTGCACACACCCGCACGCCCGCACGCACACAACGCCCGCTATCGGTGCAGCAGAATACACGCTGCGATTATTTTCATTTCCATTTCGTTTGCACAAACATGTTATGCGCACAACACTAGCTGCCTGTTGCCTTCTTACTTTTTGATTTTTGTTTCGTTCGCAGCCAAATGCAACACAACACTCGCATCGAGGAAAACAGAATCGTTAGATTCTGCTCAATGTTAATTTGTTTAAAAATACTTTATTTTTTGTTTATGTTGTAGATACGAGTAGCTGTTAGCGATACGAAGAGGTTTTCATTAAAATATTTGGGAATATGTAATGTTTTATTTTTATAAAAAATATTAATTTAACTTCTAACGTTTCTTGTTATTAGGAACACAATAAGAACAATTTCGTATAAGAATAAATTAAGGATGTTGTCGTACGAGAAGTTTCACAAGTTAGAGAGATAATAAAAGAAACTTAAATGATATCAAAAAGCTAATGGTTTTAAATAAATTCGTTTAGTTCAGTTACGATACATAATTCTAAATAAATGAAGATGATAACAATCGTTCGTTTACACGGAGATACATGACCAGTCATTACTTTAATAAAACTTTATTCCTTCCCCGCGGCCCCGGCCTCCGGCCCCTGTCCCCCGGCCCCCGGCTTGCTGTACCGACTTGAGTGAGTTGTGTAATGTAATCGACCTAAAACATTTCGTGGATACGCTCGTATCTGTTGTGCAAAGATTTGGCAATTTCCGTAAAATACCACTTGTTGTATCAATAAGTTGTTGTGCCAAATATTTTGTTAAGTACTGTTAGTATACAATATATAATGTTTTTTCTGTTTTCGAACCGTATTACAGAAGCAAAAGTACGTTCCGTATTTGAACAGTTCAAAGTGCAGATAGGCGGTACGTGGCAATAGAGCGCTAACAACACACTCGAATCAGGTTTCGACTGCCCAATTCGAGTAGGAAGGTCGTGCGTTTCGCCAGCGACTGACAATGGCCCGCCGCTTGCGCAATGCTCCGCCGCGCTGTTTGCAACATACTAAATTTCGTATATGTTGCAGCAATCGGCTACACATGCCTGCGAGCTGCGAGCGTCGTCGTCATCGCAAGCAGCGGGCGGCAGCCTCCGACACGCGCTTACGCAGTGCGGACACGACGCATCGCATACTTACGTAAACCATTGTTGCGATTTTTGTGGTATTTTCAGGGCTGCAGCCAGCCTTACTGATGTGAAAGAGTTACTAAAATCTAGATAATACGGCCGAAGATGCTATATCAGAGCTATTCAAACTATCTTTGACTTTATAAGGTGTCTTTTTATGTCAGAAACGTCTTTATATTCTTTATTATTAGGTTATGAGCATTTACAATACGTAACTGTGTTAATATTTTATTATATGATATCGGTTAAATAAAAATGTTCTCTATGCAAATAAGTATTATTGTGGTTAAAACAAAAACCTATCTCGGTTTAGTTGTGAGGTGTGACTACGGTCGGCCGTCGACGTTGAGGTCATGTCAACTGAATATTCTGCTGAATTACACAGTAAATAAACTTTATATTAACTGTGTTGTATTATAAATACAAGATAACAGTAAACTAAATCCGATAAGTGTCTAGGAAATGTTACATCAACAAATCCTTTCCGAAATGCCGATACTGACTTCAAATCAAGATTGTTTCATTTTTAATTTTAAATTAATCATAGTGACGTAGAGATTAAAATCATTCGCCATTTCGATATGTTAATGAATTTCCGTTTTGTTATCAGATCAGGTGAGATACATGTTCAAATAAATATATTATGTTTTTATTTTTAATAGTTTTAGCACGCGTGTCGTCTCTCACGGAAACTGCGGTATTCGCGCAATAAAGTTGTATTTATGGTCAAGTTATGAGGAGTTATGTGCGGGCCGGAAGGTGAAAAAATAATGCTAACAATGTGATACATTGTTATATTACGCTTGTACAGGCTACTGAAATATATGATTTTTCCCTTTACTGATTTATCCACTTATATTGTATCGCATTTTTAACCATTTTTATTGAAATATGTAATGAATACTGCTGTAGAGCAGTAATAGCGTCTAATTTGCGATCAAGATCGAGTCATCAAAGCTTTTATACGTTCTCTCGTCCCGTGCCTGGTCGAATACTTTGATAATGACGTGAGCGCGGGGCGACGGGACGGCGGGGCAGAGGGGGGGCGGGGTGGCGGCTTGCGTCTTGCATATAATTTGATCAGTCCCGATGGTAGACAAAGGAGTCGACGGCGGAATCCCGCGGCGTGCCTAGAAGGTATTTTGTTGAGGCGACACATCGCACAATCGAAAGTGGTCGCTTCGCATGCGCCGGCCGTCGCCCGTTCGGACGCGGCGTGCATACTACGTCCGAGGACCGCACGCCCCATGCCGCCCGCACCCCGCCCGCACGCCGCCGCGGCTGCTGTTTTTTGCATCTTTATATTCGGAGCACTGACCTTGTGCAATGTCAAATAGCTGAGCCGATGCAGCGCGACGGCGACGCCTCCCGACAACAGGTTCCGGCCGCTACTCACCCCCTCTCCCCCCACGCAACGATCATTTATAGATATTAATTATGAATTAACTTAATTGAAAAGCATTTCTTACTATTCATAGCCAGTTAAATGATATGAGAAATCTGCATGATTATGTACTTGAAGTCTTTCGACTAACATCAGGTAATATCGGGTGATTTATAACATTCTCTTGTAGGCGTGGTACTCAGGTATTTCAATGATCTTAATAGTTGGTGTACTTGTAATCTTCAATATCACGATTCGTATTTCCACTAAATAATTGTAGATTGTAACAATATGTTTCAATATTGGATTTACATCCACATTGAATTGGCGTCCACCGGGCACAAGGTCGCGCGCGCACTCAATCGCGACTCAAATCGAACTATATGACGCTTCACGCAAAATGGCCGCCTTACCAGTGCCCGAAGTTCGCCATGGGCATAGAGTAAGCCTACACGGCCAATCCTGATAATCGCACGTCCACGTGCGCATCACTACCATACGTTCGGCCTTTCCTGACGAAACGTGCTAGACCCCTTCGATCCTATCTCGTAGTGTAGCCCGGGCGTACTAGGCCCCTTCGACCAACTATCACAGCGAGGACCGGGCGTACGAGGCCCCTTCGACCAACTATCACAGCGAGGACCGGGCGTACGAGGCCCCTTCGACCAACTATCACAGCGAGGACCGGGCGTACGAGGCCCCTTCGACCTCCTTTACATTTGACACCAAAGCGTGAACCGGGCGTGCGAGGCCCCTTCGACCAACTATCACAGCGAGGACCGGGCGTACGAGGCCCCTTCGACCTCCTTTACATTTGACACCACAGCATGGCCCGGGCGTGCGAGGCCCTTTCGATCAGCTTTACAACCACACATTCTGGACCGGTCACTATCCTTTCGACCAGACTGAATCTACCAAGTTATTCGTCAAACACAAAAACAACTTTAACTAACTTCGATTTTATTCTCACATCAACATCAAATCCTTCGGCCTATCGAAAACCTCGCTAGTCTGTCGACCAACTGCAAAACGCTGACTCGGTAAGAGCTCAGTCCGTCAAATGCACTCTAAAATAATCAAAGTTTGTCACAAGGAAATCCAGATCGGAACAGTGGCTCTGTCAATATCGTTTTCTAAATCAATAAATCTTGGAGGAGATTTTAATGTGAACGGAGTCATTATCATTACCTGAGGTAACGGGATCGTATGGATCATCTTTATAAGTACGATCATTTCCATTTGCACAAAGAAATGGAGTATGAGTAGCATAAAGCCTAACCCTAACTTATTGTGTGACGACCGACTGATGCAATCTTCTTGTTGACCCGGAGAGTAATAGATATACATGGCGCAGTTCACAATGAGAATCCTTGAAATGGTGTAACAATTGATGACACAAGGCCACCCGATGCTACGATCACATAAAACTGAAAAAGCGTTGGGTCCTGATTACTTCCTTGTTGAGATCCCGAAGTTATTGGTGGATGGATATGTGGATATAGTAATGCGATTGTTCAATCTGATGATCTTCTTAGTGACTGAAGTCTACATATATTACCGCCCCGAAAAGAGGAAAACCCAATAAATGTTCGGAATAATACACAAAGTCTTACGAGCCATGTACTCAAGATATTTCTAGCTATCATCCACAACAAAGTCATATCATTGCAGGTACCAGTAATTCGGAAAAGTTTGCGCGACGGAAATGTGAATCGCGCAATTATGTTAATTCGATTGTAAACGTTTTAAAATCAAACGACTTGAAGATCTGGATGCAAAGCGCGTAGTAAATCTTGACTTAAGTCTTCCTTTACCTACACAAACGATTCCTCAGACTGGTTGTACTCTGCGTCGCGCGATCGGACGATCAAAACTTAGCTCGGGTTCACCAGTCACCTCCGATCACACTCTCGGAGATACCATGGTTCGTCATTGTCAGATTTCGTCCCAGAGGACACCATCATCGTCAACTCGAAAATGTTATTCAAACCAACGGCTACGGCTAAATGTAGAGCTTGTGCGTGACTGTTGATGAAATTAGATCGTAAATCGTAATCCGTGGAATAAAGGTAAGAATCTGCAGAACTGTAGCGTAGCATAAAATCACTATGTTAGCAGAACATCAGTGAGATCGAGGCTGCACATAACGCACAGACATATTCCTTATATAAAACTAGGCTTGGTTAGCAGTTAAGAAGAAATGTAAGATGATACATCTCTACCAATAAAGGATTATTTATGTACCAGCATTAGGTGGTTTTATTTTCCCGCGTACCGCACTGTTATTCCCGGTGAACTTCCTATGCCTTAAGTACTGTATGTTCAGGTCTCACCTCATCCGGGGTTGATACCGAATGTACTAATGCCGCGATATGCAAACTAAACTAAAAAGGCGATTGGGCGCGTGAAACACGATATTCTCCTACAACATTTGCTGGATATTGGGCTGGCCTGCGCTGATATAAGGATTGTTAAAATCTTGTACTGGAACCAAACAACTACGATCGGAATCCGGAAAATAGAAACGGATCTTCTGGAGATAAGACGTGGTGTCAGACAGCGATGTGTCCCATCCTCCCTTTTGTTTAATCTGTAATCTGAAGCAATTATATCGGTGGCGCTAGAAGAACAGTAAATCGGTGTCAAAGTGACAGGCAAAGTCGTTAATAGTTGTAGATATGCCGATGATGTATTGATAGCCTGCTTTGCAAGATAAATGAAGGTGTTGCTGGAGAATCTGCGAGTCTTGACAGTGTTTAAAACTAAATTCTTGATCATATTTAAGAATCACTTGAAGCCTTAAATCAACATCTCTGGGTGAGATCTAGAACGCGCGTGGATGTACAAATGCTTCGAGGCTTGTGTTAATGTATAATAGTGTATCGAATAAGAATTACAGACCCGGATTGGAATTACCCATGCTGCCTTTGCTGTGAATAAGTAAAGTTCTATGTTATCGCCAGTTATCGACAAAGCTCGGAGTAAGAATACTCTAATGTTAAGTGTGGCGCTACGGTAGCAGAGCCTGGACCCAGAAAGTTAACATTGGATTATTGGGAAGCTATTCTTTAGATGTGGTACTATCGTATCGTATCATTATTGCATTTTTATCGTATCGAATTCGTATCGTAATCGTCTCGTAAGCGTATCGTAATCGTAGCTTTATCGTAATAGCTGGACACAGAAGGTAACCAACTCTCGAGTACTGCAGAGTGTTGGAGAGAATAGAAAATTGTTGCAAACCATCAACTGAGAAAAGTGACCTACTGCGGTTACGTTTCACCACATGAGAAATACTATCTTTAACTCGTAATTACGGGCAATATCACAGTTCAGAGGCGCGTTGGAAGTAGAGAGATATTCTTGACAGAGAAACAGCTCGTGTAAGAAACACATAATTCGAGTAGAGCCGCAGTGCATTATTCTTAATTGGGTTACTCATGTCTAGAAATAACCATAAATTCCGAAGTTAACATAAAAATCAATCATACAAAATGAAAGTAATTTTGTAATAAGTCAGAGTCACATAGCAACCAAAAACTGTCTAATGTCACGTAACTAATAATTACGTCATCGTTAATCCTAAGAATTCCACGAACTAAATTCTATAAAAACAGATTTCTTTTACATTCCTAATGCTTGGTTTCCAAGGTATCGACAACTTACGTTCCACTCCGATAAAACCTGTTCAAACTAATTGAACAAAGAACCGTCTACTTTTTGTATGGGAGGTGGTTCTGCAATTACGGGACTCGAACCAGACTCATTTAGTAGACAAAATAATAGAGTAAATTTACATAATTTACACAAATCAGTTTAGTCCCTGCAGTTCTTTTTTTTTTTTTTTTTTTTTTTTTTTTTTTTTTTTTTTTTTTTTTTTTTTTTTTTTTTTTTTTTTCATAACTATTATTTTTAATGACACCCAAAGTTACTTAAACCCGACATCATCTCACTTGTGGAAAACGCTGAAGGACCGTTTTAAACCGTCCTTAATACTTTATGCACACTTTTAATACCCATTTATTCGCACACATTTTATTTTGAATTACCAGGAAACAACAAAAATAAATCGAAACTTCGGCAACCGGGCATAAGGCGAATACTTTAGCCATAAAAATCATTTAAAGTTGATTATTCTTTGATTTGAAAAGTAATCGATATCAGCCAAGGCAACGGTATTGTTACAGCTTCTCATAGGAAACCTGGATACTGTAAATTCTCTCATTTAACACCCGCATCATAATAAGAAAAATACGTCTCACCGAAAGAGATACCGCTTCACGCGGCGTTACCCGATACTGCACGCGTCGCTGGATACTGATACTGACTGTAGCAGCATTACTGGTGGCGCCTGCGCCACCGGTAGTCGCGTTGCTGTTGCACGAACCGCCGAAACCGACACCAGCTTGCTCGCGCTGTCCTCGTCCGCATTCGGGGCACGTCGGCAGTTGTCGACAAACTGGCCGAACTAGCCACATCTAAAACATGATGTAATATCAGGCAGGCGCATTTGATTGCTTTTTTTGCGATAAAATAACTTTACGATATAATAGAAATATTACATGACCTTGTAAAATCCTCGGAGCTGCAATTGGTACTGCCATAATCCAAATTTGAGACACAAAAAGTTCCGTGGTGGTTGAAGAATTCCTTGGAGTCGTGTCGCCAACACCAGCAGAGTCGTATGTCTAGTATTACATTAGTTGTGATCCATTTCTTCCGTAATACAACTTACGCTTAGTAACTTGTTAGGTACACGGTGTATTAATACGATCCATCCGTCATCTTACGAAATTAATAATATCGAAAATATTCTTGATTTTTAGTCGATGGCCTTGTACTCGACGCAGAGGATAATTTGTGAAATCGTATCCCACTTCTGATGAAGTCTTTCGACTAACATCAGGTAATATCGGGTGATTTATAACATTCTCTTGTAGGCGTGGTACTCAGGTATTTCAATGATCTTAATAGTTGGTGTACTTGTAATCTTCAATATCACGATTCGTATTTCCACTAAATAATTGTAGATTGTAACAATATGTTTCAATATTGGATTTACATCCACATTGAATTGGCGTCCACCGGGCACAAGGTCGCGCGCGCACTCAATCGCGACTCAAATCGAACTATTTGACGCTTCACGCAAAATGGCCGCCTTACCAGTGCCCGAAGTTCGCCATGGGCATAGAGTAAGCCTACATACTTAATATGGTCATATTAAAAACATGTAAATGTTAACATATATTTTTAAACATATGTCCCGTCGTCATCTGCGATGCAGTTTGAAAGTTTATTGAACGCAGAATAACAAAGTGCAAATTAATTTTAGCAGTTAGCGGCGATAAAAAGATTAGCGACAAAATGTATTCGAGTGATCCGCTCAGAGTACTCCGACGAAAGTTAATTCCGTCTCCGAATTAATCGTGTTGTTTATAAAGTATCCCGTATGATCCCGCGCTTATTTTCTTGTACACATGTTGTCGGTGCACGACATAAATATTGCCGCGCGGCTGAATAATTTGTGCAGTTAATGGGGCGATTTAAAATTTCGAGAAAGAAGGCCAATTGGCTCGTATCCAGTGCAGTAAACACGCCCCCGGAAGTGGGTCCGTCACCCGCGCGCTTCTCGTCGTGTCACTTGACGCACTTTATAGCGGTAGCTAATTAATGAAGTACATCGCATATCACACAATATTAAGGAAGACATTTTAAACGTATCCAAAAGTATTAATTAAAGGACTGGTACATTTTAATTAAGTAATTGCAATGTTGCAAATGTTGCTATAATAACTCGCACACAAGGAAAAGTATTTTATAATAATTGTTAACGTGTGTAAGTATTGAACGGTTCTTATCGCATTACACACATGACGTTTTCTTTAACCTCCACGTCCGATGAACTAGCGAGTGCCTCTAAGCAGTTTTGACATGTTACATTGAAATTGAATGTGTACAAAATCGTGTATAACTGAGGTTTAGGCGGTTCCCATCGGCTGTTACAAATGCATGTTTTTATGTGCGGGGCGGGGGCGGGGGAGCGATGTCTCGTTTTTCCCGAATTCCCCGCGCGTGAGGAGTTCGTAAGGTGACCTTCCGGGTGCGTTCGTTCACCGCGCGGTCACCTACAGACGCCCCCCCCGCGGCCCGCGCCACCCCGCATCGCCCAACCGCCTGATACATCGCTATTGTTATTCTATTTAACGAAAATATTTACACAATTCTTTTTAAGTGACCTTATTTGTTTTATTT
Organism: Papilio protenor; assembly: GCA_029286645.1. Taxonomy (NCBI): domain Eukaryota; kingdom Metazoa; phylum Arthropoda; class Insecta; order Lepidoptera; family Papilionidae; genus Papilio; species Papilio protenor. The sequence goes on along the minus strand of JAGSMZ010000006.1, from coordinate 7,211,753 downwards.
TATCAAATTGGATGACTTTAATTTTTTTATTAAAAATTTTAGTTGTTGATACTCGTATAATAGATACGTTTTCTTCGTACTCTAAAGTTAAAACACACTTCGAAAAAAAGCTATTTTTTCTTGTAAAGTTTATTCTAATACTTATAATTTTGTATTTAAATGTAATGATTAAACTCAAAAGCAATTGGACCGGCTACAAAAAATATTTTGTCATTAGAAAACTACACAATGATTGGCCCTATCAATTAAATTGTTTATTTTACCAGAAGCGAAACAATATTAGATTCTGACATTTTTTCTATTGATGATATTGTTTCCATCCAATACACATAAATAAGGTAAATGCGGTAGTGGTATTAGAAAACAACAAGGATGATTGACATCGGATGGTGTACTGCACGAGGGGAAATTCCGAATTAACGTATCACGTCAGGACCACGTAAAGCAACGAAAAACCAGACGAACGGTTTATTTAGAGTAAATTTAAATTATTGCAATGACCTAATTCAATTCCTAAAATTGCCTAAAATGTAACTCGTAGCATACAACATGAAAATACACATTAACAACAGGGCACACCTTTGACAAAACAATCGCACAACTGCTGTGCGATGGTCGATTGTTTCGCAGCCAATTCAACTGTTTAGTTGCACGACTAAAAATCGAATAGTGTAAGCACCTTCATATAAGCTCATAGGAATCAAAGCGAGACTAAACAGTTGAGCGATAGTTTAGTTTCAGGTGTGCGCGCGCTCTAAATCATTCTATGGGTATGTAATGAGTGCTTACCCGGTGGCCTGGTGTGCGTGGCGACATGGTGCTGCAGCGAGGAGGCGAGCTGGTGGTGCGGGTAGAAGGGCAGGAAGGGCGCGGGGAAGGGCGCGGGCGGCGGCGGCTGCAGGCGCGCTTTTAGCTCCTCTGCCGACCCCGCACCTGACGACGATGATTCCACGTCCGATACACCGCTGTCCGCCGGCGATGGGGGTAGCGACCCTGATCACATATAAAAATATACATTAAAAAGTTGAAGATATTCGCACGTATAAAAAAATTACTACTTAAAATTCCTTAGCTAGGTCTAAAATTTTAGGATATAAAGAAAACAATGTAACTTAAGTAATAAATGAAAAATCGCATCTGAAGTTAACGAGGATTCCAACTATTGAACTTTGAGGTTAGTCGACTGTGTTAGGATCATTATTCTGCAATTTATTTTACAACCGCATATGTGAACTGTGTCACCCATAATACATAATGTAATAAAAAATCGATTTCTCAGTAAATTATTAATAGAAATGACCACCGATGTAAATAGGTCGCGCGATGGTAATTCTAACAAATAATGCCATTCCTAAAGCGCGCTACGCAGAAACGCAACCCGCATTGTATCATAGCTGGGAATTAAAAATAACGCCCCGATAAAAAATTATAGAAGTCATCAAAATTTAAGGATACAAAATGTGTCTGTTAGGAAAAAGTTTAACACTTATTAGGTATCAAAGCACTTCATTTGCATTGTTTCTTTGTAAAAACGCTACCGAACTAAAAGAATATGAAAAACCGTTGCATTGGTAAAGTTTACACCGTTACATAAATCATCTGCCATTGTTACAAGTAACGGTCATCTGCTAGTTGCACAATAATTAGCATGCGTCCCCGAGATGCATTAATCCCGGGGTCCTGACCGCGGGTGCTGTGAGATCCACCGTTAGATGAATCCTCTAGCCTCCATGCACTTGCCCACAACCTGATCTTGTGGGAAAACAAGCGGTCAGTGCAATTGTAATGAAAAAAGATGGCATGTTTTAAATTTAGAATTATGCAGATTAATGTTTTGGGGTCGTTCAGCGCCGTGTACATTGTTGAATTGCATTTTTTTGCATAATTAAAACATAGTTCAGTGTATATCTTGCTTGAACTTATTAATGAGATTAACTCGGTAAGGAATATTTTAACAATTAACGTTTAGATTTAAATTTGTTTATATGCATAATACTGCAAGTTGAAAATGTTTAACGTGTACGTAACGAACATTTGAAACTGCAAAAGCGGTTGTATTGTATAATTTATGTTATAAATAAGTTGGACAATGGACATTTAAAATAGAAGACGTCGTCAATCCTAGAGTTGTTATAATACGAGTTTGTTGCAGTGGTTGTTTATCGAAAGTTTTCTCATGTCCGGCGCAGGGCCCTTCTGATAAAAAACATTTGACGAGTAACGGTTGCGCGCATTCGATATTTAAATAAAATAATGGGTTGCGGCGCTGACGACTATGAGGCAGGAAGAAAGCTGGTCATTCATACATTTCCTCGTGCATTGAGTCTATGACTGGTGGGGCCGGTGACCATTTGACCGGTGCGAGAGTAAACGCGCTGTCCACACCCCTTTGTGGCCATTGTCAACCCTTCAATGGGACAAAGGCTCTGGGAACCGGGAAGCGGCGCGGCCCTCGCGGGCCCTACGGTCAGTTTTGACCATTTAAATTGAGAATGAAATGGTGTAATATTTTAACAATGGTCGCGGTATAATTACTATTTTGAAATGCACCCGGGTGTGCTTTTTGGAAGTCTTAAGATTGGAATATTCTTATAATGCTTGGTTAGTTTTCGGTTGATGCATTTTTTATTATTTTATTATAATATGTTTTATTGCGACCGTTTTGAATTCAGAAAAATAATAACTTTGCTATCTTTTTAATACAATTATCTTTTTAAAGATACATTCGTGACTGACGAAATCTTGCGACTTTAGGTAATATCAAAGTATTAGACGTTGTACTTTGGCTTCGTAAATAGTAACGATAAGTCTGCTTAGAAATTTCTTACATTAGAAGTATTCGAAGTGTGTAATTGACCTTGAGGTCAGTAAGGCAGTAACGTTAGTTTCACACGACGACAGAACAGGGGCACAGAGCAGTGTTACTTTTCATTAACAGTATTGTTTTTACAGAGTGTGCGTTATACAATAGCACTACTGAACTGTCTACTGTTCTGCCTGACTTTGGCGTCCTCGTGTAAATAAGGCATAAGTTAGTTGTCATACTGTACGCAGTGTGGTGTGTAGGTTCGCAGTCCGCAGGGCGTCTGAAGGGCGCGTCGTGGCGATTACGTCGGCGACTGTTTTGCGGCGGCACTAAACTTGTGTTATAATTGTAATCATTTGTTTTATGACTCAAATTATTCGCACCTGTTTCGATGCGCTCCTGTTTGATTTTGTTACAAACACGTGATGGGTATTGTTTAATCATAAAAGCATGTATTTGCTCTCATATTTATTGTTAACAGGTCTACGAATTAACCTAAATGGTAGACAAACCGCAAAAAACAATGAGTTAAGTATAGTTAATATTGTTTTTACCTCGAAGAGCTATGTAACATACCTAAATAAGTTATAGTTAATTGTGTATCGGTATTGTTACGTACATTTGTTATAAACCGTTATTAATTATAAATACTTTGATACAAAGTCAAGGCTAGTAATATATTAAGTTGAATTTAAAGAAATATTAGCATATTAAAATTCCCAAGACGCTTGACCGTCGGCGCGCGGGTCCGGGGCTCAGGAACACGGAATTGGGTGGCCATTGTGCTAACCCTTTCATCTCACGTATCAAAATAATAATAAATTAAGTATAAATAATGATCGGGCGGCGGGCAAGGGGTTAGGTACCGGTCGGCGCGGAATGCGGTCCCATTAGGAAAGTGTCACAATGAAGTACAAAGCTCGGCCATCGGCCACCGGCCACTGTGCGCACCCTCCGCTATCGGCCCATCTTTATGGAGTGACCGCTGTCCATAGCCATTGTGCCAAAGCGGCGTTAGACCATAATCCATGCGAATGGAGACTCGCTTTCATTCTCTTATCTTTTTTGCATATGAATAATAATGCGGTGCGCGGAGTGGCCGTTACGACGCGACCGCTTCATACCACGTGGATCATCTTTTACTTAACTATCTTTGATTCTCTTATTTACCTCTAATATTACTTAGTTAATCATCATCATATTAAATTATTGTCGACAGATTTCTGTGACTTTTTGTTTGTTGAAATAACTAGATGAAGTATGTTATCAGCCGGCGACAATAAAAACACGTCTGCGATTGAAGTTATGCTCTGAAGATCTTACATAATAATCGAATTATCGGCTATGCCTTAGTAAAAACTAGCATCCGAATCACGTAATTAATTTATCCCGAGTCTAGCAACGGCCTAGATAACAATTAAGTCTTTGTTATGCGAAGAGGAAAGTGATCGAAATTTAATAATAGCGCGGCCCTTGTCAAATCAGATACAGTTTGCTACAAAAGCTCACGGCTTACGTATTTAGATAGCCCTTGAGAAGGCGCCCTTTGTTCGTCGGGGCCTTTAACATGGTAATTCTGCTTAGAGGGCCTCGTGTAATTTAGACGTGCCGCGGGTCACACCGTGGATATAACGGGTTGCCATTTTTGTGGAGTCGCGTCTTACGCCGAGCCTCAATGCCGACCGCTCAATGACTCTCAACAAATATTTGCTCGTCTCACAGCGTCTCCGTGTTGCTGTATCATTGTGATGAATAACGGCACTACATTTAAAAGATTGTAATATTTCATGTGTTTAAAAATTGTGTTTTATAAAAGTGCAAAACTCATTGCATATTACAAGTTAAGAAATAGATTTATTTCTATAGATTGATATATCATTCAGGAAATTGATATAAAAAGTGTCACAGATTTAGTTAATCGTCGATTGCAAATTGTCGGCCGGATTGAACACTACGGATCTACAATGGGTTGCGTTTGCTCGGCCGCGCGTGACTTGACGCCCAGTGACAGCCGCCGGAAACCTGCGCACTACGCACCACTAGGGCTGAGACAATTTATTAAATGCACCTATGCTGTATAATATTTATTATAGAAATGTGTTAAGCCTTCTGTCTAGAGCATACCATTTTAAACGTTTTCGGAATGCTTTAAAAATTTAGAATTACAGAAACTTCAGTAACACTAATTAATAATATAAGTACATACATATACAACTATACTAATAATTATTATTATAACGAAATGTGAATACATTATAGAAAATGTTATAAAATATAAGCGCAGTGACAACCCTAAGCGCGGAGAATGACACAGCAGAGATTAGCGCATTGTGCCGCGGCCGCAGCAAGGTGCAACGAAACCCATTTTTGCACAAAAACCCGAAAGGATTTGGGTGAAAATGTGCGTAACGCAACGTGCACAAACATCTGCCTACGTATTGTTTGGTTAGGATTGCGTGTTTAGATGAGAGACGGACTTTGAGGAGCCGACGTGTCACGTCACGTCATTGATCACGCTGAAGCACGTGTAGCGCTGGCCGTCGCATATTGCACATTGTAAATCCCACGTATTAATTTATGCACATAATTACTCTAACGCTGCTTGATCTGAACACGGTATGGTTTATAATCAATACAATAGTAATTTCAGTCGTATTTTTAATATCTACACTAATATTATAAAGAGCAAAGATGTGTATTTTTGTATGTATTGAAATAACACAAAAACTACTGATCCGATTTGAAAAATTCTTTTACTATTAAAAAGCTTACGTTATCAGTAACATTTTACTATTTTTAATTTCACGGTGACGACGTCGCGATCAATAGCTAGTATCTAAATAAAGAAGATAGTTGTTCTATTAGCTTTTTAATGCATTTAGATTAAGGCTTAATTTTTAGATGGAGGTTTAAGTAATATTATTGCTCGTAACTATTATTTGCACAATATTAAGTAAAACTAAACACGATTGCAAGGTGGGGGGATTAACCGTCAAAGGCTACAAAATAAATATTATTCGTTTGTAAACATCGGGGTGATTTATGGCTCTATCTATCAAACATTCAAGAAACGGACAAAGGGGTAAATTAGAACCCTTTTCGAATTATTATTAATATTTGTATAGGACAATGCGTTATGCAACTCACGGTCCACCCACGCCTGCATGAGGGTCTCTTAATTATGAAATTGCACATTTCGCGTCAAAACCATCGGGATCTCAACATCTGGATAGAAGGGTCCGAAGTGCTTTTGAGTGCTTTACTATTATTAATTTCAATTCGTTTGCAATATGATATGTTCACGTCATTAATTTGCAACCCTAGCATAGAGAGAATGTAACTACGTCTGCAAGAGTGTGGTGGCGGAATAACAAATTTGTGTTTTCGTTGCCTGAAAATGTAATGAACATATATAGGGAAATATATGCTATCATTTGTCTAAATACGAAATCACGACTTTATATGAAAACGTATAGTATAAATAGTCTCAATATCCAATTTAGAAATATATCAGTCCATTCAACGAGAGACAAAGCGCTTTTATTTTCGCATCATTGCCTAATATTACTTCCGAACGTTTACGCAATACGTGTTGTGTGTGCGTGGGTGTGTCGGTGTGCGTGGGGGTTACGGCAAGCGTGTGCGTGAGGGGGTGCGGTGGGTGCAGGGGGCGCCGGGGGTTGCCGGGAGGGCGGCGTGGCGGTGGTCGTGACATTGGGCGGATCAGCTGACGGCTATCGATTTCCGCGAGCTTCCTCTTTGCTCTTTATGAATATTTCATGCGGCAGCGGAAGCCGCGCGGTCTACTAGTCGCGTGACGCTATGACGATTAATGACGGGATATAAATAGATTCACTTTAAAAATCATTGAAAACAGTACCTATACTTAGTTACACTGAAAACTTTTTCAAGTTATTTTTAAGAGATTGATAATTCAACTCGCAAACTATTTTCAAACTTACATAAGTAATTATAACACCAATTAGGCGCGAAGCTGAGGTAAGAATCGTTCGAAGTTGATTCATGCTTTCTCTCCTACAGTAACCCAGTGATAATATTGACAACCATTATTTAACGTGGGGAAGGTTGATAAGTAAGAAGGTTGTAAAAGTCCTAACTATTTGGACCTCGAACCTGGCATAATTTTAGATAACAGGGCGTCTATCGCCCAACCAGTAGGGCAGGGGCGGCGGTCGCCGGTCACGATAAAAGCTATTTACTCCTTTATTGCTTTCGCTCTACCGTTTATGTGCGATGTGCGAATATTCCCTCACAAATATAATATTAAAATACATTTTTCGACAGTTATTACTATAATAGTTTCTTTGGATAGAAATTAACATCGTTTATTGTATAAAATTATTAGCAGTATCAATAATTTAAGTATTTATAATATGTTCGTATTAAAATGTTTTAGTTATAAATTGAGGCCATTTTTAAGAAGTTTCCGTCTCGTTAGTACAAATTAAAAATGCTAAAAGTTCATAAAACGGTCGTTGATTTCTTAATAAATTGAAACGAATTAAACTTTTTCAAGTAATACATTAATTTAGGTAAAACATTATTCAGCGAAGTAAAAAAAAACAATAACATAAATGCGTGGTTTGGAACGGTTTATTGGCAATCAGCTTGTAAGTTGTCACTCTTTATCTTAAAAATGCAAATGGCGGCAATTGATGAGTTTTGGCGGGATTCAATGATTTTTGTAAATTGACCGGATTAAAGTTTTCAGTTCGCGGTCGGCTTTAGAGTTTGTTTTTAAAGTATAATTGTACAAAGAGATTGCAGTTCGGTTACGTATTTTACTCGACAATACAACAGTTTATAAGGATTTTATGATGTTGATGGATTGACCAGTCACATATTGCGGCGCAGAGCGTCAGTTGTCGTCATTAGTATAATCTCCCTAGTCATCTATTAACCACTGTTAGTGTATTAGAGCATAGAAGTGAACTGACCGGTGTTGGGCGCGGTGTAGAGGTGGTGATGCCTGGGCGCAGGTGCGGGCGCCAGCAGGCCGTGCAGCAGTGCGCGACCCAGCGACCCACGAGCACCCAGCGCCAGCGACCCCGGCTCTCCGTCCACTAACACACAAAACGACCCATTAGTAAAAACATTATACACTACTTATATTACGTTTAAAAGTGTCGTAACTTAATTTAAATAGGTACATACATAATTTTTTTTACAATACTAATTTCTCTAGCTAACATTGATAATGAACTTAGTTTAGTGAAATCCGACAGCAAAGTTTCGTCGAGTTGTGAAGTGGCGCGCGGTGCTTAGAGTAACCGACGTCAGATTGTACGTCGAGTCTGACTTCAAAGGTATCCGAGGGCCACATCGCAACCTCTTGTATAACTTCAGCTACAGACTGACAGCGAGCCTGCGGGCAACGAGGTCGACGACACTGCTTGTCCCACTTGGACAGTCCATCGATACTAACTTCTAGTTATAACACTGCATTAGTTGGTTTTCGTATAAGTTCAGCTTAAATAAATCCAATAGATTTTTAGGAGCGCATTTGAAAGTGAAACGGTGACGAGCGTGTAACAAGGGAATTACCGTAAGATCAATAATGTATAATCTTGATACATCCGAGCCAGACGCTTCCGTGCGCCGACCTTGGGCCGCGCCGCCTCCCCCTCCCCCGGGGGAGCCCACCAGCGCCACCTGTTGTCTCCCCCCACACTGCGCATGTTTGACGCAGGAACGGGACGGGAAACGCCCTCCCTCTCGTCTGCGAGGTCGAAATGTCTAGACGAATTGTGAACTCTTTACGGCGCGGCCACATGTGAGGGCGGCCGTCTGGCCCGCCAGCGCCAGGGCCCTGTGCTTTGCACATTCCCGATTACACCGCGATGTGTGCCCTCACCTCCTAGTATTGCTGAGCTCACATCATCTTACATTGAGATAGATTAAGCCCTAAACTTAAAACTTGTTGTTCTAATTACAATATATTTAGATAAGCTACTCTTTAGGTATGTAAACATCCTGTTAATAAGTTTGGTCGCGACATATTCCTTGCAATAGAAAGGCTCGGCTTAGCGATGGGTGCGGGGAATATAAATTTAAACAAATCACTTTAATAAATGTAAGTGTTTCAGTTTAAGGAACTAATACAAAGTGGATTAGATTCTCTATCGAGCAGCTGCATGCGATCGCTGCGAGGATCTGAATTATTCAGGGGAAAGTCGGAAGGGGAGGAAAGCGACGGGGGAGGTGTCGTCGCTCCGGCGCATGCTGCGGCCACGCTGCCAGCATCTCATTGTTTTTATTAGGTGACTGCGAGGGCATCGGACCCGTTTAGAAATGTGCTAGCTAATATGAATTCAGAGTGTTTTTCAGTATTTCGACCAATTCATTCCGAAATATATTCGAAGTGTTCTTATGTGATTCATCAGTTTAATCGATTTCTGTTAACACGTTTGTGGGTAGCTACGCCGTGTCTAAGAGAAGTGATAATAATATAATCACTTTACGAGAATCGAATTATGTTTCTCGTTTTCGAATAACTTCGAAAATGATTTTACGTAAATTGTTCCTAAACGTAAGCTTTTACCTGAAACACGAATGTGTATCGAAAATTATTAGATCAAAAACGTAGCACAAAGAACCTTTTGTTCGAGGCGCGTATGTGTGAGTTATTTCGATGAATTTCCTCGCATGTAGTAGGTACAGTATACATGTAGTGGTAGTGGTGGCTAGGACGTCGACTTAGACAATCAATAAGCACTAAATTCGGGTCGACTTCCTTTGAATCCTCGCCGTAGCTCGCCAGGTAGACAAAGGCCGGCCCTGACGGGACCTTAGCGACAACTTTACGTAATAATAGAGCGTTTTGTTGAGCCCGACATAAAAAATAACATCAATAAAAATATCTTTTGATGTACATGATTAACTTTCCTTTGTCCCAGTATTTCATACTTGTACTAGTACATTTTTATTGTACTCGCGAAATATTAAATATGTATGTTACAATACTTCGAGTAATAAGTTGTATTGCGATATATTTTGTGATAAATAGTACTTAATATTACGGCGGCATTTCTGAAGATTATAGTTTTAATAATCAAATTAATAAAAATGACTTACACCAGACTTAACAACCTCTAAGTTCTTTCAAAGAAAGTAATAAAAACTACCGCCATTTTAATTAGTCTCAAAGCTAATTAAAATAATAATTGTTTTTTGACTGCAATGGTATTTGGTACATCATATGTAAACCTAATATTGCATTAAAAGTTCTGAATTTTCAGTACATTCAAGTAGAACTTTATTATAGAGTATAGAACACAATGTTATATTGTGCAGACGAGTTTATCGTACAAAGTGCACGTTAACCGCAGCACAGAGGACGCTACTGTATTCATAAGGCGGACCTGAACTCCCGTGTAATTCAGCAAACTACTTTTACTTTCCTGCTTTTCTGAAATATTAACTAACTTGCATAAGCTTCGGGCGGGGGCGGACGAAATGATAGCTCGGGGGTTGGGGTGCAGGGTGGAGGCGGTAGGTGAATGCACGCTCACAACTTTTACTACCAATATCCTCGGTGCAGTATTATTTTAGCTAGAATGGCGTGCTGCTCGCGGGGCAACGCTCTGTGTTTTTTTTATTTCTCCTTCGTATTACTAAACGTCTGACCCGATGGGGGCTAGATAACAATAACGAAATACTCTATGTTGTTTCACCGATTTGAAATATAAATATGATTAAACAAAAATGCTTTTCATGTTTAATATGTACGAAACATGAATCCTGGCCCCGACACCAACAGACTGACAGATTGCTAATCATCAAGGAAGTATTTTGTTGTTATTCAGGAATCCAAATGAATAATAACTAGTCTGTACTATTTCCTGTTTGCATAAAACCTATTTATTCCATATTTTTGTGAGGGAAGTCGGTCTTCATTTGTTTTACCGAGAAAATCAACTCGCTTTTAACTCTCAACACATCAAAGAACCTTATCTCTGCTGTGAATTTAGCAGGCGATAATGATTTTAGCAATGTTTTGTTTTAAACCGAGCACAAAGAGATGTCATCGAATGAGAGTGTCTGTGCGACAGGATATAATTAAGCTCGGACGCAGGAAGTCGAGTTTTAAGATGTTACGATTCAAATCTCTTGATATTACACTTTGTAAAGCGAAAATTTAAATATTAAGATGATCAGGTGTAATTGCATTAATTAAAATTTTATTTAGTTTGGCTTTTAAGGTATAAACATTTAACAAAATTATTATACTATTATTAGATGAATGTTTCGTGTTACGTGTTTTTCTTTAACAAGAAATAACAGCAACGGTATTGCGTAGTTTTTTGTGGTTTGAAGTTCGTTAACTCTAAATTCGTCAGCAATAGAACTTGATTTTAGAGGCTGTAGGTATGTCTACAGTAAAAAAGCGAATGAATGTCGATAGTTCTGTTCGGAGCGACACATAAGGCACGGCTAATGGAGGAAGTATCGAGCGACTCTAAGCCGATATACATATATTATTAATAAAAAGCGCGGGTCACGTATGCTTGCGTCATCGCGATCAGATAGTTTTGTTTGGTTCAAATATTGAGAGGCTCGCGAGTGAACATAACTTATTATTAGGTTGTAACTCCAAACATAATCCCATAAATTAAGCAGATACTGTTGTACACATTTAAAGGTATGAACATGTAAGATATAGAAAGTAATTTAGTAGAACGAGTAATATGGAATCCTGTGTAGGAAAAAGCCCAATCCTCGTGCGTTGAGCGCTGCGCGTGCGCCGCTCTTGAGGAAAACCGCGGCGTATTTCGTTATCTTATTGTTACAGCCAATAACAAAACAAGATTATTTATAGGTCTCCATGATTAATCCTATGTTTATCCCATGTTTTCACTCGCCGCGCTCATTGTTAATTCATAATATGATATAAGGTAAGCTAAGAAAGTTATGGTTGCGTCGTCATTGGACAACTATCTGAATACCAGTCCTAATTTACAAACAATTTCAATACGTAGAGATTGTCGGAAGGAGAAATAAGACGCGGGAGACAATGTCGGTACATTCCGACATTGTTTTGTGACCGTCACAGGGCGATAGTGACATAAATTTGGATAAAACGAATTAATGTCGTCGACTATGACGCGTGCCCTCTCGTCTCCGGACGTTTGAAGTATGACAATCTGTTCGCCTGACCGTACATCTTTTATTTTAGGATGCCTCGATTTTCACTTTTCTGGCATTTTCTCAATCGCGAAAATAACATCGGCCCAAATGATATAAAAGTGTTTTATCGGTTTTTAAGCGGTTACCGCGCATTCCGCTCGCCGAAGGCAGGAAGATACCGCGACGCCATTTTCGACGAACCGGTTCGCGCTCGGACAAATTAAAAGGACATCGACCGTCGATTGAATCGATACTCTGCAATGATGGAATTAAGTATTATTTCACATTGATGCGTCCTAAGCGTCGGTTTCGGGAAATCGAGCGGAGATTTGTGACGTCAGAACACATCCGGGAAGCGATAGCTATTTCAAAACGCACGACCGCGGAGCGAGATCCTTTCTGCCGAGGAAATCGTTCGGTGCAAAGGGTCCGTTTATAATAGTTCATCCAGCGTTCATCATGTTGTTATTGCTGCATTAAAAGACTATTTATTAGTGAATTGAATAGAAATGAATTAACTTGTTTTTGGCCTTAGGAATAGTTTTATTAGCAATACAAATTATGAATCATGTTTTTATTTGTGATGTCGCAAAAAATCTGCAATAACTACATGTAGTTACACATTAAAGTGTTATTAATTTGAAATACATGGATGTGATTGAAAGGCAATATACGAGTAACAGACTGTTTTGCGATGGGACCTTGGTGTCCCTATTAGGCGCCCGGTCACGCACCACGCGCGGCGCCTGCGCACCATACCAAATTGTTTGCTAAACATTATAGACATTAATTTTAACAGCCTTTCCACGAAAACCTATAGTTATAAATGGAATTAGTAACCTCTAGGGTTTCATTGGCTAAATAAAGTTTGCCATCATTAAAGAGAACGATCAGTAAATGTCAAATACAATATTATTTTAATTATATAGAAAAAAAGTTGACAAATGTTTGTAGCTACAATTTAGAGTCCGCCACAACAAAATGAAATATATTTTATCATCTGTGTAGCGATCTAAATTGACTGCGAAAACCTTCACAGATAAAATATAAACTGTTAAATGTACACAGATTAAAATATTCGTGTGTCAGTGACGCGTGGCGATTGTCAGTTGTCGTTGTCGGTGAGGGCCAGTTCGCGGCGTCTTCTACAGATTGTACAACAACGTACTGAGTCACACGACACAGAATTATCTCTCACACTTCCGTGATAGTAATTTTTTTATTCACGGCGTATTTAAGTTGAGATATTACTGAAGAAATGCCAAATCAGATTTCTATTATATTATCTATTTAATTTTTCAGATAAATTGTAAGAATTAAAAGTAATATTAACTAAAACTATTTATAATAGCAACAAAAATATCACATTTGTAAGGCAGCGTATCAAAGATGGCGTCGGAAAAGCGCGGGCACTTTCCCCGTGCGCGGGAAACCAAAGAAAGTCGTCGGCAGCGCGGCAGAGTGGCGCGCTTCGAAATGGAAACCGCTGCGATTATGTTGATAATATTTATCTAGCGGACTTTAATAACCGCTCTGCGCATTGCTTCACTTGATATTTTATATTCTTTAGCATAGATTTAATCGATAATTATAAACGTAAATCCTATCGTTTCAAATTTCAACTTCAACAATGTGATGATTTGAGGTTAAATTCATTCGTATGTTTGGAAGTGAAGCAGTGATTAGTACTGAAATCTTTAATTTTATAGTTATTTATAGTTTGTCTTAAATGTCTGATCGTTCATAATAAAGTTTGTAACGTTAAGTTTGTTTATGCAAATTTTATTTGTCGTTATGAGACGTCTTGTAATGACTCATGCGTAACTTACAAAATGTTGTAACTCCGTTTTTGTGGATAAGAAAGTTTCTACACTACGTCACAGAATGTATTTCTAATCTAATTATATTTAAAAAGATAATCTGTACAATATTGTTATACATCTATTTGTGACGTGTAAAGTAAATAAAATTGCAATAATATGTATTAAGTTATTATAAAATCCGTGTAGTTCACGCAACATTAAAACGATGCAAATAGGTTGGTACGGTTGTGTGTTGCGCCTGCGCCGGCGCAACTGGGTCACGCGGCTTGAAGGGCAAGATGCGACTCGCGGCGCCCACTCACTTCACGTTCGTACCGCGAGCTTTGTCCGATACCACGCTTTGATGCAATAACAAACGATGTTATACAATTGTATACATTATATCAATGTCGGCAAAGTTTATATCAGCTCATCAAGTTCGTACGTTTTCTTTTACTACGTCCGGGTTGAGGTTATATTTTTGCACGTTGTGTAAACTTTTGAAGTTGTTTTCATGAATTATATATGTTTGTATTTATAATGTAGTTACACAGTAAATCTTTAAAAGATTGAGATTTTAGGAACACTAATTTATCACATTTATTATGTAGCTTTTAATTAAACACGTTGTAAAATATTACAAATGATGTAGATGATGGCAACATTAACTGTCGCTGTCAATCACACCCGGAAAACCGAAGTTTTTTTTAAATGACTGTCATGGTATAATCTATGTCGTCATCTTATTGTCTATTAGTCATGGCCCAAAAGCATGGACGGTTGCAATACATTAGGAGGGTCACCTTGCGGAGCGGCGGCGGTTGCCTACGTGCAGCCTCGACGGCCGCTAACACAGACCACGGCCGACCGACTAGTAAACAACTTGTACATGTTTTTGTCTATCGATAAAGGCTACAAAAACGTCTGCATTATAAACAGGATGTTTGCGGTATACAGTTTTTGTCAGACACTTTTTAAATAAATTGTCGTTGATATTTGAAGTATTTCTGTTACAAGACACATAGATAGAGCTGCAGACTTGCACGTTGTGTAAACTTTTGAAGTTGTTTTCATGAATTATATATGTTTGTATTTATAATGTAGTTACACAGTAAATCTTTAAAAGATTGAGATTTTAGGAACACTAATTTATCACATTTATTATGTAGCTTTTAATTAAACACGTTGTAAAATATTACAAATGATGTAGATGATGGCAACATTAACTGTCGCTGTCAATCACACCCGGAAAACCGAAGTTTTTTTTAAATGACTATCATGGTATAATCTATGTCGTCATCTTATTGTCTATTAGTCATGGCCCAAAAGCATGGACGGTTGCAATACATTAGGAGGGTCACCTTGCGGAGCGGCGGCGGTTGCCTACGTGCAGCCTCGACGGCCGCTAACACAGACCACGGCCGACCGACTAGTAAACAACTTGTACATGTTTTTGTCTATCGATAAAGGCTACAAAAACGTCTGCATTATAAACAGGATGTTTGCGGTATACAGTTTTTGTCAGACACTTTTTAAATAAATTGTCGTTGATATTTGAAATATTTCTGTTACAAGACACATAGATAGCGCTGCAGACTTGCACGTTGTGAATCATGCGATCAGATTTCAAAAGGTCTATGGCCAGATATGAACTTTATAATAGTTGTTTTTTTATATCCTATTACATGTTTAAGACGGCGCTGAACTTTGGACAACGTTTGATAATCATGTTAAAACCTGTGTATAAATTAAGCGACATCTTAAGCTTCAATTTTTAGTGTTGTTTTACCGCTTCTGTTTTGCTTATTTATTATTTTAACTTTATTAAATAATGTGATTAGAGAGCATGCTCCGTACATTATAAAAATCGATTTGTAACCGTCACTAAGCGATACAATCTGCGGAGTGGAACAACCTTATAGCAAATATTACCTTCGCAGAGGAATTTGACCCCGGAAACTCGCCTCAAAATATTTATTATTTAATTAATTCTATACCGTACCATTAGGAGGAAGGACGGCTTTACTTGACTCCATTTAATAATAAAAAGTAAATTATTAAATAAATGACAAACATTACGCCGCCATGGTTACTAATAATCTTTTGTTTAGATACGTTATTTAAAACATTAGTTACAATTTTATCTTTATAATGACTAACTTTAGCTCCTGACTTCGTCCACGCAGAATTAAGTGTTCTTCCTGACTATTTTCTACATCTATGCCAAATGTCATCGAGACGCGTATACAAACATTAATCCATCATCATCAACCATTTATATTATTAGTAAGATAAGAAATAATAAAAAAATAGAAAATGACGAATTTTCATTCTAAAAATAAATTCTAAAAATTGCGTAAAAATCAATTGGAACTCCCTTATTCACATTCTGTTTATTGTTTATATTGTAATTATAATTCTAATTTGACATTTAATGATCGGGATTCGATTACAAAGCATGCGCTAAATAACCCTGCATTTAGTTCCCGCAACTGTCGGTCTTTAATACGAAAGCGATAAGATGCTATGATAAGCTATCAGGATTACGCACCAGCTCGTAGTAACAAGAAACCGGGGCAAGGACTCGTGTACACATATTTGTTTATTATTGTCAAACTCCGTGCACGTGTATGTTGCAACATACATACTAATTTAATTCTTACGTGGCCTGATTTGTGTGAGGCAATTCTGGAATTCCGATATATATAGAATTAATTATCTTTTTGATAATACTTTTGCATTAATAAATAAGTACTTGATTATATTTGTTTCGTAATCTTTGAGGAAAGTTTACTACGAGAGTGAATGAAAACGAAATGTTTTATTTTTAAATCCTAGATACTAAAGTTCAGGTAAAATAATAAGTAATAATGAAAGGATGAAAGTGAAATTATTGAGCAAATCAATGACGCAGTTTTAAATGTCTTTAGTACAAGGATTGACAAATTATCAAGTTTTTATAACATTGCAAAACTAATTCTCAGTAAATCTTTACAACAAATAATATAATACTGTGACCTTATTTTGTAAATAAATTAAATTACTGTATTTCCGGAGAATAAACCGGAAAATTGTGAAACGAGTCATCGAAATCGAGTTGCATGCGGTTTAGGGCTGTCATTACAACAATGCAAATTAACCATGATTTTGTATAGGCAAATGATGTTTAGATTTAAATGGAGTAAGTGTAAAGACTTAAAATATAGTATTTTAATGAATTGCTAAACATATGGTAACATCTCTCTATGAGGCACACCTGAGGGGTTACCTATATTAATGCTTTTGTACCTCTCTACATTTATGATTTACACGTAGACGTAATAATACTTAATTAAAAAAAATATATGAAATAATTATCAAGATGCAATTTGTAAATAAAGCGTAATACTGGCAACCCTGTTATGTCATGTCACGGCGGCGCGGCGGCCATGTTTGGCGCAGCGCGAAAGTGAGATTTGACGTTGGCGAGCGATGCACCGCGCGCCTTGACCCGGTTGCACCGGCCCCAGACCCCCCCTACCTCCCCCCGCACACAGCCTAGGCATTAGATTATATAGGCGCGTGCGTTATCTACACCGCCCATGTTACTATTACACCCGGAGCCGTTAGAACTGTGAATAGTAGAACGTTTTATAACCTTTTGTAGAGTTCTAACATATTTTCAACGTAGCCATCGAACTATGTTATCTTTTACTCTTATAGTTATTTGGTTCTTATTCTTTTTGTTGTTTGAGTTCTAACATATTTTCAACGTAGCCATCGATCTATGTTATCTCTTATAGTTATTTGGTTCTTATTCTTTTTGTTGTTAACTACTGTATTTTATAACTGTCGTAAGCCGGAAACGTTAACCAATGCCTTGCCGCGTTGTGGGCGGCAGTCTTGGAGGTGACATTTGACAACTTACCAAATAAGACATTCCCTACATTATATTGTCTTTGTATTTAGGCAGGCTTACGGTGAAAGCTTATTTTTTCACTTCAAATTTAGTAATAATTTATTTATGATCGATTTCTATTTCGATGACTAGCCTGATATTGGTTTTCTAGGTAAAGTTAGTATATCTTAAAATAATTAGCACGGACGACACATGATAAAAAGATATTCGCGTAAGTTAGCTATCAATTTGGCGTGTGAACGTTAAAGGCAGTATTTTCCTGTTTGCCGCTGAGGCTTGCGCAACCTCCGCCACACAATGCTCCTCGCTACACACAAACTTACTAGCAAACTGGTTTGTTGTCAAATATCAACATCGATTACATCTTAACACGCCTATGTAAAAATAAAACAGTTTTGTTCATTACTTTAAAGTTTATCAGTAAAGATGAGAACCTTTTAGAAAAAGAATATTTAGAAACAAGCCTAAGTATAATAAATTACAATTTGCAAATTCAAGTTCGTTTGCGTACAATTCAAAGAAGCTATAAACAATCGGCAGTATTGGGAAGCAGTTGGTACTGAGATTAAGCGGTTCTGAGAACGGCAGTTGCGCGCGCAGGCGCCGAGATGATCAACAAGCCGCGCCGGGGGAAGTCGCCGGGATGTTTGCGGTGTTTGTTTGTTTGCGCGCGCGCAATGCGCCGGCAGCGCGCGGCATCCGGCGCGGCCGCGGAATCTGTTCGTCCGGTTCGCGCTTCGACAGTTTTTTTCTCGCAACGACATTGACACAAATATTTCGTAACATTACGCTCGCCGCGCGTATTTAATGTTGCCGATGCCCGCTGTGAATATTAAGTTATCTTTGCACTATTATACACGTATTTCCCACAGCTTTTGGTTTTTAACTTGCTTGTAGTTCTCGAAATAAATCGGATTTTAAGAGGTTGTGATGCCGAATGTTTTGTTATCTCCATATTCGTATTACTTAAACGTAGTATTACATTAATTACGAGGTCGCGGAACGTTTATTTTCGA
This sequence comes from Papilio protenor, assembly GCA_029286645.1. Classification (NCBI taxonomy): domain Eukaryota; kingdom Metazoa; phylum Arthropoda; class Insecta; order Lepidoptera; family Papilionidae; genus Papilio; species Papilio protenor. The sequence goes on along the minus strand of JAGSMZ010000006.1, from coordinate 7,193,084 downwards.
TGATATGCCGCCGGATATTACAATATCGTCTCGAGATATATGTACAGGAAATTGACTTGTTAGTTGATATTCTTTTATTCGAATTATATTTTATGTAGCGTGGAATATTCCGGAGCGTGTTTTTTAAAAAGATGTGTAGCTAAAAGCCTACACTCGTATTTAACAAACTTGGTACTGTAAAACATTCTACAAAGCATCATAGACATAATCACGTAGTTATGGTGTTTTTGGACGCATTTTCCTGTGCAATTTCTCATCATCCTGCTCAGACCAGACATAGGAAATGGCTCACGTAAATTCCTCTCGCTACATTGTCTCCGAACTGAAGAACAATGATGTCCGCTGTCAGTCGGTATGCATGAATAGACTAGACAACCTCCATGGGAGACTTACAATGACTAAACATACGTTCATATTTCATTTATACGCGAAAACAGGAACCAAAGACCTACTTGAAGAAACAACAGAAGGTGCGATCGTGGCAAATGATTTTCATACGTATGCAGTTTTTATAAGAGCTGTGCTGAGTGCTGGTGAATTTAGTGAAGTTTACAACACAGTGGGCGGTGTGTGTGGTGCGCTGTGCACACTGTTGCCCAACATCCGAGTGGCGCAAAGAGCTCCGGAGCCTCGTGCCCGCCGGCCACTGATGTTACAAAATCTTGCCTTAACAACTGTCGTTCTGTTATCAACCATAACTATGATAAGCTATTGATTCTACACGAAACTATTTTTTTTATCTTGCTACCGACAGCGTGCGCTCTTTGTCTATTTCCGATTCATAATTACCACCTGAGCTGTTTAAAAATAAATAATGAATTCCATCACATAACAAAAACATAATTTAATATGTACTTAATATAAAGAAAGAAAGAGGTTACGTTGAGAATAACGAGGGAAAAAATGTTACGTTGACAAACACAAAATTTGTACTTAACCGCATACATAAGAACTTTGTAATTCCGAACAGCGCCAGTAGGCTTTACTGTTTGTATATAAACGTTTCAGATTCGACCTTCGGGCGATTGACTTTCAGAATAAGAAAGAGATCTCAAATCTTATTAAACGAGCGGTAACTTTCATCATGTACGCATTATTACCTAAAACTTAACATCCCAACTTTCCAGATTTTGTTACTGTTAATAAAACATTCATTTAATTGTACTTGTGAATTCATTAATCTTTTAAAGAGACACGTAAAAGATTAACACATATATTCCACCTCTTCCCCATTTAAAACACTGTTCTTAGCTTGTGATTGAGATTTAGTTGTTAAATAGATAAATTATCATATATATCTCACAAATAAATATATTTCGTTTTCGTATGAGTTAAAAGGCACATATTTAATAGTTTGTTGTTTTCCCCCGGGACCTGTGTCTGGCCCCGCGGAGTTCCATTATTTAGGTTGTTTGTCTATCGTCTGGCCTAGAACCTTCTGGAAACTTCGATCGACTTAATATTTACATAGGAAAAAACTTTACTAATTGAATATTTAGTTAGGCCTAGTTCAGTGTAGGGATAGTTTTGCTTAGTTCCGAACAAAGGAAACTCCAAACCTAACTAGGACAGACAGAATTAGAGACTACGTTCTTTTATAAAAGGATATTCTCTAATAATCAAACGAAAAGCACATATGTTATTAATAAACAAAATGCATAAGTCTAGTAAAATGTTACCGACGACTCCTGTTATGTAAATTCGATTGAGGAAAATTGACGAGAGGCAAAACAGAACGCACGCATATAAAGGTTTAATTATTTTTGTTTATAGCGACTACTTGCGCAATTAGTGTTATACTGACGTGATGTGTGTGTGTAGGTGGCCGGAAGCTCGCAGAGTGATGACATCACACAAACCATCACCTCCCGTCTGGCATGACGCATGCGTCGCCTAGACGGACCGACTGATAATATTCTTCAACTTTATTGACGAATCCATTACTATTCAACCCGCCTGGATCTAGATTTTATTGTATGCATATTACCTTTTATGTGAATTTAATTTGTAAAGTGGAAGCCAACAATGGCCGGCGTAAACATCGACAGACATGCAGTTTTTTATTGCGAGTGTTTGCAAATGTTTAAATGTTTTCTACAGTAACAATGTTTTAACGACAAAATAAAATTCTTGGATTTCACAAATAAAAGACATCTGCAGGCGGACAATGGCGGAGGTACCGTTGCGTAATAAGGAACGCGACCATAAATCTCAAAATTAAAAAACTGTTGAGTGCGATGCAAAAAAATTGCGAAAAAATGTCTCCGCAAAAAAGGACTGTTTTACAGTTAGAGCCTGATTTTAATGTCGTGGGCGGAGCGCTACCGGTGGCAGGTAGTGTTTTTTCAATGTTTAAAAATTGGGTTAAGTTTTTTTGGAGACATATGAACTGCGCGGCGCAAGGTGAGCGGCGTTCGGTTACGGAAACCCGCGCCTTTTTACGTTTACCGTATGACCCTATTAACTATTTTTTGCTGAGAAAACATAATCGCTTCACATGTTTTGAAGTGGTCGGAACGAGCGGTAATAAGTGGTTTCTTTAAGGAGCGTATTCTAATTTTGATAAGCGAAGAACGCACGGAACATGTTCTTGGGTTTTTTACGATAACCAAAGTTTGCTAAGAGTGGTATAAATAGATTTGACACTGTAAGATTACGTTAACTTCCATATTATACATCAATCTGGATGTATTATATTTTTCTATTATTTACTAGAAGAACATTCGAGGAGAAGCGTCAAAGTAACAGTAGGCCGGGCGGTCCGTTGTCTGTTTGTGTGTTGTGAAATCCGATAGCCTTGCGCCGCGGTTGAAGGCCGGCCAAAAAACGCGCGGCCGCCCGCGCCGCCGCCGCCGCCGCGCCACTCGAATATCGTAAAGAGCATTGCACGAATAAATACATAACAGATAAGATTTGAGTAGTCGTTTTGTGATATCCGCGCTGAGGCCGCTCGCCGCGCCGTGGAGCCGCCGGGGTACTCGCAGTCGTCGGATAAATATCGAACCTCATTTTAAAAATAGTTAAAATTGTAGGGAAGTTGTAAAAACGTTTACGCATAGATTACCGACGGCGGCGGCCCGTAGTTCTCCTTTATTTATTTTGGAAATACTAAAAGCGGATGCGCCAACGCCGTTCGAATACTGAAATTGCATTAAAAAAGGATAAAATTGATCCTGAATATATTTTACTATTGCCATCCCTGTCCCGCATGCTAACGAGCAGTCGCGAGAGAGGGAGGCATATTTCCAGGAAGCCGTTCAAAAAAAGAACAACCCTTCCTTACCCTTTTACATTCTATTGTTTACAATGAGTCAAAAAGTCGTATCTTATATTTAGGACGATCAAAAGTTTTGACCTAATCGCGTGGCTGTTAAAGTTCGTATTGAAACGACGCGATAAATTATTTATGTCCACATCGACACGTGATGTAAATTAATACATTTTTTTCTTTTTCAAATGGTCGAACAATCCGAACGCCTGAACAGGTAGTTGTGGATTATTTGGTTGTTTGTCTACGGACAGCGGACAGCGGACGCGACGGGGACGAGGCGCGGACGAGGCGAGGACGAAGCGGGCAATACACTTGTGTCCAGCCGGCAGCAGCCGCCGCCCGCGGCCGAGCTGCGAACGCTTTTGGACATAATATATGCAAATATTTCGAAGAACAACGACCTTTGTCGGCGATCTCCGGTTTTTAGAAGTTTCTTCAATGTCTTTTAGAAGCGATTTTGTAATACATTATCTGTACAACAGACAGAAATATCGAATACGAAATCAAACGATTCTATTACAAATGACTGATACGAAAAAGATTTAAAAAACTAACTAATATTATACAGACATCCCTTAGATTGTGTAGACATTGGTCTATACCTACTTTAGTCTACCCACTGCAAGTTACGACATCAGAATAAATTAATAAAGTGCATCCATCCATCATGACGGCATTGTTTCCGCGGCCATCCGGCGTCCGATCACGCACTATTCGAGATTTTTTACGCACCTTTCACTTCCGACCTGCGCGGGCGCAGGGCAGGTATCACCGCGCATTTCTCCGGGAAGGGATGCTACATTGTTAGGCAGCTGCACGCACAGATAATATTTCCTATATCCTTTCTTTGAGTATGGGAATGTAGGTCGATGTGTGACGGCTCTACCGAGTGTGAAAATAAAACTGACAGCCGTTGAGGCGACGACAGAACGATATGACAAAAATCTTGATGACAGCTTTTATGAATCGTGACTTTAAGGGATTTTAAGAGGCGCTCTACGTGCTCTATGTCTAGTATAAAAAGCTATTGACCGGATATTCTTAATATTATTATGGATTACGATATGAATCGCCCTGTCATTTAAATTGTATTAAAAATACTGGGAAAGAATAATTGAGAAAAGTGGAGATAATCATAATATAAACTCTCATAATTTAAATGAATTCCGGAATAATTTTTAATGTCGTAAAGAAACCGGGTCATACGCGAGGATTGATATTGCTTTCATTCCCGTTTCCAGAGATCTCAGCTCCACAGAGTTATAAATACAAATTGACATAGAACTGTCACACAGACAGCGCGTCTCTCTTCGTCATCTGCACGTTTATACAAGAAAATAAATTGAGCGACTTATCGTTTTGTTTAGATAATACATCACGCTTTAATGATCGGACTGATATAGATGAACTGATTTTTAAATAATTAATAAAATTCGCCAGAAATGCCGTTTATTATAATCGCGAAATTGGAACGAAATTAACGCAAAACATGACATGTTCCAATGAACAAACTAGGACATCATTTAGTTTTACATATTTTTAATTGCCAACTCTATTACACTTAACACAAGTGCAATAACTAAGGTCTTAAGCTCAGTATCCATAATAGATAAGGGTTTCTGGGGGAAGGGACTAAAATAGAAAGCTAACCGATAAGATAGAGTTAAAAACATACAATATGAGACAGATAGCTTTCATTACATCTTACTTTGTTAAAGAAAGTTATGTAATTAATTAAATCGTCATACCATATCCTCGACGTTCTTACGGTGAACATGATGCAACCTACAAATATCTGCGAAGAAATTTAATTGAAAATCAACTCGAAGTAGGCTCCGAACCCCTCATTCGGAGTATATCGCTGATGTGAACTATCATATTTCATGTTTAACATGGAGTCTACTTTTGCAACACCTAATAATTTATGATATAAAGGTCGACAACTTGTTTAAAATGTATAGCATTTGATACGTGTACATACGATAGTTTTAATATTAAAACATCGGCTAAACAAGGCAACGGAATCAGCATACAATGACGATTTTATTGCGATTATAGAATTAGTGCGATGTAAACTAAACGCTGTGTCATTTGGATTCGCGGTAGTGCGGGTTCGATGCCCTGCTCCTTTCCCAGTATGGATGTAGAGTTGACGTATTGTACCGGATTGTTTTGTTATGTGTTGGATTACGTATGCTATTATTGATTAGCGACATGTTTTTATATTTTAAAATAGGACAAACGTTACAAATTGATCGTTATTTATTTTTAGTACAGTTATATTTGCTATTGTTTATCCGTTTTGATATTATAACCTGGGATGGAATACTTTGCCATTTGTCTATAGTCTAGTCATTTAAAATTATTTATTTATGATATCAATAAGTAATGTGGGATAATAGGTAATGGATCTCAAGAAATACTGTAAATCCGCAAATCAAAGTTCACATCAATTAATCAAACTCGATGTTTAGTGTAGTCAATCTGATCGCACGTGGTTGTAAAATAGAAACTTAAACACATGGAAAACATAAAGCGTAGATCAAAACAATAACAAATCTAGATAATTACGCAAACCACGAGGTTCAATATTTTCACCATAGAATGAATAAATATCAAATAGCCTTACATAGTATCGTGTCTATAATTAATTAGCACCGATCGTATTGCAATATTTATCACTAGATGGCACCACTGGTAATAGCGGGGGAATTCCGGTTTTATAATAAACTCTCCTTCCTCATACATTTTATATCGTTTTGAGTGGACGCATTAACTCGTAATGCGTCTGTTAAATGGATGAATGTATTTATCGTCTGTACGTTACTTCAATATGTAATTCATATTTCCTAGATTTAAGTTTAATAGATGTATATTATAAAACAATTGTAATACACGAGTGTTTATAACAAATATGTCATATTGTGACAAAGTTTAAAGTTACATATGTTTAACCTCTTTCTATCCTTCTTTGAGGTTAAATCTGAGAATATATAATAACCTCAAAAACGTTACATATTCTAAAATCTTTTGTTGTAATTTTAAGGTTATGTATGAGATTTATATATGAAAAATGCGTATGTAGCAACTTGCGCCATTTGCTGAGCCTTCGCATATAATTTTCCGGGCTGTGTCGATGTCGACGAACCTTATCCGTGTTAACGCGTTGCTAAATGCTGGTTTGTGCGGAAATTAATTCGCAACGAGCGCACGTGTGTGTATGTTCTTGTTTACTAAGAAATTGGTAAATGATAAATAAGCAATTAACAAAATTAATATAAGGTAATACAAGGAAATGTAACATTGATTCCCCGGAGACATAACTAATGAAGGAATATATTTGGCATGATTTTTGGTTTCTTTAACATGTCACAGTCACAAACAAATGCAAGTGTGTTCAACGCATAAAACTTATAAATTAATTGTACAATAATTGCAAGAAATGTGAGTAATGTTTCCAAATCACACTAAACATTTTGTCAAATAACCAATGTAGTGAATCGTCTCAAATTACCCCAATTGCAGTCATAAGGAGGAAAAATATTAAAAAGTCATTCATTGAAGTCCCATCAAATTCAGACCAAAAAGAGGTAACTATTTTTCACTTGGCACGACGGGATAGAGACTTCTAAATTGAAGTGCCAAATGCTATCATACTAATATTATAAATGCGAAAGTTTAGATGGATGGATGGATGTTTGTTAGAGTTTGTAGCCTAAACGGTTGAACGGATTTTGATGAAGTTTGGCATAGATGTAAAGGATAGTCTGGAAGAACACATAGGCTACTTGCATTTGTTTTTTTTAATTCCGCGCGGACGGAGTCGCGGGCGAAAGCTAGTATTATTATAACTTGGAATAGATATATGTAAAACACGTAATATAATAAATCATATACAGCTTTGTGGTTGGGTAAAACTTAATTTGAGTCAACCAAATGATTTAGTTAACCTAATGTCTGAGTTAACCTACCAGTTATGTTAGCCTGGTCTGGTTGAGATGTTTTCATTTCTGTAGCCTTTACTAAAGTGTTATCAATTTGAAATGTTTATATAGATAAAAGAAAGTTGTCAATCTTGAAACTCCATTAATCTTTACCTACGTGTTAGCTACTGATAAGATGTGAAACATTTTAAAAACAAACAGAAGTGTATTGTATTTATCTTAATGAGTAGGTTGTTCTAAACCAAAAATATTGTTTCTATTTCTTTAGAATTGAGTCCATTTATAACTTATATGTTTAAATTCTAAGCCAACATTTACTATAAAATGTTATAAACATAACGATATAATGGTATATAATATTAACAAAATATAAAATAAAACAAATCATTCACAATAGAATTGTTCTATCAGAGAATTAAGATGGTGTTGAAAACGTTATAAAGAATGTCAATAGAGTTAACTAATTATTATTTTTGTCAAGTTAACAATACTTGTTATATTAAATGCGTAGTTATTTCTAAATGCTAATGTTAACGTTGATTGGATAACGTCACTGGTTTTAAATGTTTATTATAAATAGCGTAAATTTATGTTTAAGAGAGATGTACTACGCCAAATGGAAGTCCGTGGTCTGTCTACACCTCAAAAGGGACTAAAACTGCGCCTCCTCCTGAGTTGGTAATTTAATAATGTTGTAATATAAACTATAGTAAAAATTTGACAAAAGGAAATGATTTGGAAGTTACTACAAGTGATGACGGGCAACGCGCCGCGTGCTGGCATTCTTCACAAACAATAGCTTATTGTATGTTAGTCTGTATGTTTACTACTAAAATATATTTGTTTACGTCAATTCATTTATTAATAATACGAGAGTGATTTTTTTAATGACTGAAGTTTGGCAAGTGATGTAAAATTATTGTTAAAAAGATACTACCTAACAAAATTATTATGCAATTCCTATAATTTATTTCAACATAGAAAGATCTAATTCTAAATTTATCATGACGTAGATTAATAATAGCTTATTAATTACGTTTTGGAGAAATAAAAACTGTTAACGTATTCAACGACACACAAGTACCAGCTTAAGACAAAAAGCTAAAAAACAGATCTGTAAATAAATATTGGAATGTTTAACCGAACAAAGATGTCTTAAACTATAATCAAAATACTACAAAAGCAGCTACGTCGCTGTAACTGTAACGTAGTCCGTAGCGCCGTGTAGCCCTCGCTACGCTCGTAGCCGGCCGCCCTTAAAGCTAACTAAACAACACAAATATACTGAGCTTTTGAACACACTACGCCTACGTATACTGTAATTAATATTACAAGACAGTAAGCTTAAAAACAAAAAAAAAACGACAAAGAATCAGTTTTCAGAAGTAAACTGCTTTCGGTACGATGAAGTAATGAATGAAAAAATGCAACATGCACACAATGACTACAGGACGTGTTAACCTTTAGGATGTTTGATGTTGAAAAGTTTTATACAGTAGGGAAGCCGGGAGGCGGCCGCGGCAAACGAAACTTTTTCAGCGTTTCAGGAACAAGGAAATAATTTCATTTACATAAAAACTGTATAATCAAAACTAGGAAGCACAATAAAGTTTTATACAAAATAAATAAAATGACATGATAGATAAAAAAATCTAGAATAAAGCGGTGACACGCTATCTGCACAAAAGTATAATGTAATCCTTACTGTATCGCTTCATGAGGGACTTCTTGTACGCTTTGCCGGTCATGGCATCGTCGCCGGGGCTGAGCCTCTCCGCGGAGTCGTCGGACTCGGTGCCGGAGTCGCGAGCGGCGGCGGCGGCAGCGGCGGCCAGGTAGCCGCGCGACTGCCGCAGGATCACCTGGGCGCGCACATAGTCTGCTGGGTCCGCGAACGAGTGTCGTGCGAATTCCCGTACTGAGATCTCCTTCCTGGCATGAGTGCTCAGGTCCAGCGGCGCCTCCGCCTCAACATCGGTCTCGACAGTCTCGCCGCAGGGCTCCGGGTACGCTTTCCTGGCAGCCAGGGTCCGCGGCTCCGAGTCGGCGCTGAGGGCGCGCCGGTCCGCCGCCGGCGCTCGGCACGCTTCCGGCTCGGCGCTTGCCGGACGGGCCTCGTATTTAACGGCCATCATATTTAATTATTCACAAAGACACCATAATCACGAGCGGTTCCAGTTATGTCATACGGCGTAATGTGTCGTGTGATAAGCGCGCGCCGCGTCCGCCGGCGATCGCGTCGAATTGCGGACTGATGTCCCAGTTTCGCCGGCGAGTTCTACTGACTTCGTGAGCCGGCCTCGGCGGCGCTCGGCGGAGCTCGGACACTTTCGTTTTCGTAGCACGCGCGTGTGTGCGTGCGGCGCGCACACAGCACCAGTCGGGCACGCACACACAGCTCCCGCCCGTCGCATGTGTGCGCGGAGCTTTTTCTACTTTCATCCGTAAGCTTTCCTCGATTTCCCGCCTGGCTCGACAGGTTTTCACTAGACGAGTCCATTAATTGAAAATTTCAGGTCCGCCCCCGCTTCGTTACTGCGTTATTGTTCGATCGTCGATTGAGTTTGGAGGAAAATTTAATGTTGTAACTTCTCCGTGGATTTATTTGCGCGAACGGAATGTTTATGTGCCCGCAAATATTGCTTTAAATTGGTTCTTCAATGACCCAGTTATCGAGTCGTACATTTCTTGAGATTTTACATAATGTTATTTAGCGGAAGATATTAGAAATATAACTATTAGGGACGGACTGGTACTAATGTGATGAACATGGTGACAAATTACGACGCACAATAATACCAATCTAACAACATTTAGTTAGTTAGTACCAGAGCATCACAAACCGGAACGTTGTAACAATCAACTCGAACGCTTTGCGTAACACATCGCGTAAACAAATTGTATGTGTTTTTTTTTATCTAACGCTCGGGGCATTGACCGACTTTACAAATAAAGTTGCGCGTGCGCAGCGGCCACGTGACACAGTGACTCGGCCAGCGTACGCTGGGCCGCGCCCCCGCCCCCTGGCGGTGCGGCGCGGGCGCTCGCGCGGTTCTCGCACACTGGTCGCGTACGATAGGGATGCCTCGAATGTAGGATCAATGTCATACGTTAATTTGGCCTATGGAGATAAATAGGCGCCGGCCGAGGCTGCGGACTTCATCACACTTCGCATTACGTCGTGAATAGAGGTTTTATATTAGATAGTTTATACAAATATTATGGTTTAATTTAAATAAGAAATGCTAATTTACGTTTGTAAAATCTAACTTCCGTAAATGTCGCTGTGGTACAATCGATTTGTCCATAGGCTTTTCCAGACAATATGTTTAAATGTTAAGTATGAAAATGTCTTTGTCGTCTTTTGTAATGTTCCAGAAAGATAGAAAAGGAATCTCCTTCCATCTTTGGAGGAAAACAGAACGGAAATTAAACATAATCAAGAATTCCTCGTCTCCATGTTTATAATTATAAAGCACAGATAAGTTATTTTTAGAGATTAGACGATTACATTTTACCGCGCCGCAGTTGAAATGGGGTAGATATTTCCTCCTAAATATGCTTACCGTTGTGACTTAAACTTTTTGTTTTTTTTAGACAAGAGAATTATGTCGTTATACCATCAATTTATATGATGTTTATCTAAATGAAATCATACATAATTTAATGACTTGCAGTTTAATTTAATCTTTTAAATAAAAATTTTAAATGATAAAATTAAAAATTCCTAGATAATGTTAGTGAAAACCGGAAATACTTTATAGCTCTGAATGATTACAAAATTGCAAAAAAGAAGTAATAATGATGACAGATTTAGTTCTTTCATTTTAACAAAGTTTACTTATAATAAACTAGCTTTCGCCCGCAAGTTCCCGTGGAATTAAAAAAAAAACAAAAGGAAGTAGCCTATGTGTTCTTCCAGACTATCCTCTACGTAAATGCCAAATTTCATCGAGATCCGTGCAGCCGTTTAGGTTACAAACAATCATTCATCCATCTTTTCGCATTTATAATATTAGTAGAATATATTCGTATTAATAATTCGATCAGATTTTTTTCGGGTATCTTGCGTCAATAGGTCCATTCTATTATCATTAGATAATAGACACTTGTTTTTAAGCAAGTCAAATGGGAACATTTAGCAAACTGGCTGTTGATGGAAAGTTATCTAATAAGGTCAGGGTGTATCTTACACTTAAATATTGTAAAAACAAAGGATTTTTTATCTTTGATCAACTCTAAAAAATCTCAAATAATGTCATTATAGCCTAAATTGCTGCGATCTCGATGATATTTGGCATACATTTTAGTCTGGTAGAACACATAGGCTACTTTTGATTTTCTTTAATTCCACGCATACAGTCGCGGGCAAAAACTAGTAACTAGATAAATAAGAAATCAAGTAAAGCGGAATTTAAAATAAAAAAATAGCAAAGTTCGAAGAAGCTGATCGATCCAGAGCTTAGATCATCAATCTCTTGTGATGTGAGCGAGATAGCAGTATAAAATAACTGTGAGTGCAAGCGAGAAAAGTGCAAGTGAGAAGCGGCCAAAGGACGAGTTGTTACGAAAAGGGACCATTCGGATATTCGGATACATGTTTTAATAAATAATTAATTAAATTAAATTGTTTATAATTTAAAGTTGTTTTCTAATTTAATAAGATTAATTGAATACGTGAAGTCTTGTAGTTTCATAAAAATATAGCAATGAGTTAAAATTATTTCTTAAAACGTCAAAGGTTTTAATAAAAAATTGATAAAAATTCTAATTAGAAATTCTCGGATTTGCTAGTTTTAAATAATTATATTTTAATTGTCTTTGATTAGTTAGACGTATTTAATTTCTGTCTGTTTTTACACTGTCTGAGTTTTCATTAATTATAGTAAGTAGGTCATCATTGGAACTAATTTTGAACGAGTGTCAGCACAAATAATAATATTATTGTGATTTAGGGCGTGCTTCTTGAAGTGAAAGACTTTAATTTAGGTTTTAGATTAGTCGTCGCAGATGTATAAGGTTTAACTGTGGTAAAGTTTTGTTTTTTAGTAAAATAGTAACATCAAAAGACACACACTTCTTTAGAAATTTCCTCTAAATTATTCTACTCTAAGGTTTGAGCAATCACAGTATATTTTTGAACAATGCTTTTTTTAAATAAAAAAAGTCTTACTTTTACGACTGTCTATGTAATTTATCGCTATTTGATTACGGGGTTGAATAAATTGGAAAAAATGACAATCGAGAAAAGGACAAAAACTACAAGCCAATAACAGCAAGAAGTAAGATTGCCATGGTAACGGTAATAGTTATCCAATAGCAAAGGCCTTTGTTGTCATTTGAGCATTTGAATTTTGACATTTGCAAATGAACATTTTACAGAATGTTAACAATAAAATAAAGTTCTTATGAAATGATAAAATAGATTATGTGTATAATAATGGCGTGACCATACGAATACGACATCGACTGTATAAAATATATTCTTGTTATAGAAAGAATAAATAAAAGTAGCAGTGAAGCACCAAGTGGCAACATTTCCGAACTGATAGCGCGATACGAGTGCAGTCGTTGTACTGGCTCAAGGCTGCGGTGACGCTGCGCGCGCGCCGCACACACACGCACACTGCAGCGCACACGCGCACAGTAATTGGCATCGATTAGCACAGGAAGACTGGTCGTGTATAGTCGTTTTTTCCCCATCTTATAAATAGCTCACATCTATCCGGTCAAGAGAACGCTTGTTGGATTAGGTTATGTTTTACTCAGTTATAACTTTATAGCAAGCTAGCTGCTTCACTGCTATATGTACACGTACACGTTTTTAATGTACCGTTATTGCATAAGAACACGTAGCATTTATTAATATGTAATTCGTTTTGCAATTGTGTTGGTGTGTTATAAAAATTGACTATGGTTGTTACGCCAGGTTGACGCACACTGAAATAATTTCCCGTGCTGCGATGCTTTAGTCAAATGCATCGGGTATTTATAGCAAATATTATCTTATTGGAATTACGTTTTTATTGGATTCTGACGTTTGGGATATGCCTATCGCCGATGATAGCTGTCTCCGCTTCCTTTCACAATCTTGTCTTGATATTTTCTATTTAAAATCGACCGAGACATGTTATGATTTAAGTTTTCTTATTTGTACAGTTTAGTTGGCAAATTTAAACAGTAAGACAATGTCTGAAATCCAGTTCAAACTGTATTTTTTTTACTAAACTACAATGTCTTACAAAGTTGCATTTTTTTAATATTATCGATATATTGTTGTGCAATATAGTTTAACCACCTGACCGATACAAAAGTTATCTGAGTGTAATTGTTTACATTAACAAAAATGCATCGGAAAGTTACGGTTTATTTTCACTTGAACCGTTTATAAATTCATCATTTACATCTATTTTGAATAGAGACAAGTGATTGTAGGCGAATTTTACAGTTACACCGAACAAGAGAGACTTAACGCATTTCTTGTACAAGCAGCAAAATTTATATTACGCACACGTCGCTCGCGGCCTTGTGCACACGAGTGTGTGATAAAATGTTGAAGATTAACGCAGATTAAAAATGCAATATGTGAACTAAAACAAAGGAAAACATAAATTGCTGTACAAATATTGGAAAGTGTTTGTCGAATGCCGTGGGTGCAGCAAACACTTAACAATAGCAGTAAGAGTCAATATCCTTAAAACAAAACGTTATTCATCGATGTTTTCCAGACAATGTCAATTTCATATGAAAATAACTTTGTTACTAAAGGAATAGTTTTACTGAACATAAGATATAAAATAATCAATTAAAACCGGACGCACACCTAACACTAAACTATCGCTCAACTGATATGCGCTTGTCGATTGTATCGCAGCCAATTCAACTGTTTAGTTGCACAACTAAAAATCGAATAGCGTGCACACCTTTGTATAAGCTATAGTGTGTCTAAATAAGATAGATTAGTTTGATAAATGATGTTTATGAAGTATCGAATTCAATTTGTATGAAGGCTAATGCCGTACTTAATAGACAGGTATCGTAGTGACGAAACAAACACGCAGCGAACAATTATGAACTATCGGTTTAAATATATTCGGTTTAAATAAAATTTATCGAACTTAAATACAATTATTATTTTCTTATTAACTAATTTTGATGACATTTCTAGTATTAATTATGGTGTAGAGAATTTAGCGATGACAATAATAATAGCAAAATCCAATTCGATTACGTACGGCTGTAGTAGTAATAAATATTTATTCACTCTCATTATTTGTAATGGTTCTGCAGGTCATTATTAATTTGACTAAACAGAGTGTTTTTTTTTAATTCATAAGTTATAACTATGAATCTATCGATTCCAACTTCCATAAGAATAAAAATCGAAAATCGAAAAGATTCATGCTTGATTTTACACAACCCATCCCTACTAAATTGTCACATGAATTGTCAAACTAATCTAAATTATTTAGACACACTATAATTGGAATCAAAGCGCGACTACACACTTGTGAGATAGTTTAGTCAAAGGTGTGCATGCGCCATTAGGTTAGGTGTCTGTTGAAAATGTTTAGCACAATTAGGTATAAAATGTACCAATACGATTATCAAATGACTGACTACGATTACAGTATCAGATGTGCCGTCATTGGGATTTAACTTTTTTTTTTAAGTTTATTCATTTGCTGAATATAGATAGGTTTTACTAAAAGCTATGTAATCATATGATATGGTAGTTTTACTGTTAAATTGATTATAATATATCACAATAGTACACTCGTGACGTATAAAATGCGACATCTCCAAGTGCAAGCGCAAGAAGTGCGCGCTGGAATTTTCACTTGCGGGAAAAATATCGATAGTGAAAACCGTAAACAAACGCAACACACGCTCATGTGAGATGTACCGTCAGCATGAGTAATACAATAAATTGTAATTTAAAAACTTATTAGAATCATTTAGACACAAAACAGATTAAGCGAAAATTACTTCTTAAGCCGCATACTTGCTTATTAGAGAATAGAAATGTCAATGATTTGACGATAAATTAAAACCTATAATAATCTAATTAGAATTCATATCAAAGAAAATATAGTAATAACAGAATAACAAAAAAAAAATAAGAATTAGTTATTATATATTTCACTTTGATGTAACAAAATAAATTAAACAATAAATAGGCCATAAAAGTCCCAATCACAATTGCCGTACACTAAATTATGTATTTGTATATTTATAAAGTGATTTGAAAAAATACAAAACAGGAAAGTAATTTTCCTGCTAACGTTACCAACATCGGGTAGCGTTCGAGTTTTTCTCCCCTACGTCGTCCGTCAGCGAAATTGAAAGTGGAAACTGGCTGCGGGCAATTATGACATTGTTGTCGGGAGAAAAAGTCGAGCGTGCGAACACTGGGGAAACTGCAGCACTGTCAATCCACTACGATTAGTAATGGTATCGACATATATGTAGTTCTTATTTATTGACTTATCACTGCCAATATAGGCTACAGATGTCAACACCAAGACCGGACAATATCAACCACAGTAGACACAACTGCGTTAACACTCATATTGGCAAGGGATTAAAAGTCAAAAACATTTAATATGGCAAAAACGTCTAAGTGTACACTTTGAATATTATTAGGGTAATTAAGACCAACAACTATTGGGTTGTTATTAAGTTTAAAGTTTTTCTTTACGTCCAGTTTTTCTCTTATTTAACAGTTTTATTTGATTGTTTATAAAGTACTGGTGATATTCCTAAAATCAATATGGTTTAATCAATAAAGGCCACTTATTGTACGCTTTGATACAAGATGACTATTTCGTCTCATTGGCCGAGTTATATTGCGATGTACTCGTTTTGAACGAGTCACATTATTTAGCGAGTTCATTTTACCTAATGAAGAACATACGAGACATGTATGGATGTTGTATATCAGCGTTGTCAAAGATTACAATGTATGATTTCTTTAATGGTTTAAAAATCCCTTAGTGCTGATTACTAATTAAATTTGTAAATGATCTCTTTAGCGACTTATCTACACTTAATTCAATTTCTCAGTCTTTCATTCTAAGATCATGTATTGCGTACCTAGATTAATCTAGTGCTAGTTTAGTAAGCAGCAGGCCGTAGTTTAGAAAGATATAGAGTGATCTATCGAGAATCTAGGTTTGTTAGCGAATTGAGAACGCAATGTCTGCCTTCCAATAAAATAAAGGACGATGTAATTGTGTTACTGAAGAGTACCGACTAGCATTACAAAATAGTTTAAGTAGAATTTAAGGTGGGACTAGAAACTAAACGAGAACCTAGTATTATCAATATTAATTGTTGAATATTCTTTACTTAATACAGAAATAACTCCGGGCGGAATTTCGATGAATTTACAATAAATTAGAACAAGAGAACCTATTAACTAGATATGTCTCATGTTTCTGTTTGTGTTGAGTTAGAAAGCATATTTATTTTTTTATTAGGTCGCAGATTGTGTAAGAAAATAGGGTACCGCTTGCTAATTTATAATTTGAAATACATTTATATCAAAATTAATGCTATTTTTATTCGTTTGGTATTTATAAGAATCTGGTAAAGAATAAATTTATTCATCTATTAGCTTATGATATCTTAAACTACTTATTGCCGTTCTTAAATAAGAATTTATAACAATTCAATGAATACGACACATTTGCTGTCCCCGGAGAGCAAAATGATACCATATAACTAAGAAATTATCTTACAAAGGGTAAAACATGTATGATAATTCAGGTTTTTATTATAACAAACAATAATAAGATGTTTAATAATAATATTACGTAATTATGTAAATATATTGTAAATATACAGCTACGTTATATTAAATTCACAAACAAAATAATTCGATTTGAAATTCATCTAGTCGGTGTTAGATTAAACGTCACGAATACAGAACCCACCAAATTTTGTGAATAAATAATATAGGCTAGAGAATTGGGATGTTCCCGCGGGCGGCGGCGGAGCGGGCGGCGTGGCCTCGCGCAAGGACGACGTCTAGACTACCCTAGGCCTGGATCCTTGCTACTTAATTACTATTAAAACCTTTGTTCCTTTGTAGCGGCAGTGCTACGCCCCGCTGCCCCAGCCCCCCACTTGTATTAGCATTGAATATCTAATTCATTTACAGTAACACTACATTGGGACTTTTAATTTTATTTTTGTAAAATTTTACCTACATCATTGATACTCTAGCGGTCGCATAACAATAAACGATTGACGTCATAGTTTATTGCGGAATATAATATTTTATTAATCACAAAATAAACCACTTTTCCTTTAAAAGAGGTCATATGTAGGTTTATTGATGCCAAACAACAAAAGTTTCCTAAACAAATTAATTACTAGGATCTGTTTTATGTGTACTTACAGTCTTGACATGTTCTTGAATTGTTTATTAACTATGTAAGTTTCTATGCGATATATTTTAAGAAACAAATAAAGAAACTGGAGTACACAACAAATAAAACTGTATATTTTTTGTTTTGTCTCGAGTCTTTGAAGAGCTAAATGTTACAATTGTTCTGTCTTGGCTCAAACATTTTGTTAGGAACTTTCTTACATAGTTAAAAATAGCCGCATGTTTAGAGGATGTTTTACATGAATTAGGAATAACTGTGTAAGAGGCCTGCGTACGGGATTGTTACAGAACAAATAGGCCTCTGAAGTAAAACTATGTTTAACAATGGAAATGCGAAAATATTTGCTCATTATAAAATAGTTGTTGTTACTTAGGCCGGGCTAATTGGGCCATGTTCGACGCTCATTACTTGACTTGTACTCGAAAGGAAAATGGGCCGGTATAATGATGTAACTAACACGCACCTAAATATACCTATTGTTTTATTTCTTAAAGCTTTATTTTATATATTTGTTCCCTGTAACATTTACTACCTATTATTTAAAGTATTTCACTATGTAATGTTAAATAGTACTGTTTGTATGAAAGTAACTCGTCTTTAGATAATGTTCGCGAGGCGTGTCGCGGAGGCACCTGTTAGATAACTTTCCCGCTGCATTGAGAGTTAATTATAAAATGCTAGTACAGGACGCAGCAATGCGGAGTGCGGGGCAATGGGCACACGAGCGCGAAAGGGAAACAGGCCGGCGATGGCTCGCAGAAACTGTTTCAAGTTTACTGGCGCAAATCTAGCCGCATGCGACACATGAGATGTGCATAACAATATTGGTCTTATGTCTTTTTGTTTGTTTGATTAATAATAGATTTGTTTAGTCACTTTTATACCGGATTTTTTTTGTTATTTATTAGACTTTTTGCGCAGAGCGATTTTTACCTACTATAAAACATAATGACATTTACATCTTGTTTTTGAATCAACTTTTAATTCTCGATTAACTTTTTTAATAGGAAAAAGCCTTAGAACGTCACATGTTTAGTTAATAACCTATGTATATCTTAAGATGAATCTGGTTGCAATAATGCGATGTGTACCCTACAATGTCAAGTTTCCCTGCCGGCCGGCGGCGGCGGGCCGTGCAGAATGCACTTTCTTCCTACACTCACACACACGCAATACAGCGTTTCTATACACGCACACTAACCCAGCTTCTTGCCGGCAAACGAAAGTCTGTGAATGATTATTGTGGCATCTTTATTACTTCATAATTTGTTTACTTTTTTACGTTTGACAAATTAAAAGTACAATGTTATCAACTAACTGATAAGCCGATTTTATACTTACCTTTTATGATTGGGAGATGTGTGTATAATTGGAACTTACCTGAAAAAAAAACATATTTAATGATTGACACAATTATTAAATATACTTGAAATCGTATCAAATATTAACATAATCAAAGCACAGTACTGCGAATCGAATTTACATGTAATGTACATAGTTTTACGTGTGCATTGCATTTGATTAACATTATATCACGTAGAGCGGACAAACTGACGTGTTTACATGCCGCATTACATCGAATACGTGTGTGCTACAGATTATCTATACTTCTATACTAATATAATAAAGCTTAAACACACACTACTCGTGGCGTGGGATATCAGTAATCACAGCATATTTTTGAATAATTATTTCTTTCATAAAAAGTCCTTACGACACGCTTTAGGCCACATATTTTTAAGCTATTAAACTTAGGGGGCAAATAAATTGAAAAAAAAAAACCTTCATGTGGGAAAGGCACCATAAACTATAAGCTGCCAACATTAAGGAAGCAAGGTTATTATGGTAACGGTAATTTTGACATTTGCAATTGAGAATTTGACATATAAAATAAAGTTTTCATAATTCCATGCGGATGAAGCCGCACGGGAACAGCTAGTATACGACTTGTAAAATATTGCTATGTATAAAGGTAACCTGAAAATAGGACAAACTCTTAGGCACGAATTCACTAGTTATTTTAGAGATGTGTCTAGACTTTTTGGTCCAGAAATTTCCCAGACCTGAGCCGCATTTTAAATTATAGTTTTATAAAGTTTAGGTACATATCTTTATTTTAACAGACGCTGGCATAAATTGGCGAATGGACTAAATTAACGCTATAAGATTATAAGTAAGGATTTTTTATTGTAGAAATGTTAAAAGTTTTAAAAACATGTGCATAGATAAAAACAAGTTTCAAACTGTCAAGGGAGCAAATTCGATGACAGTTTCCCGTGACGCGACGCGGGCTGTCAAACCGCTGTCAAAGTTGTGGCGGGAAAAAAGGATCTCTCAACAACCACGAATAGTTCAGTTTGAAAGTGGCATTGATTTATTGTGTTGACTGATTGCTAGATATTCAGCGAGAAAGAATTTAACTAAAATGATTTGTATGAATAGTTACATGTTTTTATCAGTCAAATATTTCGGAGGAACAAATTATAACTCTAGAATTTAAAAAAATATTTAACCACCTTAGACTCTACTCGACTCTCATGCTGGTTTTACTGTTATCTAAAATTTTATCATCCTACTAAGTAGTTAATTGAACTCACGAAAATATATGATTAGCAACAATTAAGGATCTATTTTAGTTGCATGTTTTGTCGAATATTTGAAAATCAGCACCGCGTTCGTCTGAAGCGAGTAAACAGGAAGCTGTAAAGGTCTATACGGCGGAAGCTGCCTGCCCTTTGTTCTCACACAAAGAATCCAATCAACCATGCACTTTGTATTTGAAATCGGGTCTTATAATAGTAACTATGCAAACAGTTATAATTTGATATTAATACTAAAAGAACACAATTATTCTGAAGCCCTTTGGTGGTTAATATGTCTATGTAATCTTTTATGTTGAATAAACATTTCTATCTATCATTAAATTCGAAAGTGTAGCATCAACGTGTTCTAGATCGTTCTGGAAACCTAAGCCAATTACTATTTCTGGGGTCATTGGCACTCACCTATTCCAACGTGAGTTGAACAAAGCCTACATCGAAAAATAGCGCACGAGACGACTGAAAACCTAATAAACGTACTGGTAAGAGCTGTATATAATTAGCCTATATGCTTGGTACATAGGCCCGCAAACCAGAGCCGGGCCGCGAGCGTCATCTCAATTATTCATTAGTCGTTCACACGAAACTGAAATTGTTATTACAGGCTCCCAGCGCGGCGGGAGCGGGTTATAGCTCGCTACATTTATTGAAACAAAGCGATGGTAACTTCGGATTGACGATACAAAGAACTCGTACATTCTATCTTATTAATATTATAAATGCGAAAATTCAGATAGATGTTTGTTAAAGTTTATAGCCTAAACTGCTGAAAGGATCTCGATGAAATTTGGCATAGATGTAGAGGATAGTCTGGAACAACACATAGGCTACTTACTTTTGTTTTTTTAATTCCATGCGGAAAGAGTCGCGGGCGAAAGCTAGGATGATAATAAAAAAATGAGGTCTTAAAAAAAGATAAATCGTACTTTAGCAACTTCAGCTACGTATCTACTTTTTCTATTTCATGTGTTTTTGTGAGAGCTTACGTAACTATTGGAGTACTTCAGTCGTTCATAACAAGGTTAGACTAGGTCGGAATTTAATTGCCAAGCAAACAACATTGTGATCAAAATCATTGTCTCCTTTTATAATTTCAAAGGGCACTGATTTATTAGACCATCGAATTTAATTATATCCCTAGACTCCGGTGGCCTGATTACATTTAATATTAATTAGTGTTAATTAGTATCCAGATTTTAGTCTAATAGGATTCGACGCTAACGTCGGAATATTTTAACGATTTGGTATCGACAAGGTAGGTTTTAGTCCGCTATAATTATTTAAGATATTATAAGTGTTTGAATTCTTTGAAACTGAAATCGGGTAGCGTATTCTCTGAAATATAAAAATAGTATCTGTTGTTGAGACTTTCAACTGATTTTTAGTAAGAAAAGTTTTTATTCCCGTTCAACTTGTCTCAAGTTTTCTCAACCTTTATTGGTCTAAAACAGTAGCGAGACCTTTGTAGTGATTTAGATAGAACATAGGATCCAATTAGACAAGAGAGCTTGAGCAAAGGTAACTCGTATCAAAGCTCTGCGCCAGTGTGCGGTGGACAAAGTAACGCACACGCGTGTCTGTGTGGCGTGTCGGGGTGAGGGTGGCGCACACAGGGATGATTTTCGGCGCGGTGGTGTTCTGTGGGTGTCGGAGGGTGAACGGCCTACCCTTCGACCTTCAGACTGGGGAGCGGGCGCCGGGCGGCGGGCGGCGGGCGGCTGTCTCGGAAACACCCCCGCCGTAATCACACAGGGCGGTCGGCGGTCGGGTTGTGTGGGAAAATTTGTCAAGTGCTGGGAACTAGAGATGTACGTAATATTGGATGCGGTATATGCTGAATATATACAGTAATATAAATTACAGGCAATAAATCTCTTTATTAAATGGGAGTCTAATAATGATTCCACTCGGTGTTAAGGACAAAAAGTTGATCATATTTTATTATTTTAAACCCTAAATTGACCAAAGTAGAAACAAAAAGTTAATTGATAAAGCTGCAATTGTTTTAAGGTTCTACTTAAGTTCCCGAACATGTTTCATGAAATATTATTAACGTATCGAAAAGAAAAATTCTTCCACTCCATTCTTAATACTTTTAGTATTTGTCGCATCTCTACATAACATTACAAATGACAATAAGTACAGATGCTTGTGTAGGTCTAAACGCGGGTTCCGCGGAAATGTTCCGCAATAAGTCGTGATCTGCGCGGAGAGGGGTCGGCAGGCTGGGGCTTGAGTCTGCCCTCTAGCGGATGGGACGCTAAATGATGCGTGAACATGAAAATGTTCTCAATAGTAAAGAAGTAAGGTGTGTTAGATTGTGGACATAATATAAAGGTATAGATTATAAAATAGGCGAAGAAGGAACAATTGTTTTCATCTATTTTTTTGTCTTTCAGTTACTTTTCCTCGTACTTAATATAATACAAATGTATATTTGATTATGTATGGAGTTAAAATTCTCACTGTATTTAATAAACTAAGGTTTTTTTTTACATTTAAATAGAGCTAAGTATATTATTTTTAAGTTAAGTTAGTATGACAGTGGACATATAAAACACTCTAAGCACAGAAACCACAGCCTCTAGGGCAACCTAAAAACATATTTAAGTTACAAGAGATTTAAGCACAAGTTTAAGGTCTATTTGCACTTAGCTCTTGCTTACACATAATTAGTACGGTAAATGTTGTATAAACTAGTTGTACAACTAATTTTCTTGTAATTGTTTAATGTAAAATAAAATAAATAACATTTAAAACGCAAAAGTTTACATGGATGTTTGTTAGAAAGTTCCTAAACAGCTGAACGGATATCGATGACATTTGTCATGTACAGCATAGTCTGGATACTTTTGTGTATTTTTAATACAACGAGGACGATGCCGCGGGCGAAAGCTAGTAAATTATAAAGCTAATGATAAATTAGAATAGTATTATGAAACTGTTAAATGAATTTACCAGACGCTGATATTACACTGAAAATTATATTCCAAGTCTTGAATAATTCAAACTTCAATATTCACAACAGTTAATTCAAGCGAAAACCAATTTATCGGAGGCTGAATTTCAGAGAGACCTAAATAAGGCCGTGTCTGCGATTCAGACACAGGCGTAAGTTATGTAACATCAGCTGGGTACAGTCGCGTAATCGGGCGGTGTTTAGCTTTAGTGTGTAGCTTTACAATCGATTGGACATTTTGAAACGAGACGGGGAACAAATACAACTTTTTTTTTTATTAATATAAGGTGGCAAACGACCAAGCGGCCACCTGAATCCGTCGAAATGGCGAAGCAACCGCTGCCCATAGACATCCGCAATTGCAGATGCGTTGCCTACCCTTAGTCGACGGAAGACGAGATGCACATAAATAGGAATTTTCCCCTTTCTATGCGTCTCCTCCGCCGTCAAATCCGCCTTTCCTTCCCATCTTTTCCTCTTAAGTGTGGAAAGGAAGAGGGACTAAAATTAGGCCTCCGGCACCACACTCACTTCACGCCTGTCTTCTGTGTGGTCGTGGTATTTCACCGGGCGAGCATATGCGATACAACGCAGCTTATAGATGATACGAAAAAGTCGGTTAGAGATACACGGTTAGTTTCTTTTTATTATTATCCCTTCGTTTGCACTCACTGCTATCTAATTAGTTATTTGTAGGAGGCGGAGTTTGTCTCGTTGCAATGAACAAGGCAATTTTTCCAAAAGTGGAACACCGCGGATTTCCGCGACTGTACTTTATTACTAGGTATGTATATTATAATAGTAAACACATTTACACAAGATTAAGAGAGAATGGGAGTTTGTATTACCAAGGTAATTCCCAGATGTGAGGTTACGTCGTAAACAATATCAATATTAAATATAAAATATAGAAATAAAATTACATAGAAAATTGTTAATCATACTAATATTATAAATGCGAAAGTTCGAATGGATAGATGTTTTTGTTAATACGTATCGCCAAAACAGCTTAAAGGATCTCCATGAAATTTAGCACAGATAGAGTATATTCTAACAGAACATATAGGCACTTACTAAGTTTTTTTTAAATTCCGCTCGGACGAAGTCGCGGGCAAAAGCTATTCAGCCATAATACATATTTACGTATATTCACGGAAACTTTAAACGGAAATTAGAATTTAAACTTAATATTGAATAATCGTCCTACCATAAGTACAATTTACTTTCATATCAAGTATCCAGCCTTCTAATTATGATGTGTTAATTTGAAGTTGAACGAATCCTAAAGTGTTCATGTGTGTGGATACAAGAGCCGTGTACATTATGTACACTCAAACATTTACATAAATTATTATTCTCAACTAATTCGTCCTGACCGCTCAAGGACAAACCTAGCGATCGTTGGGAGACCTGGAAGGTCCTAAAACAAATCTCACTCGAAATTGAACTTTATCTGCTTAAAGAGAAAGTCGATTTCACCCTGGCATTCGTAATGCTTGATATGTTTTTATTATGGTAACGATTCAGCTTTGAAAGGGAAATTTATACCTGCATCAACAAGTAAAGGAAAATACGATCTGAACCAGGGGGATAGCGTTGAATTTGCAACGTTCGTATCAAACGAGAGGGAAGATAGGAGCGATTATGTGCGTTAGAGAAAGTAAGAACGATCTTAGTCCGTGACCTATCCTACTGACGAATGTCGAGTCCCCGGAACACCGCATTTTAACAAGTCGTCTAGACGAGCGCGCGTGTGTGCGTGCGGCGCGCGCGTGTGTGCGCATAGCCCGGCGCGCTTGAGTGTGTGTGTCCGTGAGTAAAAGCTCTGTGTGCACACCGCGTGTGTGTGCTATAACGTATTCCCGTGGCGTTCGGTAAAGTTTTCACTTTTAGTCAAAGGCTAGACGCTTTTGCGTGTTTGACGGGTTTCAGCTTCGACTTTACACTGGCCTTTGTTAGTTCTAGCTTTCAGACGCTTCAAAATTTATACTTGTTGATTGTATGACGGGTTCTGCGGAGTTCTGACAAAGGGCTGTCAGAGAATAAAGACAAAAGCTTTAGTACATTTCTGTATTAATTAAAGGTCTCGGGACGATTATGTAATAGGAAATGAATGAATATGAATTACACGATTTTTATGAGACTTTAGAAATTGTATCTTTTCGTTAAAGCTCGTAAAGTTTTTGATCGCAACTGCTACGACAATAAGTCCTCTAGTTGCTACATTTTTTGTTTTAGGATATTTGAATGTTCTTTAGTAGTAATTCTGTACATAAAATCAAAGATTTGTCTAAACCTTTTTAGTTTAAATCAAGAAGGTTTATGTAAAACAATGTAAACACGTAATACAGATACGAAAATATTGCCCAATCCTACACTAAAAATAAATTAATCAAGCGTACGCAATGTTTGGCTTATAAATAATTCTATCATTTTGTTATTACAAGATAATGAACGACCTACATAGCGGAGAGGCCTCCAGACATCTGAAAAAACAACTTTATAAAAATACGTTCCATATACCGCGCGGTGGCGGCCCTGCCCCTGAGCCCTGCGCCCTGCGCCCTACGCCCTGGGCTTTAGTCCCACTCCGAGAACTGTCGCTCGTCGAGCCTGCTTAACTATGCCTAGGACTCGTTTTTTATATTAACATAATAATGTAAATGTAACAATAATATGCTATCTGTAATTCAACATCTACAAATATTGTCTGTTATAACTATTCTAACATAAGTTAACATAATAATATAAACAGCACTCCAAATGTACTTTTATATATCGATTTTTCTGTCGAATTTGCGATAAAAAAAGGGAAAAGAGATGAAAATCAAATTAAACGGTGGAAACGTGTTGTCGCTTAAATTCCCTTAAAATTCCAAATAAAAATGCATAAAACCCATTTGACTTTTCGTCGAAGGCCGATAAAACCCACGCGGGTAGTCGAGTATGTTAAATTATCGAAGTTTCGAGAGAGCAGGGTTCTATGCACCCGCCCTTGGGGAGGGTTCGTTGCACTCCGGGCAGCCCGGCAGCCGCACCCGGTCGGGACGTCCGCCAGACGTGGCAAGGCTCTGCCGCGACGCTGCCAGTCAAGCCTCCATTCAATTACTTTAACTCTTACATTTTTACACCCGTCTATGGTCTGTGTTAATTGTGAAAATTGAATTAAAAATATACAATGAAACATACCGATTGAGTTTCATTTTTTCCGTCCCTATAGACATGATTAAATATTTTGTTGCTAAATATCCAGATGCTCTATTGAAATTTATTGTCGCCAACCAATGTTAACGATGGCACCAAAAAGAAAAAAAGATAGCATCAAAATAAAGAAATGAGTATCTAATAAAATAAATGAGACAGAAAGACGAACCCAAATTAGAAATATTTAGTGATTATGTTATCGTTATAAAAGATGCATTATGAAAGGCAGACGCGGTGAAGTTGGCGGAACAGGTTCAACCGGGGCCGACGCAGCGGACGTCCCCGAGGGCGGCCATCGCCCCGCCCGCCCTAGGCCGCCCTGAGCCCGGCGCCGACAGCAATCTCTGAGCCCGTAGGTTACCTTGACGGGATCGACATTCAATATCTGATTTATTTGAAGCCGCTTTTGTATTACTTTTCGTAATTACGTCTATGAAACTTTTGACAGCCAGAGAGCCTTTATAAAACGTTAATATCAAATCACAGGGGTATTATTTTGAAGCTGTGAGCATCAAATAAATACTATAATCTATAATATATAATAAAAATAATATCGTCAATATAAGCAAAACTTCATGAAGGGTGAACGTTTACTATTCTGCAATTTTAAGTATTCGTTATCCTGTTTTTTAAAACTACATTTGACGTTATATACATAAAAGAATAATTGTTAAGTTATATAATGCATAAAATTGTTTCAAAGTTTCAAAATGTAGAAAGGCGCTGTAACTTTCAGAATAAATTATTTAATATCCTGCAGCGTAGCTACCTCTTACTGAATGCGTTCAGTAACCCTGCCCGAACATCTACGGCGTAGAGGTCGCCTCTACGCGGCTACAGACTTTCGTGTCTATGACCCGATGACAGGGGACTCGGTGCAAGTTGGGTAATGGCCGTATAATCTTACGTACCTATTATGTATTATTTATTTTATCTTTAGTCTTCATAATATGTATGTAATTATTATGAACAGGTTTTTTGATTCCAGATGAGATTTTTACAACAGAAAATTACCAAGATTTTGTAGAATGACATTACATGTTTTATAAAAAAACTATGTTGCGTGTGTTTTGAATTAAATAAAATCCGAAGTTTACTGTTATGTTTATTATGTTGCGAAATAAAATACAAAAATTCTGATTATATCAACTAGTTAAAACGTGTAGTGATAAGGTAAGGCGACGGTAGTGCGCCCTGGGCGGGCGGAAGGCAAGGGCGGTGCGTCCTACAAGGACGGGCAGCGACCGCGCCGCGCCGGCGTCCCCTGACTCACGCTAGTGTCAACGCACAATTGGGTATTTTTATAGCCTGACACTTTATAAAGTTAAGCAATTACTTATAATTTTCATTCTATAAAAATCAAAGTGCGTTTGTTTCACTGAAACTTTAGTTTACAGTTTTTAATTAAACCCTTTAGTTTTTGTGGTGTTCGAAGTATAACATTTATTAAAGAATCAGACTATCTTATAATAAATTACTGCATAATTAATATCAAAGTAAGAAATGAACATTTGTTTTTAATAGTTACAGTCGACTTGACGGTTATCTGTGATCATTATCTCTTGTTCAAATCGTGGGGAATTAAATCTTGTACAGCTAATTAAATACTGAATTATGAATTGTAAGCCAATTAAATAAATCAAAATAAACAGATCCAAGATTAATAAGTTAAGGAAGTAAAGGATATTATTAATTTTGCATTGAATCGGTGTAAAATTCAACATTAAATCTTAATAAGTAATTGTTACGTTTTTATTACATTGTTACATAACTTAATCAAGATTAAGTTTTGCGTTAAATTATTTTTACCTATAGAAGCCCTTACTGAGATTTCTTTTAATTATTTGATTTCACTTTCTATGTTTAAAAATGTTTATACAAAAAATTACTAGACTTCCATCAGACGCTATAAGACAGGTGAATGACCTATCAAATAATTTGTTTTCCAATAGCTGTGCCTACTTGAACCTTCCCCAACGCCGTGGGTCGGACGCACAAGGACGCATCCAGCGCCCTCTAGACGGTGGTGTCGAAGCCCTGTTCGTTACGGGTTCAGACAGGCTGTCACTATGTTTGGTAACTTCGGCCCGGGAATATCAGGTGATTGGATAATTTTTATAATGTTGAATCTGTTCTATTTTATAGTATTTAAGTATATATTTTTTTAATATTTACTTATTTATATTTACTATTATAATAAAGCGTAAATACACACTTCTTTGTTGCCTAAGATGTCAGCAATTACAGCATATTTTTAAATAATTCTTATTTCAATAAAAAGCCCTACACTTACGTCACGCTTTAGGCTATATATTTTCACGCCATTAAACTTAGGGGGTAAATACTTTGGATAAAAACCCTAATGTGGGAAAGAGACCATAAGTTGCTGCCAACATTAAGAAAGAAAGATTGCTAAGGTTTGTCATGTCATGTCATGTCATTTTGACATTGGCTATTGATAATTTGACAAATGTAAACAATAAAATAAAGTTTTTATAATTCCACACGGATGAATCCGCACGCGAACAACTAGTTAGATAATAAACTACCAAGTGACCACCCAAATTGCGAAGCTAAGCGACCTTTGTTCAAAAGCATCCGCAAATTCAGTATTTGATACGCTTTAGTATAAAAATTAAGAACATAACTATCAATTAATTTGTCTAACTATACTGTTTTTTATCAGTGCCTAAGTATAACAGATAGCAACGAAGTCTCTTTCGAAATTTTCTTTTTCGTATTATATCGTTTGACAAGTGAATACAGGGTGAATAAAAACGCCGCCCTCTAGACGGGGTGCGTCGGCCGCCCTCGCGCGCCCTCTGCGGCCCCCGCACGCACTGCACCCGGGGTGATTGTGCGTAGCTCACATTACCATTAACTTGTCTATGCCTAATCAACTTAAATTGATATTTACTTGAAAATAAGTCAAAATAAAATAAGTAATACATTTTTTTCAAGATCTTTTGCCCTAATAATGTTGTTATGTAAAAATATTAATAGATTGAAAAATAATAAATTGGTTGTCTTATTAAGTTATTTAGAGATTAAAATAAACAGTCACGTAGTCGTGAATATTAATAACCTTTCTTTATATTAATTTGTTTACGACGTTTTGAGGTAATAATAACTTTGATAGGAATGTCTTACTCCGGCGACGCTGGCGGTGGTGACGAAGAGGACCTCAACCTAATTCCAGTACTAATTCCGAGTGCCGAGCAACGCATATCACGAGAAATTATCTTTAACACGTTATTTACAGGTATTCGCAAATGAATTCTCCATTCATATTGAAGAAACATTCTATTACATTTGTTGACGGTGCTGTGCAATACTGCTCATTAAAATAAAAGAAGTTAATGTACAACTATTTCTTACAATATCAAAAGCAAGACCAACTGACAAGAAAAATATTCAGTTTGTCTGGTTACTAATGTAGGCAGTCATCAAGTAACTTATTTCAATTTCTAGAAGAATGTTTGATCATTGCTTATGAAACAGTATTTTCTTTGTATGTATAAAACGTTCACAAAGTCGGGTGTTATGTTAAGAGGTATACTCTTGAGGATGGAAGTAAATGACATTAAATAGTCAGAAGTACATAAATTAAGAAATAACATGTAAATTGAATTTTATTACCTCGATATTTATAATTAACTGAGTTAAAACATGATCGTGGCAAAGCCAGCGAGTTTCAAAGCTAGATAAAAAACTATCGTCATCTGATAAACCAGATTGGGAAAAGACTTGCAAGCGGCAAGCGACGAGCGATGAGCGGCTAGTGGAAAGCGACAAGCGACAGGCAGTAAACAGCAAGAAACCGAATAGTGGCAAGAGACAAGCGTGAATGGTGAGGATAGAGTTGCAAGATACAAGCGATGACCACCAAATATGTAGTGAGAAATATAGTTTAAATAAATAAATCATCGAGCGGCAAGAGGCAAGCTGTAAGCGGCAAGCGTTAAGCGGCGAGCGTTGAGCGTCAGCGGAGGTGGCCGGAGTTATTATCTATGCGGCCGACCTCAGTGGGGCATCGAACTGCGGCAAGTGGGTCAATGCAACACGCGACGTCCCTACGCCGCGCTCACGTCACCGAGATACAAATGATTGGACGAGCGAATTGTGCAACCGCACGCCAATAAACAATGCAGATTACTACATAGTACACAGCAAACGAACGAGGAGCTCTAGGCAGAGGTATAGAATAGTTCTAACTTTCCACTCATCACTACTGGAGTTTACATTGTAGGGCCTGCATTTAGGGCATCCTAACCTCTAATTTACATGATCATGTTTTCGTGTCGTGGCTGTTTCAAATGGATTCATAGACATTCAGTACGAAGGAATTAATTAGAGTTGAAGGTCGAATGTATTTTAATATTGCAATTAATTTTTTCTTTGAATAGCCCACAACGAGAGTACACCTCGATGATACGAATATAGCACTATTAGATATGGTACTGATTTGTCAATAGTTGAGGAAAATTTTTCATTTTTGATAAAATAATTTGATTACAAAACACAACCACGATTTCATAACAAACAGATAAAGTGTAATATAGTTTTGTACTACTTTAAAATATTATTTTAATATGATACAAGTACCAAAGTATCTAAAAAAGATATTGTATAGATATATAAAGTAGTTTCACATACTTTTTTAATACATTAACTCATACATTAATCTGCAATATGTTAAATTATTTTTACGTTTCTTGACTCCTTTTTAACATAGTTTTATTAACAAGTTAAGATTTCCATTTTCCTAAAACTTTAAAATCAAGACGTTCATCTATGATATATATTAATAATAAATATATAATTAATAAATTAAAAATACTAATATTATAAATGTGAAAGTTTAGATGGATGGATGGATGTTTGTTACAGTTTGTAGCCTAAACGGCTGAACGGATTTTGGAATGAAATTTGGCATAGATATAGACGATAGTCTGGAAGAACACATACTACTCGCTTTTGTTTTTTTTTAATTCCACGCGGACGGAGTCGCGGGCGAAAGCTAGTTTATCATATAAAAGGCGCATCAAATGTAACGTTTTATTCGTAGCTTGTAGGCAACTTTATCGTCGGGAGGAAAACATCGTTCGGAGGGAAGTTAATAATCTCAGTTGCATAATGTCTCGACACACATTCGTGTACCATTCCACATACGAATGTTATATACAACTGTGTACATAGTACATAGTATACATAGCCGTAGAGGTTAACGCTGTCATCGTACAATTACGCTATTTATATACGTAGAGACTAGAGCTGTGAAAACCTAATAACACATACTGCAATGAAGATTTTATTGTACCATAAGTTTTCACTGATCGAAGACTTATTGAAAAACATATTGCGATCCCTTTCACTCGATTAAAAAAAAACAAACAACAATAACACGTTAAATACAAGTGTTTCTATACTGGATAATTATAGCTACAATGATAAATTCATCTATTTGACGTTGGAAATCTAAGGCCATGCAAGTAGGCAGGCTCAATAACTGGACTGGCATTCAACTTGCATAACGTGAACACTAACTGGCGTCAGTAGGTGCATACGATCCATGCCTGGGCTATGCTACTATCCAACTGGCGAAGTGTGAACCAGACATAAGTTCCAATATTAGATTTATAATATAAAAATAGTCTTTCCGGGGTAAGGTTACATTTGCGCTAAGCAACAAGTTCGACCAACATAATGCTCGTTCAATTGGAACTATCGCAAACCTGACCTATTGCAACACGCTAGCGATGACCGCCGGCTTCGCTCGACGTACCGAATCGCTATTTTTTATACAATACACCGATTAGACTTAAAAGGATAGCATTCGTGTCACCGTCTCCGTTGCACTTAAAAATACAAGCGTAAAAACATTTGAAACATGGCAAAATAGGTACTAATTCTTAGGACATAAGCACCATCTAACTCGCATTTGTGTTGTTTTAAAACAAAGTCACGTTTACAATTGTGTTGTAGGATTATAGACTTTATTGTAATGTGTTAGATTGGTAGATAGTGGTTTATTAGTGTTTGTGGCGATGTAAGTGGGGCGGGCGCCTTGAGAGGCACATTTACATGGCGCGGCCTCGCGCGGTCGCCGGCCCGGCCGCCGCGCGCGGTTTCCTTCCTTCCCATCTGTTAATCTACATCGGTTATTTCTGCCCACTATTATTTAGTACATAGACGTTTATGAAGACTAATATATTCAACGTTTTAGTTTGAATTTGCTCTACATATGCACACGTATTTGTACTTGCAATCTGAAGTTATTTAGTCAAAATTATGGTCCACAGAATTGGGTATAAATTTCGGAATATCTCTACTCAAGGATGAGATTCTGTTTGCAAATCTCCAACAAAATCTCTTGCAATTTATTCATATCTCAAATCTATAAAAGGCTTGGCGCCAGCGGCAGTGTATGAATTTATTACATTGTACATATGCAATATTTATTAAATACTGTATGACCTTATTATGGTAACAGTTCGAGTTTATTTATTCGCAATGAAATATCGCTCACGACGGTAGAAATAACTGACTCACGTGTTCAACCAAAACTGGGATTTTTTTAAATAAAACTCTATATCATTCTTCTTCTTCTTTTCCTATGGCCCAAAAGTGGGTCAGAGGGCGTCCACAGTACGCCGCCAGCTCGCTCTGTCCTGGACTCTGCGTTTGGTCTCGGACCATGATAGCCCGATTGCCTTCAAGTCGGCCGCCACTGAACGCCATATAGACATTAAAAATTAATCCAACGCGAGGGCAGATAATTCAAAATTGTTTGACGTCCTTATTATGAAAATTCCTCTTAGATTTGTACACTTAAGTAGTACTAATTACAAATATAGGAGATGTGCTCTATCCACAAGCGGCACCTCCGTAACATGTTAACCATTACTTTTGATAGTGGTAGAGCCCGCTTTAACATCTTCGCACGAATGGGTCGGCTCGCCCGGTGTAATACCACGACCACACAGAAGACAGGCGTGAAGTGGGAGCAATTCCGCGTTTCGTCTGATGAGTGTGGTGCCGGAGGCCCAACTTTGGTCCCTTTTCCTTCCCACCCTTTTTCTCATAAGAATAGGATGGGAAGGGAACGTGGATTTGACGGTAGAAGAGACGCATAGGAAGGGGAAATATCCTCTTTATGTGCGTCTCCTCTTCCGTCGATTAAGGGTAGGCAACGCATCCGCTATTGCGAATGTCTATGGGCAGCGGTCGCTTCGCCATTTTGGCGGATTCAGGTGGCCGCTTGCTCGTTTGCCAACTCATGATAAAAAAAAAAAAAACTAATTACTGCTCTCCTCTACTCTACCATGTAGTTTTAAGTCTGGTTCTACGGGCAAAAAGACAAATGCATTTAGTTAATTCGATGAGAACTGGCTTGATAGATTTTTGTTTTTAAACAGACAGATTAGATAGGATATTTGTTTTTGGTAAGCTATTATGAAATTCATGATACAGAATGATTTTAAAAACCAAATAAACCAAGGTACTTTAGCCTTATTTTTATAATGGTAAAACTGAATGGCATTTTGTCTAAAACTATGACAATCCAACCACTAAATATTAGTTATATGAAAAAGCGGACAACAATGTGAACAGTATTTCTCATTTCGCTAACCATATTCAATACAAAGGGGAGCAATTCAACGCTACTCTTTATAAAGACAGCACCACACTAGACGCACTGAAGTCCATAAACTCTGAAATTAATCGATTGTTTCCAGGTGACAAATCACTACATAAGGAATTATTTAAAAAATGTAATACGTCTAAAATCAATGTCCAACATAAATTTTCGGTCTTCAGAACTGGATTGTTTTTTTAAATGTTCTTTTAATGATCCTAATTTGAAACATTGAAACACAGAAAGTATTTTTTAAAAATAATACCAAGTATGAAAAATTTATTTAAATTTAAATCAATAGCTACTCCAACCCCTACAACTAATTTTAACATTTTGAATTATTTTTTGCGAAGCTTTATTCGTAATACAATATCGCTAGTGTGTCTCGGTCTTTACTTTCCCCGAAGCGCCCAATGGCCTGTGAAATGGTTCCTAACTGGCCCTGAAAGAATGCTCACCTATTTACTATATCAACGTATATTTTATCTCCCACTGGGCATATATTTATGATTTATGTGACGAGAAAACGAATTATCCTCCTACATATTTTTTCCTCTGAGAAATAATTTTGTCGTGTCTAGAGTTATTGCAAAGCTTACAGTAGATTATATCGTTATATACTTATTAACTAATATATAAGATTTATCTACAAAGAGAGTTCAATTTCCAAGGAAATGTGATTCACTTTTGTGACAATGTTCAAGGTTTTTTTTTATTGGGCGGCTCTATGCCGCCCTCTCGTACCCAGAACGTAAGGATCAGGGTTTTTTATTCTTTTTTAACTCAAATTTTTAAATGTTCAAGGTTAAATATGTTCGATAAGTGAACACTCAAGTTGAAAGGAATAACATGGTATAACAGTAAGACTAGGCCTGCCTTACTAATAACGAAATCTACGGAAGATATATCAGGCACGAGGGCCCGTGACCTGCTACCCGCTACCCGCGACCCTCTCTCTGCCGCGACCTCGGCCCGCTCGAATAGATAGTTGCGAATGTGCGTTGCCGCTCGCGAATTTAGATCCGACATCTAGAGTTGGTTACATAAGCATGCGAGCGCATATGCTGCGCCATGCCGGCATCCTGTCCCACTTACTGAGGTGAACCGGTCCGTTCTATCGGCTACACAAAAACTATTAAACCCTAATTCCACTAGCGCGATTAACCACACATCAATACGCAAGTTGTATTTCTATTACCAATGTAGGATTTCCACTGAGGCGGGGTCGGTTGAACTTTAATCGCGCGGTTTATCTCTTAGTTAAAAATGGGTTTTAGCATCGCAACTAGTTTTCAGCATTAATTCTCTGCGTGCGATTGCTAATTATTTTTTTGTCCGTACTGTATTAGGAGCCGGTGATGTTAATATATTTAATTGAAGTTTAATTATTCGGATGAACCGTTTTAAAGGAACTGAACAGTTCTAAATGTCAATTTTGGATTTACGTTTTATTATAGTAAACTATTTGTAAATAGTAACAAATGACTTTCGCCCGTGTG
This sequence comes from Papilio protenor, assembly GCA_029286645.1. NCBI lineage: Eukaryota > Metazoa > Arthropoda > Insecta > Lepidoptera > Papilionidae > Papilio > Papilio protenor. Next base: position 7,157,571 of record JAGSMZ010000006.1, on the reverse strand, counting down.
GTATTAAAAAACAAAAGCAAGAAGCCTATGTGTTCTTCCAGACCATGTTCTACATTTGTGCCAAACATAGAGATCCGTTCAGCAGTTTAGGCTACAAATTCTAACAAATATTCATCCATCGATCCAAACTTTCGTGTTTATACGAGTAGTATGAGTAAGATTAGTATAGTATTAGTATGAGTAAGAGGAAGACCGAAGAAAGTATGGATGGATTATGTGAAAGAGGATATGCTTAAGAAAGGAGTGCATTCAGATATGACGGCTGATAGAGATGTATGGAAGAGCAGCACATATTGTGCCGACCCTCCATAGGGGATAAGGGCAAGTTGATGTGTATGAGTAAGATTACTAAGGGAGCTAGCTATATCCTTAAAAAAATCCTTTTATCAAATGGAAATAAATGCGCTATGGAAAACTAGATATTTCTCAACTAATTTAAGTGAGTGCGTCATACGACACAAACCTACAAACTAACAGAATAAATTGTATCGTTCGCAATAAATTGAATTCTATTGATGGTACGATTGTCAATTAACACGTCACGTTGATGTCACGTGATTAATGAGTTCAAAGCCCTAAATGGCGGGAAGGTCGACACTTCTGTCACTTGTGAGGACCACTCCAGCTATCTGCTAACTTTCAACATAGACCTATTTGAAAACCAATCAAACACTTGTATTGGAATCACAAAATCTCGCATTAACAATCGAGATCAAAATATACTGAACATTGATTGGTATTTCTGAAGTGTTTACTACTTGATTAGAAACCTACCGTACTATACTAATATTATAAATACGAAAGTTTAGATGGATGTTTGTTAGAGTTTGTAGCCTGAACTGCTGAACGGATTTCGATGAAATTTGGTATAGATGTAGTGGATAGTCTGGAAGAACACATAGGCTATTCACTTTTTTTTTATTCCACGCGGACGGAGTCGCGGGCGAAAGCTAGTAATTACTAAAATAAACTAATTTTAAGTCGGTACCGATATAACAAATATGTTATAGAAATTTAAACTTACTGAACAAATATTCGAAGTAAACATTTTTTTATTAGTATGTTAAATGTTACTTTACAACGCGTTGGGTAGTAAAATCAACTACGGAAAACAATCGTTTGAGAAGTCGAAGTAACATTTGAAAGCTATGGGAAATCTGCTAATACGGATAGAATATCTTCGCCTTTCAAACTACAAGAACTGACTAGAATTACACATCGATTACTCATTGAATGCCATTGAAACTATACATAAATAATCATTAAAAAATACGATAAAAATGTTTTAATAAACATCGATTTTTTTTTCAATTTTATACCAGTATCATAGGATGTAAATGGAAAACTATGAACAATAACACGATAATAAAACCACAAACTAATAGTTAGAATTTGCGTTAGTTCTGTGGTTTTTTAATGCGCACGATGACAATACAAGACAATGAAAATATCTCGGAAACTGAGACTAGAGGAATTCTAAATGCATTAATCACCTGAGCATCTCCATTTATGTGGCTTTATGGTTGATTAAACCAAAAACTACAGCTTAAAAGTAAGTAAATATGTATAAATGTTTACTTTACCTTTAACTTTGTGCAACATTAAAAGCTCGCTACAGTTTAAAATGGACAGTTCGACTCTTCAGTTAAAACTGAATATGCAGTCTACTAAAAAAACAGCTTGAAAACAAGCATGGATACTAAATTTATTAAGTTTATGCACTAAATTTAATCTAGAATAGTAAATCAAATATGTGAACTGTTAAGAGCCAGATCTAATCTATTCGTGCCCAGGTGGGTGTTATTTGGAATGAAATATCGCTAGAACGGCTCGTATTAAGAACATATATGTACCGGTTTACGAGCGAGTGTCCGCGTGTTGCAAAACACTCGCCTTGGGCCTTGCCACATACGTGTAACCCCCCCTACCCCCCCGCACCGTGCGTTATCAAATTATGTATACATTATGTGCAATTTACTTACGGTTCAAGCAACATTTCGCCTTTTACATGCCTAGTTAATGTCCTCGTGACTACGTACGTAATGGTATACTACGCTCCCAAACAATAAATGGATAAGATAAAATTATCTAGGAAATGCAATTTGAGAGCAAATTCATTAATAATTCAAAATATTAGATATTTAATTTTTGCTTTTATTATTGAAGGCTTTGGTATTTCCGATTTGCGGTTAACAGTTAATAATTATCTGCAAATAACGTCCAATTAACCTACCTTACGATAAAGTTTGTTTAACGTCTTTAATTTACAATTAAAAAAACTAAAGTTAACTAAGGTCTATTTATAGAATAGCTTTTTTTACTAATAGGTCAGTGACCCTAACAGTCATACGTACTTCCTATGCATAAGTGAGTAGAATCCGTGATTTATGTGGAAATAAATTTTCCTTCCCGGACAGATAACGCGGAAGACACGTTTACATGCATGTCTTCCGCCATTTCAAGTTGCAGTATTTAATTGATTACCCTATTGTTCATCTAACGCATCAATGACAAAACGCTGTATGCATACATGCACTTAAATTGCTATGTTTAAGCCAAACAAAACCAAATAAAAGTTTTTAGGAACAGCAATTAAGATTTTTTTCTAACAATTAGAAAGAATGTTGAACACGTTTATGATTTTTCAAGACTTTAGGGACGCGTAGTATTAAATTCAATTCCAAAAATCTTCCGCCAAGGCTGAAGTTTAATGTTACTTGTCTATTTTAAAGCTAGTTTTATCAAAATATTGTGAATCAACTAAATCTAGAATTCCTTTCAAACAGCAAAATACTACCAAACATATAACACTTTTTAAAAGTGATTTCCATTTAAAAAACCATAAATATTTAGTTTTTAATGGATTTAGGGAACCCCCGCGATAGTGGCAACTACAAGTGGCAATTGTCAATTGGCAACTGGCAACACAATCTGGGGGGGAGGGGCGCAGCGGGCAACATTGCACTTGGCGCGCGAAACCGTGTCACGGCCGAGCGCGCGGAAAACGCGCGCGGTTACACAACGCACTGCTATATTCCCTCCCCCCAACCCCCGCTTGCCCCTAACAATTGTTGCTCTCTTGTTTGCTGTAGTCTAGGGATGAGAGTGTTTTTCTATTAAGTTGCATTGAAACTTGTTACATTAGTTACCGCGATCTCCCTAGCAACTGTCTAAAAATAATATTTTAACAACAGAGAAAATGCTATTAATAATGTTACTCTGTAATATCAAAAATACGTTGCAGTAATATTGAAATAATTTAACTTTTTCCTGTTAAATATCATGATTTTTAAATGGTATGTAAGGTTATGAAACGTTAAAATTCGCTGCAATACGATAAGCAATTTAAACGTAATTGAGTGAACGACAGACACTTTAATATTATCACATAATAATGTAATCAAGTTAAAATAAAACATTCACTAAACTTACCTCTATGATGTAAGTAATATAAAGTTGACGTACCTGAAAGAGAAAAACATTTTTTAACTACACGTAAACTTAATTTTATAAGCTTAAAAAAATGTTTGAAGCCATCAAGACAAAGATTTAGGGCTGAATTCTATAATCGATTTTTAAAAATATCTAAATATTATTTTAGAATGAGATGAAGTACAATTGATTGATTATCTCTAAATAATTCAGAATTTCTCGCAATTGATATCTTTAAAAAATACAAAATAATGCATTTAGATTATAACAAGAATGTATATCTCGATATTAAAATTTTTATAAAACTAGTACCGTATTCTAGTTCTTCCTATAAACACGGACAGATAGACGAACATTTTTTTATAATTAACAACTTCAGAATTAACATAAATTTCTACAGTCATTTGAAAAAAAATGTGAGGAATTCTGGTAATTCGTTAGCGTGAAATTCAGTTGACATGTTGCGCGACGCCCGGGGCGTGTGGGGCGTGCGGGATAAAATGGTGCTAATAGAGCGTGCAGTGGGGCTGACGGGGAAAAAATGATAGCACCCTCAACCTCGCGCGTAAGGGACGAACAAGTCGTCGATAAGCAAAAACTATTTCGATCAGGATAAAATTAAATGGTTCCGTATTGTTTTTTATTACTTCTTAATGAATACTCTTAATGTATTGTAGAATTATTTAATTATGTTTCGACGTAGATTAAGTAGTTTTTTTAGTAGCTGAAATATCCTTCACGAGACTGTGTTAGTTGTAATGGTTTCCGCTAACGGCATGCGGAACTCTAAGCCGTAGCACTATTAATTTCACGTTAACGTCCCGTTTGGTAAAGACATGACACGGACGACTTAAATTAATGATAATAACTTTAAGTTAAAGTGGCGCCTGCGAACTTGGAGCCCTAACACCAAATGTTTTTTTTTTGATCTCAAACTAATAATGACGTAAGAATCAAGTTACACGGTTTCATATTAATTATTCAAACATAATTTCTCATGAGTAGTTTTCTTTTCGACGGCTTCTTAATTGTAACATTTAGCACGCACTGTTATAAATGTTATGATTTTCAATTTTTATCTTATTTCCTACTAATATTATAAATGCGAAAGTTTAGATGGATGTTTGTTAATAGATATAATCAGAACGGCTGCACAGATCTTATTGATATTTGTCACAGAAGAACATAGTCTAAGAACACATCTATACTAATATTATAAAGAGGAAAGATTTGTATTTTTGTATGTATTGAAATAACTCAAAAACTACTGGGCGGATTTCAAAAATTCTTTCACCACTAGAAAGGTAATTTATCTGCGAATAACATATAGGCTATATTTTATTAATTTTAAGCGAACGAAGTCGCGAGCAACAGCTAGTAGTCTATAAATTGAATTCTTTCAATTCCACGCGGTCTACAGTTAGTAAGGGAATAATACTGGATTGGTGTTAGCTAAATCATTTGGATTCAGTTCACAGAATTATATTATCGTAGTGATCCGATAGCCGTTAGACTATGAATTTCAAATGTACAAGCGAGATGCATTGGTTATGGCAAGCTGTGTTTACGGTGACCACAACAGCTAGGAAGATTATTGTGGACAAAACACTAGGTTTTGTTCACGACTTCTGCTGCCCCGATTTAAAAAATTGCAACTTATGTTACTCAGTGATAATGTAGCTTTCTATTGATGAAAGAATTTTTTAAATCAAGCCAGTAGCTTTTAAGTTATTTCAATACTTACTAAAACATATTAAAAAATCGTCTTAAATTAGTATAAAGATATAAAAACACAGAGTATATACAATCATGTTATATTTTCCGTCATGTATTTATTTTAGTATCAATCACTAATTAAAAAATAACTTAGATAAGTGGCCCTCATACTTTCGTCCTATGAGAGGTCATTGACCCTTAGCAATTGTAAATAGCATAGCAGAGTGGAAGGTCCCGCGAAGGTGAACCGTCATTTATCCTATCCATAGCTTTCTATTGTTTGAGCAAATTATCTGTAATTATCGATTACAAGGAAATAAATTATAAGATTCTCGAGACATCATTAGAATAAAAATGGGAAATTTTTTATGTCTGACAAAAACTTACTTCGGTGTCACGTTCAGGCTTTACAGAGAATTAAAAAATGTGAAATATATATGAAAACTACTACGAAAAAGACTAAAATAACTATAGCAGCCCCCCCCCCCCTCCTAGATCTAGCATATACCATTGGCTGCTAATGCTCATGAACATAGTACCCTATTTTAACAAAATATGCGTTGATATTTACTATCATGATTTAGATGCCAGAAATTTGTGTAAAAGTCTATATTTCTAAAGCATTAAACTATTGCTTGGTTCAATTAAAATTCGGGTCACATTCGATGATGTCACGATTGCAAAAAAACCCATAATGACACAAAATTGACGCAGTATCGCTGACACATCTATGACACCCGACTTTACCGCATCCCCGTAACTCGAACGCATTCCAAAGAAATGTTCATTATAAGTAAATCGTCACTTCTACTTAAAATTTTACAAAATATAGAGCAATAACCACTTGTATTTACTCATTGTAGACTCACCCTTACTTATTGCATACTTATGAAAGGGAGAAAGGCAAATTTTTCAAAACAAATTTGGCATAGATGTAAGGTTCACTCTGGAAGAACATGTAGGCTACTAACTATTTTCTTTTTAATTCAACGCGGTTTTATTTGCGGGCGAAAGCTAGTTTATTATAATACAATGATAAAATATATAGATTTATTTGTAGTATAAATCATCACGAATCGCATCACGAAATAACTAAAAAAAGCTTACATTAAGTTTATTATTTGTTATCGTTATCCAGACATCTATGTCAAATTTCAGATCGGTAAAGCCATTTTGTAGATACATAGTAACAAACATCCATCCATCCAAACTTTCAAGATCATATTAGAATGAAGTATGATGAGACATTTTATTAAAAATCACTAAATTAAAGAGAGAAGAATAGTTACAATCATTAAAATACCTTTTGCTTAACCAAGATCATAAAATAACTATTGTATATAGACAAGAATTTGCAATATTCGTGCGTGTCAGTTTATCTCAACGTGCAATCAATTATAAGAAAAATGTCACACAAATGCACGATCTGAATGTTCCGGCGCCGGTTCCGCTCCGCAATCGCGAAAATAGGACACGTACGTAGGTACAAAATGTCCTTTTAATGGACAAGTAAAGTGGACACAGATCGTACTAATGTAACCAGCAGATCCAGTATTAAAGGAACTTCCCGAAATCTAACAGATTCTGATATTTGTTAGCAACACTGTTGACATGTTTTTATTACTAAACATCAATAAATAAGTAAGAATTATGATTACAATTTTCTGACCTACACTATCACTCTTACTTAACAACTTTAAGAGATTATATTTTGGAGAAGAATAGGACTATCCACATTTTACCTTGTCACCCTACTCCCGATATATCGTTCGCAATGAGCTGCATGCGCGCTGAGGATGTGTGCCGTGTGTGTACACATGTATTGCGCGTGTTTGCGTGTGCGTTGTCATTGACATGGATAAGGTTGTCGTACTGCTTCAAGGAGCTAAGCGTTGCAGTAGCTGTGTACAATCGACGACACAAATGGAACTTAACATATGGATATTTCATGTTATATGATACAAAACATTGTTTGTAATATAAACAAAAATTAAATTAACTGAACTGTTACATTTAAGAGTTCAACACGTAAAATATATTCTAATATTTTTATGAATTTTACAAGCTACCTAACCTAACAATTTATAACTAAGATTTAACGATTCGCATACATTTTTATAGAAAACAAATAAATACAAAATTAAAATAATAGGAAAGATAACTCAATTAAGTGTTAGTTTCGATTAAAAAAACAGGATTCGTTATCAAATGGCAATAATTCAATGTACAAAATAAACAAACAAGACTTAAGTATTTCGGCCAGGACAGTACCAGCAATATCTCCAATATAGTTAATATAGTTTTATATACGCTGTTTCCGTTACAAGCCTTTAGCTATCGCTATGAACTGGCGAATAAGCCTTTATAGCGCACTTTATTTTGACCGCGAGTTGAATTTGAGAGCTATTAATCTGTCATATCCAAATTCTCGAGTACACTTTATTACAAGGAAACATGCCTTAATTGATACGAAATTGAGACTCAGTGTAAGAACTGCGCAGTGAATACACTGAGCCTTAGTGTAGGAACTGCTCAGTGTGTACACTGACCCTTAGTGTAGGAACTGCCCAGTGTGCACACTGCTCTGTGAGTTGTAAGTAGGCCGCAGCAGCAGCAAACATCCGATAACGCGCGCAAACATCCCGCACTCTCCGACGAGCCTTAATATTACCTTACTTATGTAATTAACTTAAGGCTCATTACACAGGGTTTTGCAGAGACTATTACAATGTATCACATGTGCAAATTGAGTTAAAATCAGTACTGATTTTAGCGTTACTAGCGTCCTAGGCGAGATTTATACGTCGCCCCCGTTTTATAGCCTTTTTTTTTGATACAGGAAGTTACATGCCTGGTGTGTTAGACGCAGACTCATTAGTGTTCACCTATTCTAACATGAGACTTGACTCCAAAATCATATCACTTCATTTCATTTTATTGTATCAAATTGTGTTGGAGAAAAATTTGATTAATAAGAGTTCCTATTAGTTAACTATGTATGGAAAATGTTGGTAGCATTGATAGTTATTTTCGAGTCTGTCTAATTTTCTGACAGTTTGTAATAGTCTTTGGCTTGTCGGCAGTCTATGATCTAGGTAATTCTCTAAGCAGAGGGGGGTGCAGTGGCCTTCTAGCGACATCCATGGTCTTAGATATATGTCTACAATCATTGTACTGTATGTGAGTGTGTGGCAAGCTTTAGTTGCGGTCTAGGCCGGGCGCTGCCCCGCTAACTGGGCCCAAGGCGACGCGACACATACTCCTGTACTTCAACTATCAGACACTTGGTTTACGCATTATACGCTATTTATCTACCATCAATGTTACAATATTAAATCCAGAAGATAGACACATAACTGAAGATTTTATTATACTGTATTTCATTTTTATATATTCTAGCTTTCGCCTGCGACTCCGTCTGCGTGGAATTAAAAAAAAACAAAAGATGGTAGCCTATATGTTCTTCAAGACTCTCCTCTACGTCTATGCCAAATTTCATCAAGATCCGTTCAGCCGTTACAAAACATACATCCATCCATCCATCCATCCATCCATCCATCCATCCATCCATCCATCCATCTAAACTTTCGCATTTATAATATTAGTAAGATTTGATGTGCGTAAAGAATGCAAAATAGTTTGACATTGTAAGGAACAGCTGTCCTGCATAGAGACTCCAATATTGTAACATAGCATAAAAACTACTACGAATAAGACCATAATAATGGTAGCTGCAACAATTGTTGCATTGAAATAGGGCACTTAAAAAAGTAGGTGTAATGGGATAAAAAACAAAATGTACGAACGCATATAATGCATGTAAACGTTGAGAGAATCTAGAACTTTCGTTTGTTTACGATAAAACAGAGTATAACAAGCATAGGGGCGCTGGCGTCGCAATCTACCGCATCTCGTGTGACATAACACACACATTTAACTCCGTACTCCGCGCTCTTTAGAACTGAGACGGACGTGTGCGATGTGCGCCCGCGCAGTGAAAACGGGGTCATGGTGCACACACACATGCATACAAGCTGCGCGTGACGCACATTGCGTGTACGGATTGCGGATATACAACTAAAAAAATGGGGAATCAAATTCAACAATAATTGCCATAGATTTATATGTACTGTTGTAAAAAAATGGTTTATTTCCATAACCTTACAAGAGATTACTATTTGTTCAGATATATCTAAATAAGCAGTCCGAAAGTAAATATCTATAAGATAAAAAACAAAAAGTTATTTCTTTATGTTTTGTTACAGTCTTATTAATATTTGTCGATTCTGTGTCGCGATAAATATGAGAATTGAAAGCGTTTTATCAAACGACGAGGTCAAGGGAATGGAGGAATTGGATTCAATTACCGGGTACAGTACTCTACAGTACAGATAGCCGCTGCACAATCAATTTTATTGCTCACGGCGCGGCGCGAGGCATCGCAGATATCTTGTGGTAGGTCAGTTAACAACGCTATTCCGATACACGTATTGTGGAGTGACATCTAGCGACAAGCGGCGGAAATACAACATTTCCTTGAAAGGGAAAATAGTTTTGTAATTCTAGTTATTACTTTATATGCTTGCGGATAAATCAAATGTAGTTGATATAAATAAATTCAATTAAATTATAATTATTATAGTCGTATATTGGTTCTGCTTCATCAATTTTGTCGGATTGGAATATCCTTTCCAAATTATTACTCAGAAACATAAACGGATAAAGCGCGCCCTTGACTTACATATTATAAATCGGTAAAAATATGTAAAACACATCTTGGAATTATGACGAGTAGAGTAACGATATTGGAATAGTTTCTATCCATTTTATAAGATTTAATAATACACCACTAAACAGGCATTTTTTTTACATCAATTTAGTACTATGAATGAGGACATTTTTGTACCACTTATTCTAATCATACATCTATTCGGTTTAATATTTTATTAAAATTAATTTTAAATGAACATTATTAAAACGCCGACGAAATACTCCTGAACCAAAAATATCCCCCGAACATGCGAATTCGATATAAAAAGCGCGCAAAACGAGGAAAAAGACGCGTGATTCAGAGGCCGGGGTGCGAGGGGCTAAGGGTAGCTGGTGGGGGGACGTTCGCAAATGAAACGCTTGCGAAATTCCAAAATGCGTTGTTTTTATAAAACCCGCACGAGCTTTACCGCGACACGCGTGAGGTCACAAGTATTATTGGTAACGAATATCGACAATTAAACAGAATTATATTTGTTTCCATTATTTATCTTAAGTTAACGAAAACTCAATACAGAAACACTAAATCAAATCTATTGAAGAAATCGGTTGAAATGTAAATGCTTTGAATCCATTTAAATTAGGACGAAAATATTATTGTTCTTTTTTTGATAAGGTGACAACCCTATCTCTGCAGTCAAATCCACTTTTCTTTCCTATCTTTTCCTTATAATAAAAAACAAAATTAAGAAGGGAAAGGGACTCAAACTAGTTCATCGGCTCGCATACTTATCAGACGACTCTACCACTATTTTACGTTCTTTTCTACCCCTTATGTGACCCTATTTTATGAACGATTGTTAGTTTGATCGACTTCAAATCGGACTAGGAACATAAATTGTCACACAGATAATGTCAAATCATGGAATTCTATTTACCAGCTACTCATTTACATTGACGACTAGATTTCTTTAAAGTTTTCCGTAATGTTATGATGTGTAAGTCTGACGTGAATCAGGACGTCACGTCACGTCACGTCACGCGCTAATTGTGTCACTCTGCCACCACCGGACACCTTGACCCGCTGCGCCATATAGATTTCTATGTTATTTCAGCATTACTAAGAACTCAGATGTTAAGGAAACATCGCCATAAGGAATGTTTTGATTTTCCCTTTGACCTAAATAAATATGTGATAAAATAAAAAAAAAATAATTACGCCCAAGTATTTTTTCTGGTATGCTTTTTGTTATTTTTTACTGCACTTTTAAGCAACGGTATATTTTACAAAAAAAGCACTTGTGTTGTCAATAAGAGCTGATGTCAGTTTTTGTCTGAATTCCCAAAAGTGCTGCCGCTAGCGGTGAGATGAAACGAATTAGTAACACTTCAGAATTACCTTCTAACTTTTTTTTTAAACTAACTTCCCGGTATAGTCACATAATTTACTGATCAAATAATCTACGGATACAGAAATGAACATTATTATAAGAAATTTATTTATCTATACTAATATGATGAAGAGGAAATATTTGTATTTTTGTATGTATTGAAATAACTCAAAAACTACTGGGCCGATTTTAATAATTCTTTCACCGTTAGAAAGGCAATTTATCTGTGAGTAACACAGGCTATAATTTTTTTAATTTCTAGTCTTCTATCGAAGCAAAATAACTTCTTGCTAAATTCGCGACAACAAATTTTAATTAACTGTATCTTTCACGATCGTTTGATCCAGTTCGTACAATTTTCATAAAATAAAGTGGACATTTAAATACTTCTAATTCCAGGAAATTAAAGTAGAGATGTTTTGTTTAGTATTTATAATCCAACAGTTTGGTCGTTTAGTCAGTGACCTACATTATTATGTATATCGTTTCCATTGAATTGACCGATACCAGTTTCCCGAAATTAAAATATACCCAAGTTCAATTTAATATTTATTTATACTAATATAGAGGAAAGATTTGTATTTTTGTTTGTTTTCGATTCACATAAAAACTACTGGGTTGATTTCAAAAATTCTTTCACCATTAGAAACGTAATTTATCTGTTAGTAACACAGGCTATATTTTTTATTTTATTTTTTAAATTGGAATTCGCGAGCAACAGCTAGTCATAAATAAAACAACATACTTTATGAATAATTATGAGTATTTCACATTTCCCTGCCTTCAATCGACACATGTTATTTAAAGTAAATAATTTTACAAGAAATGTATGTATTGATCAAATTGGAATCGTCTCTAAACACTCTAGATTAATTACCAAGAGGTAATTCCTAAAACTGCTACTATAATGTACAATATTAATGTCAATAGTAAAACGCATTAAATTATGAATCTCGATAGAAATTTGCCATAATAATATTCTAGCAAAAGAAAGTCTGCGAAGGCTTCGACGCGAGGCTTTCACTTCCGACGGCGGTGGTCAGGTTACCTGCAGTATGCACCGCAACTATGCGAAAATTGTATTATAATAAAACTACTAGATAATTAAAAATGTGGGTGAATATACCGCTGTGATAAAGAAGCCAGACTTTCCGTAGTAATGGTAGCATGTGTCAGTAGGAGTTGTAATGTATAGAATAAGAAGTACATGGTGGGATATGCATTAAAAAATCTATATGTCCATAATAACAACACACTGTTTTCCGAGAGTTTATGAAAAATTATGAGTTTCGAATAATTTGAAAGATGTACTTCTCTATTTGAGATACTTAAATATGAATTTAAGTAGATATAATAATAATTTATTACAACCCACGATGCATTAAACAATATCAATTAGCAACACGAATAAAACACAAATTACGCGCTTTGTTCAAAAAACATAATAAAAGTGTAGTCTAATGGAGCAATGTACAATGCTTTGGTCTACCAAAGTTTACAAGTATTATTGATTGCTTACAAATTTAAATATGACTAAATCATGTTAAGAGCGGCATATTGTGAATTTTTAATAAATAGTTAGAGCTGAAAGTTATAACAGACTCGGTAAAACAGCGATTAGGTCTCGTAAGATTATCATTAGGCATCAACAAAACTTTCTCGCGGTAAAAGCGGCGGATCGCGAAAGGAAAATCGTCGGTACTTCCTCGAGCGGAAACTAAAAGTGGATTGTGATCGCGAGAGAAAACTGCATTGGTTGCCCGGTGCAACGAAGAAATTGCAATGCACTAACTTTACGACACCCAGCGACATCTATCTAACAACATTGAAACTAGAAAAATATTCTGAGTTTTGAGCGACATCTAGCGAGCATTTTCTTTATTAATATCGTAAACTAAATGTCAAAACCTATGCTATCAGTCAATAGATGGCGCTGTTATATATAACAAATAACTGTGAATGAAAAGCGAAACCACAGACTTTATTCAAACTTACCTTTACCTCCACCAGCATCATGCACCTGCGGCTTCCCACTCGGCACTCGCTGCATCGGCGAAGCATTTCCATAACTCATTCCCGTTCCGTTGTAATCTGTGCTCATGGGTTCTTGCTTTATGCCGCTAGATGTCGCGGCAAGTTTCTCCGCGAGAAGAGGATTCGCGGATGCGATGTTGTAGCGACCATTGCTTATGTTATTCGCCACGGCATTGTTGATGGCGCTAGTTCCGGACCTCAGCAACTGTTGTAGCCGCTGCTGTCCGTTGTGGGGCGCGGCGATCTGACTTTGTTGGTAGTACTGCCCTTGTATTTGACTCCCCGACGCCGGCGATATATTGTTGTTTTCCTCTTGCTGAAAAATGTACACAAAAATATGTTTAAGCTTATATACATTATGGTAAAAGCTTTTAAATGTTTTTAATAACTCTACTAATTGTTGGTAATGATTCAAGATAACGTTCATGTTTTACATTAAGCGAACGAACTTTTAAAGGTTTTCCCCTTCGACCTTTGCTAATACAAGAAAGCTTACAAACCTTAATTTCAATGGGCGGCACGGGCGTCGCGGTGGAGTTGGTGAGGTCGGTAAAGAATGTGTCGAAGTTGTCGAAGGCGGTCTCGCCGAGCTGCTTGAGGATATCGTCGGGGTCGTCGCCATCGGGCTCGGCGAGTCCCACGATGTTGCTGAGCTCGGCCTGCGACAGCTCGCCCAGCGACGCCATCTGCTGGAGCGCGGCTGCCTGCCCGCCGCCGCCCGTCACCGCGTCCTGTAACGTCATGCGAAAACTATTAGTAAAGAATTCAGAATGTATGTCGTTTAAATTCAGTTTTAGACTTTCATGTCGTAAAATCATTAATTAAAAATATAAATAACATAATGGTACTGTAATTAAATATTATTCCCGCTATAATCGATGGCCAATTGATGTATTGCATGCATTCCTTAACTTAATAAATGCCTGCACAAACCTGCAGGCAATTGGAGAGGTCGACCATCCTGCCCTCATTTTCGGCTGTCCACCACTCGTCTTCAATAAATGGCATCGCCAGCGCCGGCCCCGACGGCGCATGCGTCCCCGCCACGTTGTCGCGCCTACTGCACGCCAGATGGCGCAGTCCTAAAGCTCACTAACACTAGCACTCGCGATTTACACACTTAAGTTTATTAGCACTATAATTAAATTCGTTTAAAACGTTTGGCAGCGTTTCGGACGGATCGTTCATTATTCGATGTAAATAATTTGACGTTGCTTAGGTACTAAGTTGCTTGGAACACATGTCGGTTGGCGTTGTATTGTCGTTGTTTGCTGTTGCCAGCTCGCTCTGGCGGCGGGCGGCGAGCTTAGTGGCAGCTGCGCGGCCTGGCTATCTCACGCCCCGCAGTCCACTTCTCTTCAGCAGCAACCTGCGAACATGTCAGGCGTAGGCTTTCACGTCTTTAAAACATGTTTATGTTGGCTAATATTTAAAACATTTACTAAATCTGTAGTTATAGTAAAAAGGTATGTGTGCATTATTTCAATTATTATCGGTTTATCGTTGCAAAATAAAAAAAAAGAAGAAAGTATAGATTGAACTGAGTGCTCTAAATTCGGTATTTATTTTGCTCAAGTTGCTATCGTATATTTTAAATATTTAAATGAGAATAATCTTGTTAGATATCTTAATAGCACACTTCTACACAGTCACGTTTATTATGAAGGCGAGGCGAGAAAGCTAAGGAATTATATTATTAGGTACATTAAAGTGTAAATTGAGTTATAAATATATTTACCATCAGCATAAATAAAGGCAACTTTATAGATTTGTGAAGGTTTGTTAAGGAATGTTTTTATACTTTTGTTATGACATAAAGCGGGGCGACAGTGCCCCGAGGTCACCTGGCGATGCTCCGGCGGTCGTCGATCCTGCCCTGCTGCGGCATAGGTGCGGCCATCCAACGCGCTCACCACCACACCACATACGGCACTCTGCAAACAAGCAAATAAACTTATATCATTTTTTGCACATAGTTTTAAATCTTTAAAACATCGCGAAAAAAAAAACAGTTTCCCTTTCGACATAAATGAAATAAGAAGTAATCGTTTCTTGAAAGTTGCAGTTTGCCCATTGTATCTAGACTGAAAACTAAACAGACGTTTCATCTACTGGGTACTAGATGGCGCTGCTACAATTTACTATTAATTTAAAAATGAGTGATACTAAGCTTTTTGACTCAAGTCAATAAAAAAAGAATTCATGTGTTTCTCAAAGTTACTAGCTAAAAGCGAAACATTAGTAATTATGAAGTAAAATGTAATAACGTGAAAGGGAATATAAACGCATTCATGCCGTTTAAAAACTACAATGCGCGGAAGAGTTCGCCTCGTCACGGCGAAGGCGGTGTAGAAAACGAATGGATTGCTTTGCTTGAGTGTAAAAAGCTAACAATGCATCCCCCACCCTCATTACACGTAATTATTGGGCACAGACAATGAGAAATTATACTTTTATTTTCTAAAGAAAACTTTCTTTTTACTAAATTATTCGACATTACGTAATTTTTAAATTAGTTTAAGCGATGAACGATTTTTATGAAAAATTATTTATAAATATCAAATAGAAAAGCTGATTGTGTAATGATAACTATTTAAACTTTCGTGTTTTTTCTTATAAATGTATGAATATGCATATAGAATGCAAATCAACAGATTTGTGAAGAATTACATTTTTTTTCATCATTCTAGGTCCACAGCTGAATATAAACGTAATATTTTAAATACTACATTTGCATATAGTTTTAAATAACGCATATTGTAGTACGTTGACTCTCAATCTTCGTGCGTGTAACGTGACGTTACATAACGAGTTGTAACACGATGCGGTCAACGTCGCCGCTGCCGCTGTACTGCACTGTACCATGCAAACTTTACACTTTTCTATTCCAAGAAATTGTCATTTATTAAAATATCATATTCTGCATAATTAAAACATTAAATTGTGTACCTTATACCATAAATTACCTTAAATAATATTAGTGAGAAAGCAAAACTAAGAAATAAGTGAATTATATTTATAAGTTTAAGTTGATTTAACGAAAATCCGTTGGTAAATAATTAAAACTAATTAACGTTCAATTTTTTTTATTTCTATAAATGGAGATTTTCTTTGTAAAATATTTATGAAATGTATTCTCGGCGAGCGACCTCGGCCACACTTCCTGCTGTATTCAGAGGACCTTGCTCGCCAGCCGCAGCCGCACTCGCATTGCCAATGATCAACATCTCGCTAATCACTCCTTCATACTGATTTAATAACTCATATAAATACGCGGACAAACAAAATTGAAGTTTAGTCTCATTTTATTATGACTTCACCAGACCATACATGTAACATTACCTAATGTAGGAGTAAACTAGTAAAGTAAATTATAAAATTGTACAAATAATTTTACTGTTTACATTTTTTTATGTATGTAAAATATATTATAGTCATAATAAGTTTAACCGTTGCATTTTCCTTTACTAAAAAAAAATCTTTTTATAATTCTGGAAACACTGCCATCTATGTTTAACTTGGTGTACTACAAAATAAAAAAACGTAATTGTTCAAAGTAACGAATTCAACAAAAATAAAACAGACACATTAAAATATTAACAATTTTCTACAATTGTAACTTTTAAATATTAACATTGTGTTTAATTCGTTTAAAACTGTTCTAGGATTTTGGAGTGGAACGGAACGCAACGAACTGTTATGACAGCTAATGTCGCCGAATGTCAAACCGGTGTGTTTTGTATTTTTGTCGTGTTGTTTTGTATTGAATTTTAAAGATTTTCAATAACAGTGCAATGTCTGGGGATTCTTCTACTTCCGATTCCGAAATTAGTGCTTGCAGTTCAAAATTTGATCCAGTCAAAACACTTTATTCGAGTAGAACATTAGTTCCTGTTGAAAGTGCACCTTTATACAACAGTGTCGATCAATTCGAAGCTTCTCTTCAGAGTCAAAATACCATTGTACCCGTTGGACACAGTGAGTTAGTCCGCAAACAGAAGGAGGAAAAGGAAAAAAGACAAAATGAAGAAGCTCGACAGTTGGCAGAATTGAATAGGCAACGATTTGCAAAATACGAAGGTGCGGTTAGTTTTGTACATTGTTTACGTTAATATTAAAATATTTTTAACACGGATTTATTGTTTTTGACGTAATTTCAGATATCTTCGTTGTTTTTGATGTAATATTGTGTTGATAATACTTATCACTTCCCCTTGAAGTTGTACCTTGATTTGCAGCCAAAACAACAGTTAGGTTATTGATATCTTTGATTTGATATAAACATTAGATAGTAGTGGCCGCCGACCTTGAATGCTTGAGATTGTGCTAGCATACATTATGTCTGTGATGTAATTTTTGTAACTGAAAATATACAGATTTGATCGAATTTTTTTCTTAGAGTTTGTTATTATTTGTGTCTGATTGGTTTCAATTTAAGAAAAATTTAAATTTTTGGTTCATAGGTAATAAGAGTATGTGGTTTTTATAATATGAACATAATATCTAGTTTTAAAGCTTTTGTTGTCATATTCATCATCATTGAGGGGCTCGGAGCCTAATTTAAGTTAGGAGCGAAGCCATAGTCAACACTGGCACACTGCGGGTTGACTTCAGTTTTGAATCACATTAATACATATTCTATTTTTACCCATTTTGTGTGTATGTAAGTTTGTACATATTTTTAAACAATTAATATAATTGTAACTAGCGATATTAATTTAAACACTGAACTAGAGATCCTGCCAGGATCACATGCTGCCAGTCACATGGATGACAGCTGTCAGTTAGAGATGTGACCATTATGCCAATAATCTAGTGTTGCGCCAATTCTACAGCACGGTTCTAATTTCCTTCTTAACAGTATGTGCATTTATTAACAACTGTGCTGATTTTGACAGATAAGATATCATTCAATTTGACTTTTTCCCCGGAGTTTCATTGGGTATATTACATCAGCACGAAATACCCATGGTGGATATAAAAAAAATATTCAACCATTTGTTACTGTTAGGTTTTTGGTTTTTTTTTATTATGATAAGTTTATTATCTATGTTTTAAATGCCAATCACCTGAGATATACATTATTTTTCTACTCGTTATTTAAGTAGGGTTATCTGTGTACAACACCCCAGGGGTGGCGGGTGGTTGCGGGTCACCGGTCGCGTTCAACGCACGCCGCTCTGTGTCACAGTGGGCCGACGACCTCACCGGTGTTGCTAGGTACGCATGCTAAGCTATTGCCCGCATATGTGACCACGTATGTGATTGGAAAGTACAGGATAGTTATTGTTTGTAATAAGATCGTTTAGTTTATGTCAAAAATTTACGTTATATTGATAAGAATTATATTTGTAACGTCGTGAATCGCTTTAATACTCCTTAGTGAAAATGGAATTAAATTAAATTAAATTTAAATAGAGCCTTAATGGTATTGTATGATACATGAGAAGTAATGCGGATTCTTGAAGAATCTAACGCGTAAGATCGTATGGGAGCGTTTTAATAGTGAGGTTGAGTCCCGAAAGCGCTGTGACAGGTTATCGGCAGTGGCATCGCTTCATTAGTATACCGGCCGTGACCCGCTGACCCGAACACAACGTAGTACCAATTTCTTTCAGGTATTATATGTGTAACATAGTGGACAGTCGAGTAGAAAATTGTTCTACCCTATTTAATTTTTGAACATTCGCGTACAAAAGTGTTACCCACATTTCAAATGATTTGCTAAAAAAAAAACATACAGACGAATTGAGTACCTCCTTCTTTTGGGAAGTCGGTCAATAAAAGTATAGATGTAAGAGGCGCCAATTTTTCTTTTAGGAAAAAAGAAAGTCAATTATATTTGTGTTTTGTAATAGTAAGCATATGCGATGTTCATAAAAGTGAACTATTTATTTGAATTATGACAGCGCGCATGCAATCGCGTGCGCTCCACGATTGTTTTCCGGGCAATTTGACGAAAATGGCGCGGGAAAGTTGCCGCCTCGCGTTTCGGAAAGCTGCAAACTCCAAGGAGTTACACACCTGGTATAGAATAACCATAGACACGCCTTAGCGTGTCTATGGTTATTCTATACCAGGTGTGGCGGCAAAATCCCAGGGCATGTCTTGT
Source organism: Papilio protenor (assembly GCA_029286645.1). NCBI lineage: Eukaryota > Metazoa > Arthropoda > Insecta > Lepidoptera > Papilionidae > Papilio > Papilio protenor. The sequence goes on along the minus strand of JAGSMZ010000006.1, from coordinate 7,138,176 downwards.
TATTATATGCCTAACCGTGTCTTTGCCTTTTGGGTAAACTAGAACTAATTACTGATCGCGTTAGAATGCGAGAAACTTGGGATCGAGTTTGCCGCATTTCTTTGGTGGCGTAGGTTGTGATTTTGCAATTTTCTTACTCTAAGAAACGCATGTAATTATTTGTAAGAGAATTGAAAGTAAGTATATGAAACAATATGTATTTGCAAACTATGATACAGGTTTATATCTGTGATCCTGTTCTTTGATAATGGTTACACTGTATCATCACAGGTTTATCATTACTCAAACGCATAATGGAATGACTGGAGCGCTGTGCGAGGTCCATCGCGGCTTTATCACGTCATCTAGATATGAAATTGCGATGGTAAATGGAGCGCACTTCGCTAGGCAGCTTTCTCGTGCGGATTTGTTGCATAACCGCTTTCCACGCGGCCGCAGCGCCCTCCCCTCACACCCGCGCTGGACCTGGACCCTCGGTCGTTGACACACGCGTCCAGATATTCGCGGATTCATCACGAAAAAAAACGAAACTCGTCCCGGTGCCCGGTTTTTGCGAAGCGAATTTTGAAGACACGTCTTTCGAGAGCCGCTGGAATTACAATTAATATTTATAATCTGTTTTTGAGGACTGTCCATACACGATCAACGTTTTTCTTTCGGTGTGAAAGACATTGGAACATAATTAATAATGTTAATAGTACTTCATTGCGAGACACAAAAAGTTGTACTGCAAAGATTTATGGAATATGATTGTTTTCTTGTTTACGAGCAGAAATAACGAAGTAGATAACAATAGTTGCGTGGTGATATCGTGGCGAGCGAGTGCGCGTGCGCAGCCGCCGGCGACGTATTCACTTTTATCGTATTGCCATACTTATCTCTGTGTTGTATGCTTATTTATGTTATTTTAAGCGGCAACGTGCTATTATTAACCTGTTATGTTATGTTACGCTATTCCGAGACAGCGCTGCAAACTATATTACGATCCTATAATATAATCTGTATTATATTACATAATGGTCGGTAAGATTGGTACTGCGGGGAAATTTCGGTACATGTTAACATACGGTGCAGGGAATAAGTTATGAACTAAACATGTGGAACTAAGTCAGGCGTCCACGTAATGTACGAAACGGAACGCAAAGCGGAAGTGATGCAACGGAACGCGTTTCGGCGCGCATCTGTGTAAACATGGCGGGGTTTTGTGAATGGCGCGGGCGGGCGCGGGCGGCGGCGTTCCCGCGCTCGGCCGACGACCCCGCCGCGGTCAGCGCCCGGCCCGGCCCGGCCCGGCCGCGGGGATGGCGCAGTGAAAGTAATTCGCGACCGGCCGCCCGCGACTCGCTACTCGCGACCCATGCCACCCTGGTACCTAGCAGCCACACACGCATGCCTTTTATGTAACTAAGCATTGTTTTCTCAACTATTTCTGCCGGTCACTATGAAGCCATAATTACATTACTTAATGACATTTGTTAATTCATTGATTTTCACCCTATTTAGAAACCAAGTATTTAGTAGCATACATAACATAGTATATTTGGCAAAGTCATGAGATCAGGTTTACATACCGCTGTCTTCGCGACAAAAAACAACGTAATGTGACCATCAACAAAAGTCATATGCGTCGTCCGAGATTCGATACTGGTTTTCCAAATTTATGAAGCAAACAAAATCGCCTGTCGCGATGATTGCAATCTCTACATAATGAAATATGATAACTTTCTTTGATCTCATCGTATCGGTAAAGGCTCGTAACACGGAAAAGCTTGTAAAAAAGTAAACAATTTTTAATGTGTAGTGTTATGAAAAAAATGTTTAATGTAAATAAATCTTTTAATAGCTGCTAAAAGTAATTTGAAAGTGCCGTGTGGTAAAAAATGTCAAGTTTCCGAATTACAAGATAAACTTACTGAAAAGCCTATCACAGTCCAGCTTCATGTGAAAACACGAAAATTAATGTTAACATAATTTTGTACATTATTGACCATAATAATGTTTTTCCTAGCTCCTGTTCCAAGCCGACCGCCGCCGGCCAGAACCAGTAAGAACGTGCTTCACCGCATCCATGACATAGATGGTCCTCTCGCCGTGCTCAAGCAGTGCGTGGACCAGAGACTCAGAGTTAAGGTGAGCATTATTTCCTCTACAAAACCTACAAATTGATACAACGACTATTTCTTAAATAATAAAGACTTTTAGTCATATTGACAGCAATATTTCTGAAACAGTCTTGAAGAATTACGTCTTTATCTCTTTTTTTTTTTCAAAGACCAACAATTTTTTTCCGTTGTATTAAAAGTTAACTCATCATAAGATGAAATTTTTTCTCCCTATAAATAGGTTAAACGATCATTTTGTATTCCCGGACAGTGTCGGAGCGCTTTGCTGTTCCATGTATAGTTTGGGGTGTCATAATTCTGGATGCGGTCTTTTGTGCATCCTTTGTGCGTTCCTGGCTGGTTGCCAACCCGGAACTCCCGCGGGAACTGCCGACTGCGCTGAATTAGATCTACAGAACATTGCCGCTTCTGCGCGGACTTGCATACAAACGTCTTAGATCTATCGATTGACTTCAATCGTTACTGTAAACTGATGGATTACTAATCTCTATGACTATGGCATGTGTTATTTTAGAGAATAGCAGTAAAGTTTGCTCAGTGTAGATTTTAATAGTGTGTAAGATTCATAATGGTGATGGGACTACCTAAATTAGTAAATTAATAAATAATGAATGACCCGATTACTGCAGCTGTTGAGGAAACCCTTAAGTGATCAGAAATACACTGCCAATAGAGGGTAATTGAGCTAATTGCAATGCGCTCGAGTCTGTGAGAGCCCGCCTTTAGCTGCGGTACTCAGCGCACTAGGGGTTTTGTAACGGGCATTTTTAGAACTTTAAAGTCCCATGTGTACTGTTACGTATTAAGCAAGAAAGGTCTGAGTACCCATTTGACCATTCTGCGTGTGGATGACAGTAACTTGTTTACGTGGATAATACGGAAGCAAAGTAACACTTATGATATCTACTTTATCAATCCCTTTTATTGGATATCAGTGGACATTGACCATAAGAGTTATATAGTCTGATGACGTTAACTTGTAAGATAATATAACTATGGTCAAATTATTGAAAATAACTTAAATATTAATGTAATAGTAGTCTGTGAATTGCATTGAAATATCGACTCTAGACTCTAAACTTTTGACGTCTTTGCATTGGCTTTGATTGGCTTCTTCGTTAAGATTGTAAGAACTTATTAGTTGGTTTTTACTAAACGAGGAAGTTGCAGTGAAATTACAGAATTTTCTTTTGCGTTTCATTATGGGATTGTAATAAAATGTTGCACAATGCAATGGTAAAAGGGTGTGATGATTCACAGTGACAAGGAAGAACCTTGTGTTTGTCGCTTTATTCGCAATGCTGTGAGCGCCGAGGGAAGGTGAACAACTGTTTTATCATTTTCTCGATTTATACTTGTCACATAAATTATCATCTGTGCTTTTTTATTGTAAAGTATATGAGCGGTTGTACCGGTGCTAGGTAACTACGACGCAGAAAAGGTTTTAATTTTCTTGTAGTTTTACATACTGGTGTGAATTCTTTATGTACCTTTATAAGCTTTGTATTAAAATTAACAGTATATTTTCTTAACTATTCTTGTTGTTTTTCGTCTTATTATCTGATAAGATTTGTAAATCCTAGATTCTCTGGTTTTGCTTGAAAAATTACATCATATGAAAGTGGTTTTGTACCTTTGACATTAACCTTAGCCTAGCAGAATGCTCTTCCTATTTAGACGTAGCTAACGCAATTGAACGGAAAGACATCCCGGTTTCATCTACGTCGTAGATACAAAAGCATAGGGTTACCGAATTTACTATTTACTACGAAAATTATATGAAATACTATGATTATGGAAATGCAATACTTCATACTAATATTATAAATGCGAAAGTTTAGATGGATGGATGGATGTTTGTTAGCGTTTGTAGCCTAAACGGATAGCCTAGCTGAATGGATTTTGGTGAAATTTGGTCCAGATGTAGAGGATAGCCTGGAAGAACACATAGGCTACTCACCTTTGTTTTTTTTAAATACCACGCTGACGGAGTCGCGGGCGAAAGCTAGTTTTCATATAATATGCGTTGTTGTTTTGTTTCTTCCTAAACAAGTAATCGCACAAGTTAAAAATATTTTAATTGAACCAATTCAGTTTAATTCGTCAATGCCAGTACCTTTGTGTTGTAGTAATTGTATTACAAGCTTGTCTCGCCTTGAATATAAATTTGTCGGCAACCGTCATGCATTAAATAATAAAGAAATAAGCCTCCACGACCTTACGCGAAGTAACAACGATAGAAAAAATAATCAACATTACTTTAGGGCTAAAAAGCTACTCTAACAGTTTCGGGCTATTCGTATTTCACCTTTGGACATTAAAAAATAGAAAAAAGTGACCGCTTTTGCATATCTTTAAAATGAAGATGCAATTATAGCAAAATCATAAACACCTTGCAAACGATTTTATTTGAAATTTATGGTTGAGTTAGTTGTTATAGAGTATGAACGAATTTACATTGCAGATCCCGTGACTCTTACAATTCCGTTTAAGGGTGACCATCGAGGGTTTTAGTGAGTAAAACTTGAGAGTTTGAGAGAGTTATGTGAACATCTTCCCCCAAAATGCGGGGTATCTTTCGGAGATAAAAAAAGGTACAAATTTTAACAACAATCAAATTACGACCCTTTAGGTAATGAAACCTTCGTTCCATCAACAATGTAATTATAATATACAATGTACTTAATTTTTTCCGATCACTCGTATGCCTTGTTAACACACACACAGGCTGTGTACGTGTGCATGAGGCCCTTCGTTAAAAATATTGAATGTTGTCTACGCTGAAGGCCCCGGCTGTCGCGGCGGCGGCACACTGTCATTACTGTGTGTTACGCAGCATGCGTGATGCACGTGCGGGTACAGTCAGCGCAAAAATTCACATGAATAATAAAATACAAGCCCCGGAACCTGCTTTTCTTAAACTCAACCTGACGCCTAAGAACAATCTAGCAACCAGATAATCTGAATGAGGAGACACTGGTTATCGTAGAACGGAACTTCTTCGTGAATCGACCCATATGAATGCAAACATTCGTCCGTCTTAGGAAAGAGATTAAGACGCAATTAACGGAAAATGTGATTTAAAATCTTATTACAGAGTTTGCAATGCCAACCGGGCAGCTATTGACGCTTACTAAAGGATAGTTAACTAATTTGTGAGTCGACCAATTAATAAAATAAAAATTCTCGGAATCAATTTTGACTCTGACTGTACTACTGGGTGGCGGGACCTTGTTGTGATGTCAGTTATCTCATGGCCATTTTCCTCTGCGTGTGTGTTACGCCGTGCTCATGTGTGAGTGCGTTTAGACACAGCTGTGGACCTGTGTGCTTGCGTGCCTACGTCGTTCTTTGCGTATGTGCGTGTACGTATGCGCGCTTGTGTGCCACGAACAAGGGCCGGCTAGGACGAATCGTGCACGGCACAGATACTTCCTAGTTGATTTAATCCATTTATCAGCCATTAGTTTGTTTCGGCGTACCGGGCTGCTCGCCTTGACGCCGAAACGAGCACCTCAATAGATAATTGATTGGCGGTGGCAACCCTGAAACACTCTGGTATGCGCCGTGCGTTATGTTGTCGATATTTCGTTTAATAATTTCTTATGCCGTTAGCGCCACGTTACTTTTTCATATGTTTTCTATTTGAAATGCGAAAGGTCTTACGGCAGAAAAACGAAATTCGATACTAAGTTGACTATTTAGGACGCAATGGGCATGTTGCCTAATTTTTGGAATTGCTTTTATTTTGTAGATAATCCATATCTAAACACGAAAAAAAATATAACAAAATCATATACGCATCATTTCATTACAAAAACACTTAACTAAAAACAACTTCTCGAAAGACCGCGAATACGCCTCATGACGTCACTTTTTCTGGTAACAAACCTCGCGTCGCGTTCTGTCAAAGTCATGCTAAAACAGACATCTTGAATTTTGATAGTTATTAAAAAATCTTTACATGTTTCACAACTCCGGTACAAGTAAATACTTGTTTCTAGTAAAATAACTTGTCACCAACAAAAAATCTATTTTCGTTAAGTTTCTTTGATGAATCCAGTTTCCATTATGTTAAATCTTTTATCGAAATTAACGAAATTTTGAAGAGAAGGTTATACTTTCAACATATTATATTTTTTTGTTGCTTATTTATGGCAAAGAACATTTAAAGTATAAATGATGAATACAAAAATATTAATTTTAAAAAATGTAACTGTAATTATGATTATAAAATTGTGACAAATACTGACGACAGCTGATTCAATGTGACCAGATGCAAATTGAATTAGCTACTCAAATAGGTTTTACTATTTTTTTTTCGTCATATTGATCGAAACATTTGCTCGTAAAATATGTCGTAAAGATAAAAACACTTAATAATGGAGTCCTCATAATATAACACACGAAAACTCAATTATTATAATCATTTAGACAAAATTATAACTACAAAATGCACTGACATTCACTGAAGCAGGCCACACTGCCATGTTGTTTGCGAAGAAGCGACGTCACCGAGCTCTGATTGGTGTTTGAGATCGAGTAATGGAGGGTAAAAATAATGCAGCGTTTTTAATTTATATTTCAATTGAGACAAACATTCAAGGTCTCCAAATGTTATTATAGGTTTTAAAATACTGTCTTTAAAATATTAAACATAACTTTATTTGAATTTGTAACATTAGGAAACATCCCCATTGAGGCGAAACGCAAATTATTTTTAATAACAGAAATTCTTTTTTAAAAAAAAATCTCGATTATAAATGACTGGATTAATTTTAAAAACCACAGACATCCCCAACATTAAAGATAAAATCGCCAGAAACCCGTTTATCTAATCTTAGATTATTCAAAGATGAGTGTGAATTGTCGATGACTGTCTCAAAATGTCATCACGGTCAGCGTATAATTGTAGCAGGGCGCTATTCACACGTCGCTAAAGACATTTTGCATGATTTAACATAATATACGAGTGTTTTTCCTCGTATCGGTTGTTTTCCGTCGGCGGTGACACCGGCGCGGCGTAGCCAGCTCACCCCGAATTGTGAGCCGTTACAAGGTCGCCTACATTCGAAGTGCGCTTAAAAAAACTCCTCCGCACCGCTTATAAGTTTATTTTTTTTTATTGTTTTGTCTTGTTGTTTGGTCCGCATAGGCCTTTGTTTGGCCTCGTTTAAATCAATAGGTACCGTCTGAGTTTATGGATACGCTATTTATCGATCGCAAGTACCAATCAATAAGTTGCTAGCGAAGTATCCAACGACCTCAGGTATGTCAGACATTATTTCTCGACTGACGTCACACCATAAGCCATGATAAATATGGAAATAAGGAACCGAATGTACTTACAGCTCTTTAAAAGCCTTCGACTTATCATCCAGCCGGCAGGATCAATTACGTCTCGCCGTTACCTGTAAATTTAATAATGTACTTTAAAAGATGTTCAAGAAGTTTTACTTATATGGTATTGGCCATGAAGTAACTATTCATTTTTAAGATGGTTTAATGATTATTACTTATATCGTACGCAGATTGTAACGTTTTAAGGCCCTTTTTCGTTTAAATATAAAAATATAACGACTCCTGATTCTATCTACATTTACATGAAGCCTCGTTATCAGACCCATTATCTTCAAGGCTTCTGATGAAAAGAAACATACCCTAACGATGAATTTATGGTTTCAATAATCATTTAGGTGTCGAGTACGCAGCGAAGGTATGATGCATTCGGCCTCGCGGGTAAACAGACGCTAGATAGCGCTAGACAAAGACGATGCGAGGTCATGAGCGTAGCCTTGCGCGGGTGCGCGCGCGCCGCTTCCGCCTGCCGACGCCGCCCGCCGCCGCGCCACCGGCGCACTCGGCCCGCACTCGGCGCCCGCCACTCGACGAGAGCGAACGCCTCGCTAATATGAATATCGCCTTGAGAAATACTCTACAAGGTTTCAATTAAAATAACACGCAATTGTATTGCGTTTATATTGCAATTAGTATGGTTAAATAAAAATGATTATTAAAATAATTAAGCGATGTAGTTCTTTGATAATAATAGATTTTAAGTAAATTAATTACATTATATTACTAATGCACAAGTAATCTACGCAATCGCATCGCAACATGGATGATTTCACTTTGCATCTCGACAAAGGATGAACGATGTAGTTAATGCGTACTGTAATTGTATGCAAAGCAATGCGCGGCCGATGCGTTGCCAATAGCAACTGAATAAACTACTACACCGTGATTCCCAAAGTCTTTCGGGTGGACTCCGTGAAACCTTGTGAGCGTGAAATGCCTGACGGCAGAAATTTCAGGGTTCGGTTGAAGTAGATTTTTTACATATTAATCTTCAATTTAAAACCTATCAGTATACGAAACAACACAATAACTAGAGCTTCAGTAAATATTTTAAATATTAATCTTACCGATTTTTTCGGCGCCTGTTTCAACCCACGACTATAGAAACTGTGCCAGTCAAATAATAGGTATAGGAAACACTTCATCTGAACGTATATATTTTTATCTATATTTATTATCCGTTCTTCTATCTGTTATCTATTGAAACTTGTTAACGTGTGATTTTCCCTATTAATAAATCAAAGGTTGGATAATGACCACTGTCAAAATATCTGGTTGAAGCAATGGAAAGTGTACACAATTCCTTCTTTAGGAAGATACTTTAGTAAGGATGTTTCCTTGAAGCTTAGTCAAAATCATGCAGTATTCAAATCGTTTCTGTGGTCTCAATGCAATGACTATATCATTATAATAAGGGAAATAGTGATTTCATCCGAGATCAATAACATTTTGTACTAAGATTTTTATTATTACGTTGCCTAGACAACCGATCGACTATCGATAGTATTACGCAAAGTGAATCTGCGATGCACCGCGCGCCGCGACCTCGTGCGGGCGTCAGGGCCGCGCGACTTCCTGCTCAGTGCACTTTTCATACGCGCCCGATAACGCTTTACTCAGATAACTATGTTATTGTTCTATAGGTTTACGAGTGTTTAGTATCACTAGTTTATGCGTGTTTTGCTGCGATTCAGATTATTTCATTTATATGTTGTAATAAATGTATCTACGAGTACTACTCAATGGTCGTATTCGCTTGGCTCTGAGTAGTTTTGTTCAAATATTTTATATATTTTTTAATATTTTGAGCAGATAACTCTTTAGTTTTTTACAGTGTTACTGGATTGACTCGTGTGTTCACGTCGAAATTGTCTTAAATTCTGACAATAATTTAGAAGCGAATTGTTTATATGATCGCTTCCTGCACTTTGTGTATCATGCGTTTGACACGTGTTATTTCCAGATTGCTCATCTCTCGTCACCAAACTTGGACATGACCAAACATATATGAAACTTGAACTTACCATATTTGTACACGACCTACAACTTCCGGTTTGAAAGGTTAAATTCGATTGCAGATAAGGCGTAATTTTGTGCAAAGGTAACAGTGTGCAGTGAGAGACAATCATAACAAATTCATCCACAGCCACAACCCCGAGGACTACACTAAATAGAGAATCACCATCGGAGATAGAAAGAGTCGGCTTACAGTATAATATTTTAATTAGGAAATTTACTTGAATATTATTATTCCTGCTACTTTCTTTACCGGGGTAATTTCAACCGTCTCCGGGTCACCGCAGCTATCGCTATCGTTTATTCTTATTGTCGGTCACTGGACTTATTTTGGCAATTTTTATTCGTTATCTTTTAACACAGTTATATTGTTTGTTTTACTTAACGTGACTTAACTTCTATATTTATCTCGAATTCTGTACTCAAACATTTTAACAACGATATTAGTTTTTTGTTAAAAAAAAATGGAGCCGGTGGCTATTATGATTTCCCCAATAATTCTTCGATAAAGTTCTGTAATCAAACAGTAAGTAAACAACAAAAAATAAAATCGTAGCTTTAACTGGTTCATACCGGTTTGATAAAAGTAAACAAAACATACTAGGAGTACATAACAATATGCTTATCATAACTATAACCGTTTTGTCTAGGATCAACGTTCATATCTAGACAAGGAAGCTAATGAAAGACCTTCAGTTTTCTAGTTCCTACTAGCAGCGGTCTTTTTAAACTTTTAATTGTGTTTTCATACTAAAACATTGCGTTTACAATTCTCGATATCCGAAATGCAGTTAAAGTTTTAAACAAGGACATGCGGAAATGTTGAAAACATTTTGCGTGCAATTTAGGAATTACGATAATGAAAAATGCCACGACCGTGGAAAATCTTAACTGTGTAGGATATTCAGAATTAAAGATTTTTTTCGCAAGACCACTAATTTTGTCATATAAGAGACTGATGAAAAACTATGTGCAAAATCAAACAGTTTAATTTTTAAGTATCTCTGATATTTTCTTTCATCATCATCATCATCAACTTGCCCTTATCCCTTATGGAGGGTCGGCACAGTATGTGCTGCTCTTCCATACATCTCTATCAGCCGTCATATATATATATCGGCTTGAGCTAGCACGATATCAGAATTACTACTACTCGAGATCACATGTGGGCGGCCATGGGTAAAGTCGGATTCAAGGAATACATTCACAATACTACAGTCAGGATATCATCGATCTACCAAGCTCCTATCGTTCAAACAATGTTCTCGCAACGATCCCTATTTTCAGAATGATCTAAGTTCTCTCGAAAGTCGCCCGGCGGCGCTCGTGTTCTAATTATGACTTAAATTCAAATTGATTTCTTCTTCTGATTGCGACACGGCCATCCTGCGAACACCCGTCCTCGGGTGATGTTACTCACGTTCCGCTCAGCCACTCCTGGCCTAACTACGCTTATTAACCAACAACATACATACTCGTAGAGTCTAGAAATTTAATTCATACTCGCCAACACTAACACGCCTGAGACATGTACCACCGTCGTTCAAGTTTTAGTACTTTCAGCATTATACTCTCAACTCCCAGAAACTACACCGAGTAAAAACCTCTAACGCCTCGGCTCTCCCGCCGAATCATTCACCGCGGCCCTCCGGCCAAATCTCTCCTCGTCCGGCTCTGACGTGCCAACTACACACAACGGTCCTCCAGACCCCGACCTCCGCCAGAGTTAACCGCGCACCGCACATCCAAGGACTACGGCTACGTTAAAACTTCTGGTACGGTCGACTACAATACGGTAAAGACCCTTACTCGAGTTTCGTCATCGTCAACATCGACTGGTACATGACTCACAGGCATCCTTTAACTCCGTGTACGTGTTTGTAACTACGAACTTTCAACACTTTACAGTTGCAAGTACATCACACTGTAACTCACCATGCGAACTACTAACCACCATCTCAGTTTTCATCAGTACTACTCCTCGCAAATAGCGTACCGAACATACAAAGCAGTCACCACGCACCTCTTCCAACGCATAGTGCTGTCACGGACACATTCTTCACGTCATTAGTGATTACATAGTCAATTACTGGATGAACCGAATTTTTGTAACATCGCTGGTTAACACCAACCGCTATCTTACCGCGCCTTAAACCGATAACTCTTACACGTCTCGGCCATACTGACATTAGCACGTCCCCGTGCTATTTGCATGCTGGTCTTTCAGGCTATCAGACATCATATTAGCAAAGTAAAGACAACGAAACCACAGAGTTTACTGCATTCACCCACTAGTGTTATGCTAACATTATAAGTGCTATTACGATTGTTATTCCCTCTGGTCAGCTTATAATTTCGTTCACAAATAATTAAGCTATACAAACTGTAAGAATATTTGACCTCAAACATGGAAACATCTCCAAAACAAAATTACATCTCCGTTACCAACTTATGACAACAAGGTTCAAACCACAACACACGGCCAATACTATTCACCTCCTGTGAACATTCCATACCGACCCATATGATGCCAATCTGCAACCATTTGTCAGCTCAGTTGGAAACGTTAATAATATCAAATTTCCTTTTTTAAATTTAGTAGAAGCCAAACTTCCTTTTTCATTTTACAGATCTTAAAGCCATGACGTTAACTAAGGGAATAGTAATCGGTAAACAAAACATGCTATACTATTATCCCTAACTCCAAACACACCTTTTCTTTCATTTTCTCGCTATCGTAACTTAAAACCATATTTCGGATCAATTAAACCTGATTACACTTAAAAACATTTTCGCTTTTACTTAATAGCTACACGACCAGCTCTATAATTGGAATGTGTACAGTCAGTTCTTTGACTACCAATGTTATCGAAGTTATCACGTGTCAAAGAATCGTGTTCCGGACGATGCGTTTATCCCGAATTCAAGCGTTACGTTAACATTACTATGACTACGCCTTGGGTTTAAACAATAGTTTGAAATACAAAGATGTTGCAGATTACAAGACTGCATTAGCCGATACACAAAGAAAGAGAATTTAAATATCACATTAGATAATGAGCAAAGCAGAGTAGGCTAGCAAGTTCTCAGTTTGCTAAGTTCAATTGCATACAACAAACGTTAATATCAACCACTTCAATTTTAATCTCTAACTAATATTTTTTATTAATAGAGTTACAACCTAAAACAGGCGGTGCTATCCGATATCATTTGGTTCTGCTTGCTAAAATTCCACAATTATTCAAAACTACGTCAGCGGTAATAAATGTAATGCGTAGCTGTGTGTACATCAGCTTAGAACCGGTACAACAGATCAGTTCACGTAGTCTTAAACCGATGAGCTGCAGCTCAACAACTAAATTAGCAGCCCACCGCTCACCGCGATGTACCACAACTATGGGTGCCCATAAGCCTCTAACCGTTCGATGACTCGCCGCTCACACAAACTATAACCCATGTAGGTACAAACTGAATTGATCCGCGAGCCGGTTCACCGATACCCTTCACTAGCGCGAACTGTGAGCCGATCTCAGATCATCAATTTTAGTAAAACCACCACTGGCTAGTAATGAGCTAAGAACTCGATATTTCGATTAGGACAGGTTTTGCAACTTACTGTGCACTAATGCTAGATTTTTCACTAAGGTTCACAAAAGAGAATAACTTTTCACGAGTAACTACTCTTAATAACAGCACGCTGAACTATTGCTCACTTTTTTTGTCAGTAGAGGATTGATAACACGTACAGGGAACGTCACATGATTTAATTCAATAATGTTTTTAATTTTATTCAAACTGTCATAACCGACATGTTTGACATCTAAATTACTCGAAGTATTATTTCAAATCATTTTAACAAGACAATTTTATTTTCCCCAAATAGTACCACCATCATTAAAATAACATCTGATAATTACCAATTAACAATAATAAACAAAGGGGAATATTTGTAGCAATAATAACAAATTCACTAAGCATTTCCGTAAATATAATAACTACAACATACTAACAACCGAAATACCGAACTGTACTATTGTTCAGTTGACAAACTATCTCAAGTTACTTAGATTTAAATCATCTAAGGATACTAGAATACATTACGCTCTTTACCCTGTAATCTTACAGTCCAACACACAAACTACTAAAGGAACGAACTCACCGGATCCTTGAGACATCAATACTTTGTCGATTTTAACAAGTTGGACATCTTACGCACTCGCTGAATGAAACCATACCATAGGTCATGCTTGCATAACCTGCTATTGGGAGACCTGCGGATACTTGCACCCTTTCACATTATATCAACTGCTTGGTTTAATTTCCAGTTGCTTTAAAACAGTGATCCAATGTCCATGCTATAGCACTAGCGCAGATGAGGAAGTCATAAACGTCCTGACTCCGAACATATCTTCGGTGGCTTATTATTTTCTTTGCAATCATTTAATTTTGCGTAATCTTACAACAATAACGACTTTATGACATTTAATTATTTTCTTGACATTTATTTTTCTCGAAACTTAATGTCATATCCACGCATGCGCTATGGATTTCTCTTTCATTTCTCATAATTCCTTTTTGAAGTAGTTTTCTTTGATTGTTTAGCACCATTTGATTTCCAAATCACGTTAACGGTCTCTTGTATGCCGTGTACGTATACCTTCGACTGCTATATTACGACGCACACATACTTCACAAACGTATTTGCGTTTTCAAATACTGAAACTGTTAAATCGTGCACAAAGGCGTATAATCCCCTTACGATCTTGCATATCAGCGTTTATCGTTTGCGTTTTTCCAAAATAATCTCGTAATTAAAATATTTTTTCACAATGACGGACGGAACGTCAAATTAATTCTTTTCTTTTTAGATGCCATATTTCACAGAAAATTTTACGAATGCCATTGAATTTGCGCTCATCTTCGATCTCCTATTTTTTTTCATCACATTTTCCAATCTCAGATTTCTAACTTGATCCGACAGCGATCCCACTTCTGATATCGGCTTGAGCTAGCACGATATCAGAATTACTACTACTCGAGATCACATGTGGGCGGCCATGGGTAAAGTCGGATTCAAGGAATACATTCACAATACTACAGTCAGGATATCATCGATCTCCCAAGCTCCTATCCCTATTTTCAGAATGATCTAAGTTCTCTCGAAAGTCGCCCGGCGGCGCTCGTGTTCTAATTATGACTTAAATTCAAATTGATTTCTTCTTCTGATTGCGACATATATAATATACATAATATCATCTCTGATATTTTCTTTGTCCTACTAAATTATAATTAACACATTATGTCATACTAAAGTTCTTGTTTCATGTTTTAGCACTAAGTCTTGTCATGCAATAATTATGTTCATTAACATACAACCTCCTTAAATGGGTAGTTGATCTAAATGTCAATTTGCTCGTTCATCGATTAATTATTTGAGTAATTGAAATTGTAAATTATAATTAACACATTATGTCATACTAAAGTTCTTGTTTCATGTTTTAGCACTAAGTCTTGTCATGCAATAATTATGTTCATTAACATACAACCTCCTT
The DNA here is from genome assembly GCA_029286645.1 of Papilio protenor. Classification (NCBI taxonomy): domain Eukaryota; kingdom Metazoa; phylum Arthropoda; class Insecta; order Lepidoptera; family Papilionidae; genus Papilio; species Papilio protenor. The sequence continues at coordinate 7,123,127 of JAGSMZ010000006.1, read as the reverse complement.
AAATGGGTAGTTGATCTAAATGTCAATTTGCTCGTTCATCGATTAATTATTTGAGTAATTGAAATTGTAAATTATAATTATATCGTCGTGTGTACCTATTTACGGTAATGTGGTACGAAATGGTTAAGAATAAATGGGTCCCTAAACAAAACTTCTACATACGACCTTTTTGTTTGTGAATTTGGTCAAAGCAACTTGTAAGTCACTTGGGACAATAAAAGAGAAGGAGGTTGTGGTGTAATAAGACCAGTTTATCTTTGCAAAGTAATAAAAACATATTTAGAAACTGGGTTTTTGTTAAAATATTAAATGTTAATCGTTTTTACAATTTCTGACATTCAGATTAGTAAAAATAAATTTAGTTGATGTAATATTGCGCAATTGTTTATTCAACTATAACGCTGTTTTCAGCGTTTTACCATCACAGGGAAAAAAGCCTGTGATGATGATAGACATTTACTCTGGTCTGAGTATGATACTCTTTTGTACAATGACTTGTGTGGTGAAAATATATGGCGCTTAAATACGTCACTTTTTTATCGTTCTTTATCCAATGTTATGACAAATATTAACGTTTCCAGAATTACTATGAATCATTTGTAATCCGATAAACCCGTGACACTTTTTTAGGTACTGTTATCTTTTAACGTTATGTCAATACTTTAACATTGCAAACTAATTTAAAATAACTTTTCTAACTGTTACCGAATATGTTAATTGTTAATAATCTATGACCAAAAAGATCGTGATTCCAACGAGGACGTCGAACATATGGATTGTAATTGCTATTGTGACTGCACGAATAATCGTTTCACGAGTCGATTTTTGTATACGATCATATTAATCGTTTCAGTTACCGAGCTCGTTCTCACAATCATGTTGTCTTCAGCGGGTAACTTACGAGCGTTTTGTTGGAGAAAAGGCAGCGAACGGCGTTCACTTTCTCCGCAATCACGATGTGGACGCAACCCGCAATAATATCGATATTACATTCGACGATTACGTTCAATCGATGATCTGAGCGATTATGATGTTACTCTATCCAATCCAGGATTATCGCATATCTGTTTTATAAATTTTAAAGTGTTTGTTTTTCAACGTCGATTACGACTTAACTTATCGCTAATTTTGTTTAGAGACTTTTGATAATGAAAGCTTTACTTTTTTGTTAGTGTGTTGACAATATTTTACTTTTCATCTTCACCAATAAAGGTCAACATTTAGTGGGCAAGTCATTCAGGGTCGATGTCAACTGGTGGGTGACGTCACGACGACGCCGGAAAATTGGACGATTTGATGTCGACCTCATAAATATGATATAAGCACCGACAAACCGACATTGACCTTTACCCACAAAGTTAGACCAAGACCTTGCTTCTAGATTTGTTTTCGGCGCCCACTTATCACCTTATTTGTTGTTTTTATCGCGCGATAAAGGGCTCGGCCTTGCGGCGTATCTGCCGAAGGTCTGTTCGTTCGATTCCGGTATTTTTTTTTCGGCTGTGGTTTCATGCGCCGCTAAGAGTTCCGCCTTCGAAGCCGGTTTCCTTCCTTATTGGTTTAGATGCACTGTGCAGTTGTTTTTTTCAACTTGAAGGCCATTGCTTATTGTTCGAGTGCGCCTAACTATTCAATTATACCAATGGACCGTTGTAAGGAAGAATAGTTAAGCGTAAACGGTTTTTTTAAAACTTTAATCGAATCTTAACTTTTGGAGCTTATTATCGAAGCTCCTTTTAGAATATAATTGCTCGTAATATCTGGATACGGTTGTTTTAAATATTTTTTTCATATTCCTTAATAGCTTTTTGTTGTTATTTCTTTTAATCGCAGTTATATTTAATTCTGAAAGGAAACATTAACATTATATCGCTCTTCCCTGTTCGCGTCTCATGGTAAGCAGTATAAAGCTTTATTACTCATAATAATGTTGACTCACAGCGATTCGGAGTACGGACCATATTACAATGGCTGCGTATTTAGTAATTTCATTGAAAACACAAAGACTAGTTACTATTACTAAGTCTAAGTATTATGAAAAGACAATTAAATATGAAAGGGTTGAAATAATAGAGAAATAGTATTGTCTATTAGTTACAAAGATGATATTAGTGTCACTTATGAATGATGACAAAATTACTATCATCTCAATTGTTGCCGCACGTTTCTACTTTTACTGGTTTTTGTTACCTATTTTATATTATGGCATGTATAGTCAAACAAGGATATGTAGCCTAGTGTGAAAGGCGCTGCTATCGCTATTGGTTCAGTCAGAAAATAGATAAACCCACATTGACATAGAAAATGGCATAATAGCATGACCCTAGTGAGCTATCATACTTTAGTTTTACTTACGCCAGCTCAAGTATCCGGTCTATAAAACAATCGATGCAACTATCCAGCTGTCAAATATTGATCAATGACATTTTTGGGCAAGATGGCGGACCACGTCACGTGTTTCGCGCCAAATTGTTACTTTTTCTTCCATGGTCGTCGACGGTAAAAAGCACGGAAGTCACGGCCTATGAGTTTTTGGACATTGTAAAGCTGTGCATTCAGAACGATTTTAGTTCATTGCCAATTTTTTAGTTTTGCTTACTTGTTTCATAAAAACGTTTAGCAAAAAGTATAGGATTTTAAAGTGACATAAAGACCATTCTAGTCGCGTACATTTTCGTTCATCGCGAGAAAACGATTATTTAAAAGACATCGATAAAAAATACGAACACTGAAGTTTACGATCCATTCATTGTACTACAAATACTAGTAAAATAAGTCTCGTGAAATAATTATATTTCTTATAATAAAGAATTTTTTACGAAGAAAGATTTATAAAAACGAAGCAAATTCAACACAAACCTGGGAATGAAATTATTCATACTATTATATAACATTATCAATTTTACTATGCAAAAAATTCCGAAGGTCAACATGAACATTAATGAATTCAAAGTCACAGATAGAATCTATCAAACTTTGTCGATCGTGTGGCGGAACATGGCGACAAAAACATTGTCAGTTGACCGTGACCGTGGCGCCGAGTGCCGGATCTAGAGCAATGCGCTTGCGCAACCAGCCTCTATGCTGACGAACCCACGCTGAACATTGTCAAACTATTCTTGTAAGTGTACATAACGCTACTAGGATATACATAAATTAATTTTAGAATCGTCAATCTACCAAGTGCTTCTCAAATTCAGATTTTTCTTAAGTTTAAAATTTCTTTTTTGCTTTTACTGTTGTGACATCTACCACCTATAAGTAGCTTTACTATACAAAGTCTTATTTAAGTAATCCCAATGTATAAGTTTTTTGAAATAAACTTAGTGACCTTTCGATATCCCAAACTCATTAGCGTAATTTAAGCCAATTAATTGGAAAAGTAAAAATAGATTAAGTAGGTCACATGAATGTCAAAGAGCAAACAATATTTCAGCTGTGGCAACACTAGTCGAAAAATAAATTATGTCTGAGCAAACATTTTTTTTTTGTAAATTCAGCTCGCACAAATTAGTGTCAGACAGCAAGATAATGTCTAGCTTCTTCTTCCCGTTTCATTCTTTCTCCATATTACTGGATCTATTTCCTAAATTTTTTTTTTATAGTATAAGGCAGCAAACGAGCAAGCCTGAATCCACCGAAATGGAAAGCGACCGCTGCCCATAAACATCCGCAATTGCAGATGCGTTGCCTACCCTTAATCGACGGAGGAGACGCACATAAAGAGGACATTTCCCCTTCCTATGCGTCTCCTCCACCGTCAAATCCACTTTTCCTTCCCATCCTTTCCTCTTAAGAAAAGGGTGGAAAGGGAAAGGGACTAAAATTAGGCCTCCGGCACACACTCATCAGACGAAACGCGGAATGGCTTCCACTTCACGTCTGTTTTCTGTGTGGTCGTGGTATTACACCGGGCGAGCCGACCCATTCGTGCGAAGATGTTAAAGCGGGCTCTACCACTGTTGAATGTATGTATGTAAATGTAACTAATTTAGTGTGGTTGCAGTATATCTGATGACATAAGCTATCCGTAGCATTTGGTTAACAAAGATGAATCGAAATCAACAATCCAAGATCGCTAGCACATATGAATGTTTCAAATGTCTTCTAATCGGGTGTTGAATATTGAAAGAGGCGCGGCGGCTGCAAGCAAACAGCGATCGCGTCATGCCTCCACTCCACCGCGCAAGCTTCCGCGTATTCCGTTCACTTTCACTGCGACCGCGCGGGGGACGCCAATGGCCTGCCTTAACTGTCACTACACTACGTTTCCACCATATTTTAGCTATTCTAAACCCACCAGTATCACCAACCAGCAAAGCTCGAAGTACCTCGTGTTCTTTGCTGGTTTTTTTATATTACCTCTTTTGGAAATTATCGTGTTTGGACTTAATCTCGAGAGTTGTAGAGTCGGTATTGGTATGTGGCGATAAGGAAACGGCCTTGAAGGACGCACGTACGAATAATAAACGCTATTTACTTTCTATAGCGGTCAATGGTCACCGTTCGTGACTGGTATTTCGGTGTTAGCTTGTTTTGTGACAGAACTATTGGTTTATTCTGATCTTTGTGTAACATTTTTGTTTGTCTCTCACAAAATTTTGACATGAACTGAAATAAGTCAGTGTGCTTTAAGGAAAGGCTTCTAATCCGACAAACAATTGCGTCTACTTTCGAATACCGCTTGATTGGTGACAATAAGGAGAAAAGTATAAAATGGTAAAGGTGAACCATGATACGAGCTGTATTGTCGATTGTAAGTGAGAGTAATTTTAAAAGAAGCAAATATAGCTACATGAATAAAAAGGAATAAATGTTTATCTAAATGAAAATTATAATCAAATTAACTTAACTACCTGACTTATAATAACTATAAATATACGTTCCTTGATTATTAAAAATAATAACCCCGACAGTGTATATCTTTAGACACTCCAGAGAATCACTAAAATCAAGAGACACCTTACACTTTGGCCTTTTAGGCTTCAGAAGGTAAATATGAAATACGCACACATACTCGCAAAAAAACTCGTCTCCTGTCAATCAGGCAATTAGAACGCAAGTCAATAACGTAAAATGTGATAAATCACGAAAAGTAATGATATAATCAATAATGATATAATCATGACTTTCGGTGATTTCGTGCGATCCGTAAATAAAGACATCGCAGCTCGTTCGTGCACTTTCACTCGCCGCTTGCTCTACGTGACCTGAGCACAAACCCGCAGTCTCGCACTTAGATTCGCAGATTGAGATTTTTTTCACTTTCTTCATTTAAACAATCCATAGTACATTCTAAAGAATTTGATCTTTCTTTGCGAATTACTTTTATCCTGCCCGCAGTGGCGTTTTTGTTTTAAAATATCTCCAATTTTGATTGATTTAAACTGGCTTTTTCAATTTTTCAGATCGGTTAAAACACGTTTTAGGGAAATTACAGATTATCGTAGAATATACGGTGATCTGTAATATTCTTTTCTTTACAACGTAAGGCCCAAATTTGACTATGCAACTCAAGGACCAATTTGAAAATACCGTTAATTTAAAATGTGCTCTTCACACAAGTAATAAATATCACATGAATGTTATATTTTGTAATTTACGAGTAGAGCTTTTTCACTATGTACAGATTGATTCTTATTACAGTCACGTGCGCTTTCCGCCTCGTGCACTAACCACGGCCGCATCGCAGCCTTCTATCTTACGAAACTCATAGATTTTCCTTCCGTTCGACTTGTAATAGTCCTGGCGCAATCGTAATAGTCCGTAACTACACTTGGACGTTGGAAATATAACTCTATTGTGTGGTATTAGAGCTTGAACTTGTTTTTTAGTGAATTTATTCATGATGCCTAAATTGATTGTCTTCGTTTATTGGTTGCAATTACAATAGATAAATTAATACTAACACTATCTTATAGTTTTGGTAACTAAGATAGTCTTTGAACTAAATGATGTCTATAATCTACATAAACTAAACAATCTTAATACTTGTAGAATATTGCGCTACTTGGCTACATATCTTGGCCCTATCGTACTCGTATCATTAGATAGCGTCGTGTCTCCAGATTTCCATTGCTATGTTGGTAAGGCCGCGGATCTGCGTCATGTCTTCCTGGTACTGAAATAGTACGGCTATAAGCAGATATCAAGCGATGTCACGGGCCGGGACACTTGGCTCGCAGATACCAAGGCGAAGGGCGTTGGGCGGTTTACTATTGCGTAATGTCAACATACCATTTAGATTTGTTGATTATACTCGTAGTTTATTTGTTTTTGCACGTGACTGTACTATTATTTTATTACCCAGGTCGTTAGACAGCAACTCCTTTCAAGTGTTAGTCTAAAGAATTATATTTCTAAATGAAATATGTTCTATTGAAATCGAATGTACATTGTAAATGTATTGTTCCTGTTTCTATCTGTAAGTAGTCTATTTGCTTTTGCTTTTGTTTCCCGCAGCGCTGTGCGGCTTCTAATGGGTCTTGATGAGTCCCCGGCACATGCGCTCCCATTGGGCGCAGTAAGTTGCGAACATAAACACCAATCAATATCAATCATTGACAGTCAATACATAGGAACATGAGTTTAAAATCCATATATCTAGTTTTCATATAACTTGCAGATTCTTTACTTAGTCTCGATACATTCTATTGGCTTTTCTAAATTGTTTTGTCGATAGTCAGTGAAATTAGATCCAATCAGAGATTTTGTGTTTTATTTTCGCTAATGAGGTCGAAAAGGTCTTTTGTATTTTAATTAGAATAATTGAATTCTGTTGTTGTTAAAAGAAAACATAACCATTATTAAAGAACAGAGAAAAATATCGCGGAGATAGGAAATGTAAACATTTGTGCGACGTAAACAAAATCATTTCTATTATAATGCTAAGGTCGCGTTGGAATAAACAAAAATAAAGACCGTTTTAGTAAACATCGGCTAACCTCGAGACTTTGACTTATGTAAGTTAAACAAACAGATTGTCCGCTTTCTTCGTTGATTGCAGTTGCGACTCGTCTGGCCCAAACAATGGACACAATGGAATGCCTATCTTTTCAGTTTCAGGTTAAAGCGTCGTCGAGACAGTATTGTGTGACAAATGATAAGGCTTGTGAGATACCATGTTGGGATGCTTAGTGAATTGCGAGTTGTGTTTCTGCATTAGCTTTATTTGCCTTGATTGTGTTTTGTTTCTATGTCCTGTGTTTTGTCTTTTAAGTTGAATAAGCAAATGAAATAATATCATCTTAGAAGGCGAGATGTGCCTACACCTGCATCGTACATGATGCAATTGAGCTCGTCTCGACGGTGATTGCTAAATTGCCTGCATCAATGTTCTTCCTACAATGCTGCAGTTCCCACATACTACGTCATCGCTTAATCAATCTAGCATTCTTCTATGCTTTGTCTATGTTCTATTTTGTTTCATTTACTAACAACAGTTTAGTATAGTTGAATGATCAATCGCCAAGATTTGATTTCAATGTTATATTCAGATTTCCAAATGTAATATCCAAAAAGTCGCGATTTATGGTCGACTTTAAGACTAATTTATTTGTGCACAAGGTTTATTATCGGTCGTGCGATCGTGTAAGGTACGACAAGTGCAGATATTGGAGCAGTGCCCTCACGACTGCGGCGCCTCCGACCTTGTGCGAGAACAACTTTCCACCCGGAACACTGAGACGCCATTTTTATTGACACTGAGTGGAGACTCAATTTTATACGCTATGCCCTTATCCGGACCTTGATTTTGTAATAAACACTCGCAAGTTAACGTCTCGGTCGCTTCTGTAATTCTCCGTCTGGCTGTATATAATTTGAATTGAATAACGGTAATGTGTTGTTGTTGACATGTTAGATGTTTGTGTAATTCCTTGTATTTTTACAATTACGAATTTGCAATAGGAAATTGTGTATTTTACTAGTTTATGATAATTTACAAATATAAGATCAAGTGTTGGTTATATTTTCGACGGCTTTGATAAAATTGACGTCCGGTTTGTTATTCTTGGAAATCGCAAAAGGTTTTCTTGTTTATTACAAAAAATGTTGTTACTGGTTATGGGTTATTTATAAAGGTACTACCTACTTGTGTAAAAAAAAATCAGCTTGAAATTACCTTTACATTTTTAGTTGATGTTTTAACGTTATTTTTCTTAGTCTACACTGATTAAAATATTTTTTTTAGTTTTCGCAGAAGCAGTAAGAGATGGAGATATTCCTGTCGCAATGGACAGGGGAAAAACATCACACCTATATATAAATATGTCGAGATCCGCGGAACCTTGGCTGGGTGCTTACAAATTGAGTCGGCCCGGTACGAGGTCGTGTGCGGGAGTGTCTGTGTGTTTGTGTATGCACGTGTTTGTGTGTGTGAGCTTACGTGTGTTTGGCGTCGGGCTGATTGAATTATAGGTCAGTACGGATAAACGAATTTATCTGTCCTTGACATATTAAGCCAGTTTATGATACGACAATCGCCCGATGAATTGGGGTGAAGTCTGAGAAGTGCTAGTTGAACCATTGTGTAAACATGACGCGGTTTTAACCATCCGTATGAATAGTAACTACATTTATTTAACATTTTTGAAGCTGTTTTTCTGTATAACACAAGTAAGTATAATATTTATTCGTTAAAAGAACTGTTGCCACTATATCTAGCATTGTGCCTATTAAATGTGCAGTAAGAAAACACTAAAAAATCTAGTTTTCTGGCCCGTTTTATCCAAATGATACGCAGCAGTGATTCGCTTTTATATTACAATGATATCTAAAAAGTATTTTAATCAACTCGAACAATGTATTTTTTATGAAAAATGTTCTACTAGATAGAGCACTGTATTTCCCAGAATCCGTTTTTACGATAAGTTACTGGTTTTTAGGCTGTAAGACACTTGAAACTAGTTATTACCTATTTTGTGAATACGCAAGGTCGAAGTTTATCTGGTATACTCTGGAGTGTTTAAATCAGAAAACTAGACTAAGGGACTGCTTAGTAAGAAATTAACTACTTATATAAAAGCTGTTATTCAGTTCTACTTTTCTCGATTTCCTTTTCAAGGTGCTGTAAACAAACCGATCTTGTGGTTTGGAAAACAAAGGTGAATAAGGATAAATTTGTCACTTTCCGTGATATTCGGAATACTTATTTATCATAGGACCTTGCCATGCGGTGTTTTTCCACCTCATGCGTTTCGATTTTTTCCATTCAAATTAAGGACATGCTGGTATTTACCAGGAAAATTATTAGAAATTATTACCAGTCGAATATGTTTAAATTTTTTAATGAATATTTTTATTATGGAAGGTACTACATATTAAACTGCCTATGGATTACACGATATTAGACAATAGTTTCTTTATCTCTGTAATCTGGGAGCAGTATGATATGAAAAAATGAATGTCTGGTTTATATCAGTTAAATTGCATTTAAATCTTTATTTCTAAAATGTGAAGACGAGTATCTAGTTAATATTTTAACTATTGAAATACACGCGAACTTACCAGACTCTTTGGCATTTTCTAACAATGGAAGTCCTGTTTACATCTGAACACAGTAGGTGGCACTGGAGGACTCACAGCACGAACCTGCAACAAATACTTATGTTAGTTCAATTACTTTAAATTTAGATTTGTTATCATGAAATTGGAATACTTTATTTATATTACCATATTTGCTTAATTTTATAATAACGGAAAGGTTTAAGTAAAAGGCTGTATTGCTTGTGTTTTTAATAGCACATCGACTTTGTAACTTAGTTTTTAGATTTGCATTGAAGAAGCACCTTCATTATAAAGAGAAAAGATTTGTATTTTTGTATGTAGTTGAATAACTCAAAAACTGCTGGGGCGATTTCATAAATTCTTTCGTGATTAGCTACGTTATCAGTGAGTAACATGGGCTAATATTTTAAAATTTCACGTAGACGACGTCGCAAGCAACGGCTAGTATAAAATCATTTTGTTTGTCTATTAAAAAAACGTGATATCAGTATAGACTTAGTTTATATCAAGTTCCTCTTAGCCCTATGATTATCGTTCAATCTAAAGTGAGGTCACAGATGTTCCATAAGTATAGCTGTAATGTATGTGTTTGTAATGTGCGGACAGGAAAGGGGCCGGACCTCGCGGACCCACCGCAATGCAAATGCGTTACCAGGAAAACATTAGCGAGATTGTTACGCACTGAGGTTTCGAACCCCATAGCGTAAACGGTATATGATTGTATTAATTTTATCATATAGTTACTAATTAAAGAAATAAGGATATGTACTAAATGCAAGGAGGTTTTTTGCATTGATTATTTAAACAACCGGATTTGTGTTTCTTTGTAGGTTTTGAATTAAAGCGCTTGAGTTTTTTTTTTCATTATAGTGTACTTTTTGTATTTTTGGACTAGTTTTAAAATCCGTGGATTTAATGTATCTGATAATTTTTGCATACAGTAATTTTCCTACGCTCCCGTCTCGTGACGTATTCGATTCCCGTTTGAATTGATAAAATCGTACCGCACACGATAGCGGATCTAATGACCTGTTCTGTAAAAGCTATATTAGTTTGCATGTATTCTGAATGAAGGCAATTTATGCAAGCGCCTTTTACGGGACTCGTTTTTTGTTATTTTCACAGGCCGTTAGCTACGTCAAAGTTATTTTGATTTGCGATTCTAATGATGTAACGGTAAAGGTAAAGGAATAGACTAAAGATGTGTAGACGGACTTAGACCGTAACTTGAACTCAATATATAACACAAGCAGTACTTTATTTATCACTAACTTCCAGGTTTTGGCCATTCGCGGGTTTCCTTTTCTTTAAGAGAAGAAGCAGGGATTCACAACGATCTTCACCCTGTCTTTATCCCGTTCTATATGATTTTTTTTATAACATAAAATGGCAAACGAGCATGCGGCCACTTGAATCCGCCAAAATGGCGAAGCGACCGCTGCCCATAGACATCCGGAATTGCAGATGCGTTGCCCACCCTTATTCGACGGAGGAGGAGACGCACATAAAGAGGATATCTCCCCTTCCTTTGCATCTCCTCCACCGTCAAATCCACAAAGATAAATCTATATTTCCTCATTTGTCTCTAATTCAATGCATCAATATCCTAGTCCTACCTCTACCAGTGTACCCCTCCAGACTTATGACTTGTAAATAATTAAATACCTATTATAATAGAACTAGATTAGATAATTTCAACAATTACACACGTGATACTTATCAAATGCTATCTAACTCGTCTACCCACAGGTGATAACGCGGGGAGCGACGGGTGTCAGGGGCGAGCTGCACGCGAACCTGATCGCTTTCGACAAACAGTGGAACCTGGCCCTTACAGACGTGCTGGAAATCTGGCATAAGAAGGCGGTGAAGAAGAGGAAGATACCACCAGCTATGGGTATGCTATTTTAATTAACAGAAAGGGATAGACAGTGGATTGTGAAATCTAAGATGACAATAATATTTTTACTTGATTATTTATATAAATTAACAACTCAGTAAAGCTTTCCTGTTTCATACATTTTTGTAATGGTAACGTTTCACAATAATTTTAAATTGAATTTTATTGTGGTAGAGCCCCGCTTTAACATCTTCGCACGAATGGGTCGGCTCGCCCGGTGTAATACCACGACCACACAGAAAACAGGCGTGAAGTGGAAGCAATTCCGCGTTTCGTCTGATGAGTGTGGTGCCGGAGGCCCAACTTTAGTCCCTTTTCCTTCCCACCCTTTTTCTTATTAGAAAAGGATGGGAAGGGAACGTGGATTTGATGGTGCAGGAGACGCATAGGAAGGGGAAATATCCTCTTTATGTGCGTCTCCTCCTCCATCAATCAAGGGTAGGCAACGCATCCGCTATTGCGAATGTCTATGGGCAGCGGTCGCTTCGCCATTTTGGCGGATTTGGGTGGCCGCTTGCTCGTTTGCCACCTTATGATATAAAAAAAAAATAATAATAATTATTGAATTTTCAGTTGCGTCGGTGGCTAAAGGGACAGCGGCGGCGATGTACCCCGTGCCCCAGGTGACTGAGAAACCTCTAGGCAAGGGTGTGTGGGCGTGCAGGCGGCATGTCCCGCAGCTGCTGGTGCGCGGCGAACATATCGTGCTGATCAACTTGGTTCAACGATGAAGAGATGGATATACATGTTTTGTATAAGTTAGATAGATATGTAAGATCTGATTGTCTCGTTTTAAATATCTTGTTGACAAGTGCTGTTTTCAATTTGACTATTCACTTTGAAGCACTTGTTACGTCTTAGTTGTTATTGTTGTAGTACTGAACAAATTAGAATCATAATTACTTGAAAAGTTTATGCACTTGCAGAGATATAATAGTATTAAGATTATCATTGTGTTTGTACAATAAGGATATTCTTTTAATAAAAATAGTATTTTAAACATGACGTGGTTTTATTGTTCCCTAATTTAATGTTTGTTTTCTTAACTTCTAGCCTACTTCTCGTCTGAACAGTCTATCGTAACAGTCTCATACGAATGTCTGATGATTAATCATTAAGTGTTGACAGATTTAAAATTGTTTCACAAGCTTTTTTTTCAAAGAAGTTTCTAGCCAAATGACATGTGACGAAGATATGTGTTGTAGAGGAAAAACTTTGTGAGCAACCCCCAGAACCGTGGGCGTGATTGGATGCCCGCCAGGGGGCGTCGCACCCGGAGCGTCGGCCGTTGTCGCCTCTAATCGAACCCACTAATAAAAATAGACAACTGATATTCATCTCTGAAACATTATCGTAGCAAACACATATCATATAAATGTTTTAAATGTAATTTTGCTTGAGAAAAAATTCTTTCTTCTTGCGAATGCGGCGAGCGGAAATCACATTTCGCCGTACTTGCACCACTTTAAAATTATGATGAAGTGACAAAGCGGTCATTACACGACGCCTCTTTCGATCCCAGTGGGACAGGTTCAAAATATATCGCCAAATATGGTTCCTTTATGATTTTGTAATTGACAGTTGTCACTGGCCACTCGGGTATGTCTTAATTTTTTGTTTCTTAAAAATGACAATTGGAATTTCGAATTGAGATGGCGCGAAAGCGCGCGATAAGAGGGCGCGGCAGTCGGGCGGCGAAGCGCGAGGTCGACGCACGGTCGCCGGCGGTCAACCGCAGGAGCGACGCCCGCGGCCGGGAACGACGCCGAGGGAAAATGGAAAAACAATCGTTAGGAACAATGCGTAGGCTCGGGACGTTTCCGTGTCGGGGCGCGGGCCGGGGTTTATGGGAGATCGTTTCCCTTTGTAATATCTGGCTCTGTGAACCTAACGTCGCAGCGGTCCACATGGCAAACTATTATTATATCCCAGTCAATGAATACTCGCAATAGTACATTATTACTTTATAACAGCATTTAGCAGTTCGAGTGCTCCCGCGTTACAAAACCACACGCACTTGTCCTCGCTTTGAAAATATTCTATGTCCGTAAATGTTTATAGCATTGACATTACGACATTGAATAATGTTGCAGAATGTATTAACCATGAAGTCAAGGATTTTCCATAACCTTAACTGAGACCTTCAGTCTACCAAAAGTCAGAAACATCGCCTACGATGTTTACAAACGAAGTAATGTTCATTTCTATTCTGACCTTAATTTTGACCATCTACAGTCAATGCGGAAGTCAAAATTTTTATATATCATGTAAATAACTCTGTTGTTCTTGAACTTTGGTCTGACTCCGAGACATAATCAGACATTAAACAACAAGGATACTGCGACCTCCTTCAATGCTGTATACTAATATAATCCGCGAAACTTACGACTTTCCAGTTTTAAATCTCATAGTTTACAGCATTATTGAATAGTACAACGAATTGGAACATCATCATCATCATCATCAACTTGCCCTTATCCCTTATGGAGGGTCGGCACAGAATATGCTACTCTTCCATACATCTCTATCAGCCGTCATATCTGAAACCACTCCTTTCTTAAGCATATCCTCTTTCACACAATCCATCCATACTTTCTTCGGTCTTCCTCTTCTTTTGTAGCCATCCACATTCATTGGAACGTAAGGACGAATATAAAAATATTAAAAGTTCTTTAGAAAGAGATGATTTCATATCAGCATCAAAGAATGCACTAATTTCCTTTTACATTTTAACGGATTAAGAGAAAAACAAACGTTAAGTTATCACCGCCCAAGAAAATGTACGAACTGAAGCTTCGATCTTAACCATTTTTAAGCTTTTTTGAAATTAATTTTATCTCAGATAGCACGTGTAAATCTGAGACGGATTATGTTAATAATGTGCATGGAATGGCGGAGAAAGTTCCGTCAGACGGGCACACAGCGCGTCGCTCTGAGGGTGTATAAATAGTCAGGTTGCACAACGCGGGCCGATGCACCGCGCGGCGTGCGGCCTGCTCACACCAATCTTGAACTACGGTTAACGCATCCTGAAATGTATGAAGATGTATGAAATGTATTTAAGAATCTTGTGAACTATTCAGTGTCATGTGTCGACAATAGTAAAGTGGTAATCACACTATTAAATAGTACATCACAGTCAATTAATGTTAATAAAATCTTAACTCAATTTAATATGTATAAAGAAGACTAGACAGTAAATAAGACGGATTAACAGATTGTGTAATTAATGTTTATATTTACATTTTAATTAATATACTGATATATTCATTAATTTTAAAAATATCGACGTTAAAAGAAGTGAAGATAACGCTTGCTTTAGAACAATTAATTTAACAAACATACAGTATGAAAAAAAACTGTGAAATTCCGAATGACTACGACATAATTTTTCTATAGTTCCTTAACTAATAAGTAATTCTATTTATGTATACTTTTTGACACGATTATTAGGTGCTATAGGCATATGAGCCTATATCAATGCTCTGTGAGAAATTTTCGCTAATTTCTTTATTTTCGAGCAAATATTTCGAAATTTCATTTGAAATGACCTCGATACGCACATCACACGCATATAATTGTTTATAATTTACGGACTTCACTTTAACCCACTAAAATTAATCGTAATTACAAATTAAATATAAACAATTCGTCAGATATTACTTTCTTATTTTGTGACACGAATAATTTTCGCAAACTCTGCGATCGTATGTAGAACAGCGCAATACTACAATACTTCGCTGAAACCTAAATTACGCGCAAAAACTTTCCACGCTTATGCATTTAATGCTTACAGTTCAAATTTTATTTAGACTAGTAGCACGAAAACGAGGATTAAACTTTGTTGAACTTGATAAATGACTTTTAAATTAACTAAAATATTCACTTTTATATATGGACGTCGCCAGAGGGGGAGCTGCACTTGCTGCTGGATCGAAAAATATAAAATAAACATAAAAACAACTTTAAATAGGACCATATTCATAGTAGATGCCTCCCTAGACCTACCTAGATCATCGGCTGATGCCTACGATTCTATACTACTTCACTTTCTCAGGAATATCCAAAGTAATAATTATTCATAAGCCGATGATTTGCTTTATCCTTTCCACTTCAGTAACAAACACGTCAGACATGAAACATGAAGCATTAAGGCGCCGCGTAAGGCTAACGAGTCGACATGGGGACACTTCCGTAATGTCCGCGCATAATAAATGCACAATGTTGTTTAAATTATGTGCACAGCCCAATGCCGACAACTGTTCTTTTACGCAGAACCTTGATCGTGTGAACTCTGACGTGGGGTTGTGTTTTGCTATAAGAAGTCTCACAATAAGATTATACCACACAGTGCGATATAAAAACAAGAGTATTCGGCATGACTACATTTTAAGATAGGAATAGAAAATTTATTCATCCTGTAGCTTTCCAGAATAAAAATGTAGGTCAAAGAATCGTCCATATTATCTTTACAGATACGGTATGGTTTCTATTATTTGGTAATTAGTTCTTTTCAAATTCTGCCCAGTGATATATCCTTCTTCGATAAAATTTATACACAAATCTATTGATAGAATTACAACAACATAAACTTTCATGATTGTAAAAACGGAACATCCTGTATAACGTCATCTACGAGTAATCTTAGATTAAACTCTGGTTAGCGCGTTGTTGCACCGAGCGGCGCGCGCTTTACTCTTTTTGTATTCGTTCTTGCAGCTAAGTTGGGAGCGGCTTGACCTATTTACCGGGAATAGACTCAGCGGACGCAAGCGATGCCGCGCGCGGGCCCTAGCGCACCGCACACGTGCCGCACCCGCCGGAATCACTATGACTAAACGATAACATCGCTGCAACGGGAAGCAATTTATTGATGACAAGCTTTTAACAGAGCTGCTTATATTTTATTAAAACATTTTAGTCTAAAAGAAGGCGTGGTGGCCATTTAACTATCATACTAATAGATGAAGACGTTAGTAAAATGGCATCCATCACCGGTATAAACCAGATCGAACATAAATAAAAATAAGAGACTGCTTTAGTAATGGACATATCTATAAAAGCTTGTTTACTCCAATGTAAAAATCATTTTAGTTTATGGTATACTATTATAGTCCTTTGTGAGTTGTGATCTGGTTCGATGCAGAAAAACTCGGTTGAATTACACACTTGATATAGCAAGTGATAAACACCTCCTCACGTGTACCACTTGCTGACAAGGATTGCGTACATGTTAATAGCCCATTTGATTACATAAATTAACGATTTAAATAATGAAAAGAAATTTAACTATCTAGTTAATAATGTGCAAATAAAGATAATTATTTCAGTCAATAATATCTGCTAACGGATATAACGGCAGATGATGTATGAAAGAGCAGATCATATTATGTCGACTCTCCATAAGGACAAGGTCAGGTTGATGAAGAAGTATATTCACTAACATGGTGTTATACGAGTACTCGTAGAAGCTCGGACAATAATATTACGTTATCTGTGGCGCTAGACTAGAAAATCTTTTACATTTTAAATAGTAAAACACACCCAATTTATTGAGAGTAGTAAGAGAGAGAGAAAACCAGTATGTATTTTAATTCCACTACTAAAACTGCAATCATTAAACAAAAAAGCACTCGAAAATAATCGCTCTGCTTCACTTAATTGTTACAAAATGGTTTATAATTTAAGACAATTTGACTTGAACGTTCAGCTATAACATTTAATACTTGAAGCCATACGTATAAATAATAACTTAATTTTCGTGACCCTAATCACATATGTTGTTATTTAATAGCTTTGTATATTTTTATTGGAAACAGTTTAAGCTTGAACATTTTTAGATTTAAAAGGAAAACTTTTTCAGATATATAGTATTCATCTATTGTAATGATTCGAAAGTATCAATATAAATTAATAAATCGGTTCCTGTATTTTCTTAGAACTTTTTAAAGCTGGCAACAACCGAAAATTAGCCAGCGACCACCAAGATATAAATTACCACTCAACCAATCATTCCTAATTTAACTCATTACGTACCAGTAAAGTATGTTATTTAACCTTTATATTTTAATAAACTATCATCCCGTTGCCCCTTTCTTAATCTCGCTGCAAAACCACCCGTTCTTAATAAAATATTTCCATAATTTTATGTCGTCGAGAAGAAAATCGATCAAGGAACCATCCATCAAGTTAATGGAATATTTTATTATGCTAACATAAAAAGGAAATTATTACAATGTTTTAATTTACTGCACCTTATTTTTATAGTTAAATAATTCGAACAAATATTATATTTTAAATGTAAAAAAATCGTATGTTTACAGTTTGTTATAAAAACGATTACAAGTTGTTAATGATTAGCATAGAACCTCGATACCTTTTGAGACAAAGGACGTCGCCGAAATTTTCATTGTGGTAACAAAAAAGTGCACGTCAAGTTGACAGGTGACAATGACAGATCGGTCGCCTGGCGACCTTTAATGGCGCGAAATAGAACGCCCGTGACATTCGATGTGGCATTTCAAAGTCGGCGGTCGAGCTTGATTTGGGCTTGTTTGTACTTCATTCGAGCCGTGACGTTCGAGATTCAATTATTTTGATGATGGTAGTTAATCATTGTTAGTATTTAAACATTACACACGGTAGAAATATAGAAAACAAACATACTTAATAACATCAAAAACTAGGCCTGTTTGACATCCAAAACCAATTTTTATCGACCAAAGCAAAAGTTAATTTCCAAATAATTTCTTTATGTCCTTCAGTTTTATTGGTTTACGTTTAAAAATTGATAGTTGAAACGTTTTTACTTTCTTGTGAAGAATTTATTTATTAAATAATCTGTATATTTATGAGATAAATGCATAGAATTCGAAGTTAAAACACGTTTTGAATCCAGTTGTCCGAGATGAGTTTGCGACGTGTTTGTTACGTAACTGGTGCGTTACCATTTTCCACTCTCGCTTTTCTCTCGCTCCAATGACAGCCGGTTTGTAGACGAAAATGTTTATGTCATGTTATTCAATGTTTGTTACGATATATGATACTTTTGTTTATTTATTTAACACTAGCTTTCGCTCGCGACTCCGTCCGCGCGGAATAAAACAAAACAAAAGTAAGTAGCCTATGTTTTTTTTCTGACTATCCTCTACATCTATGGCGATTCATCGAGATCCGTTCAGCCGTTTAGTTTAGAAACTAACAAACATCTATCCATCCATCCATCAATCTAAACTTTCGCATTTATGATATTACTAAGATTTAGCTCATGTTATATTTGGATTCTGAAAATATCGATACAACATTGGAAATCTAGATTAATAGGGTTGCAGAACACAAAAGTGAAACTCGCAATCTATCTAGTAAGAAAGACCATAGATAACAGTGGAAGTAAACCCATAATGAACATGAAGACGCAGGGTGCGGTGGTGGCTAGGTGGTGCGGCACTTTCACCCGCACTTCCTAGCTGCTGATTGATGCACCACACGACAGACAGACAGTTGCACTTCCGCTGTTTTTATATACATGAAAAACTACATCAATCAACGTGCTTATTATACGCATTATTGTCTTTGTCTAAACGTAGTACAGTATCATATTTTATAGTTCATTATTTGCTGTTTTGAAGAATTAGAGTGGAATAAATTATGTTACGATAACATTCGATTAGATAACAGAAATGAAGTATATTACATTTTAAGATATAAAGATATCGTTTCCGTAGTGTAGCGGTTATCACGTGTGCTTCACACGCACAAGGTCCCCGGTTCGATCCCGGGCGGAAACATAGTTTTTTATTTTTTTTATAAAAATAAAAATGCATAAATGTTATAAATTAACGATAGATAGTCCAAGCAAAAAAAAGTAGTTTTTTAGAATTGAATTAGATATAGTACAAAATATTTTATTTGTGGATGTATTACTTATTTTACATAATATAAATATTTGTGTTAAGTACGGATAGTTTATAAAAGCTCTATTGTTATTGTGTGTCTGGCAGCATGCACCGTGCAACCTCACATTCCTCGCTACATAACGCTGGTAAACTTCTATTGCGGATTCAACGCAATTACGGCGCGCGGCCATTTCACCGCCGCAATGCGTAATCCAACATAACACCACTAAAACTTCATATAAAGCGAACGCAAACGCGTTTGTTACAACGAACGAGCGTTAGAGACTTTGCGCCGGCGCAGTGAAAGTACTTTCGCGCGCTCGCCGCCCCGGTCGTCGACCTTCGCGTGCGACAGGGACGGCGCTCTACATGTGAGCTGGATGGCTACTGTTCTGTGAGGAAAGCCGTGAAAACCCGACGGGCGCAAGGCGCGAAAGTTAGTCCACCAGGAAATTGATCCGATCGTAAAGTTGGGAGCGAGCGATTTTTATGCGTTCACCTTTACGACGACCATAAAGGCTTTATTGTTTACAATATATACATTCTGCAGTCCACACTGACGCCGGATTTCCTTAAAGTTTTCCCGAAAACATCTGCGTGACCTGATTGCTGTTCTTTACTAAAAACATTCGCCTTTGATAGAAAAAATATTGAAGCTAATAAAAGTAAACTTTTTGTTACAAGACCTTAAAGTTATATCATAATTTTTTTTATTAAAATGCTTAATTATTAATCAAAATTATTTTTTCTTGCTAACCTCCGCAACGTATTTCTCAATTTTATATCCGACCAAGTGAAGTGCAGCTATGATGCAATTTCAAATCCTCACCTAAATCTGTTATTGTACAAATCTCCAGCTTGACAATAAAAGATAAGCAAATAATGTACATTATCTATGGTATTGTCCATCGCCTTGGTCGGCGACGTGGCACTTGTCTATGGAATTTAAAACGTTTTCCGCATCGTCCACATTTTAATTGTATAAATAAATTGAGGGCCGTAACGACCAACTTATGTCATTCTGTCGCGGTCTATTAATAAAGATTTCATTAACGACCTTTTAAGCCTGCGCATAGTTGTAGATTTATTATATTACCTTATTTGTTATTCTTTTAAATAAACAAATTATACAGTTACATAAATTACATAAGTCATACATATAAATGCGTTAGCAAATAATGTTCAAACAGCTTTATAAGGCAATGTTCGTAGATATTTGATCCTAGCTTTAACTTACTTGATGGTGCTTAAGTGTGGAAACTCTGAAGTACTTACTGTAATCTGTCTATAAGATGACGTGAATTAATAAAGATTTTTTAAGCCATGTATTTTATTAAAAACAATGAAAAGGAAAAATACAATGCAAGAGTCGGCCTTTAAATTAATTATCGCCAAACAAAATTATTATTTTGCTTTTATTGTCCGGCTGTGAATTCTGACTTCTCATGGGCTCAGATTGTTATCTATGGTTTGGTGCAAGATGGCTGCGGAGCGCGGGAAAAAAGACCGCCAATAATGTCCGTCGCGAAGGTTGTTGCATTGGGCACTTCATTAAAATTGTTTACACAAAAAATAATTATTGTATCTATTTATTGTTAGTTTTTTGCTAGCTTTAAAATTACTCGTTGGCTTTGGTTTTGGATTTTAAAGTAATTCTTCGGCGACGACATAAGTAAAAGCATCTCTCCAATCTTAACTTAACTTTCTTGACTCCAGTTTTTAGATTAAATGTTAATTAATAAATTATAATTAATTTAATCCGCTACCGTTCATAACTCGAGACTTGTCAAATCTCACCGAATATTGTATTTAATTGTTCTGTAGAGAGTGAAAGTCCGAATTAATCCGACTCTCGTTTCTGTTGCTGCGGCGAGCGCCTTCCTTACATATAATCTTTGTTTATGTACAAGTTTCACGAAGATTCAGCTAATGGAAGCTGTCGAGCCTTCAGATAGCGGCATATGATTTACCAAGTAGAGTTCGGTATAAAGGTAGAGCTTATATCGATGCTGATTATGTTTTCATAATAAAATTTATTTGCTATGATTAAACAAGAAATTATTTAACTTTAGGTCTATAATTAATTATGTCCATGTTAATATAAATGCAAACGGAGGATAATAATTGCCACCAATTTCGTTGCTCACAATACCACTTGTGTGTACACATTTGTGAATAACATCTTCGTGATATAGTGCAAAATTTATATATTTTCTTACCTTGTACCAAAATAATCGATTAAAACGTCATAACCCTAATATAAGCAGAGTAAATAAGGAAGGGGAACAGAAACGTAGCGCGGAGCTACTGAATCATTGAAACTATTACGCAACGAAATACAAAGCCCCGCGCCCCGCGCTTCCCCGCGCCGCGCACGAGGCACGAACTACGCGATCGTCGTAAACAAACGTAGTAAAGTTGACACTGCACCGAGCAAAATTGAACTTAAAATGAAAAATACTTTTTTCTTAACGATCCTAAAATCTGAAAGAACATGGTATTGAATGTTAAAAATCTGTATCAATATAGAGCTGTATAAAACAGTTCGTTCGTTAATATTATTATAAACTATCTGTTGCTCGCAACTTCGTCCTCGTGCAATTAAAAATATGTCTATGTTACTTACTGATAACGTAGCTTTTTAATGGCGAGAGAATTTGAAATTGGTCAAGTAGTTTTTGAGTTATTTCAATACATACAAAAATACAAATCTTTCCTCTTTTATAATATTAGTATAGATAACTAAATTAATACTCTCCAACCTAAAAATCAAGATGGCAATACAAAACCTCGTAATATTAAAAGAAAATCATAACACATTTATAGAATAAAATAAATAATTCCAAAATAATGAGCTCAATGTGCCGCGAACTCAAGGTCCGGGCTGCCACGAGGCAGCACGCGGCCTCGCTCCCTCGCCCCTGCTCCACCCGCCCTACGCCCGCCCTATCGATCCTCTCCGTGGGAGGGACCTCTACGTCAATGCGTAGCTACGTAGCAACGTAGCTGCGTAACGAACAAATATTTTTACGAACCCCCTTGAGTTTTGTTTAATATCCCGATGTGACCTTATGTTCGAATATTTGCGACCCTCGGATATTAAAGACTGTGGGTCTTCGTTAAATAAAATCATTTTACAAATGTTACGCTTGTAACAACCAGGAAGTAGACTTTTCGTAAACAAAACATAATATAATATTTATAAATATAATCTGTTATTAAGATTATACATTCGTTATCAAATCTACGATTTATTTTAATTTATCAATTATCTATCAAATATTATTAAAAAATAAAAACGTTTTTTATATTCTAATTATAGTAAAAGTTATACCGTTGACTGTTATATGCTAACCAAATAAAATATAATAATTTTAAAGCTACCCCTAAATTTTATCGTTACGTGAAGACTATGTCCATTGATACAAGCATACCCTGGGTGGGGTGAAGGGGGTGAAGGGGTCTTCATCCGTGGAGCGTTCGCGTATCGCAGGGCATGAATGGCCAGACGTACAACCGCAGAATCTGGATACTATGATACCACGTTATGTTTATTGTCAAACATATTTACTAGCTTATGCCCGCGAGTTCGTCCGCCTGGACTTTAAAAAAAAACAAAAGCAAAGTAGTCTATGTGTCCTTCCAGACTTTACTCTACATCTATGCCAAATTTCATCGAGATCCGTTAGGTG
Organism: Papilio protenor; assembly: GCA_029286645.1. Lineage (NCBI taxonomy): Eukaryota > Metazoa > Arthropoda > Insecta > Lepidoptera > Papilionidae > Papilio > Papilio protenor. Next base: position 7,100,133 of record JAGSMZ010000006.1, on the reverse strand, counting down.
TTTAGGCGGTAAACGCTAACAAACATCCATCCATCCATCTAAATTTTCGCATTTATAATATTAGTAAGAAGTATGATTTGTTTCCACATATAGAGGAAATTACTTTTAAGGCCTCGTATTTTATAAGGCTTTTGGTTATACATAGGATGTCCCTTTTTAAAACAAATTTCATTAATAATCGAGGGAATGTTGCAATTTCTACTCTACTGGTCTTAAATGAAATAAATACTTAATTAATGACTATTACTGCAGTACTAATAATAATAAAATATTTGTTACTTAAAGGTAATTAGGCGTACAGCTATAACCGCGCCTTTCCAGTTATTACTGGCCAGTTAAAGCGTGGTTTATCACTTTTCCTTGTTATTGACAAAGATACCTAACAGGTATTTAATATCTATGTTTATTACTTTCGTTGTGAAAAGTAGGCTGTGTATTAAAATGACTGTTGTACTGAGTAATCATTACTCTAATGTGTAGGCCTAGAAATCAGTCTAGAAGTCGCTATAGGTTCTTCAATCTATTTGTGCTACTCAGAGAAGATAACACATTGAATTATATTTTATGCTATAAAATTGTTTTTCAATTATGTATATTGAAAACATAAACCTAGAAATATCATGTCATATTCTTCTTTTTATTTTTTCCGAATAAAGAGTCCACGTTCTTAGTAACACTTTTTCAACTGAATACATTTAAGTTAATATAAAAAGAACTTATACAATTCGCTTTTCTTTCGATATCGAGGGGGGAGATTAAGGAATTCGGGTGTAGAGGGGGAGGCAGGGCAAGCGGCACGTGTATCGGTTGCTAGGAAACCGAGTACTATTCCCGCCCACGTTGGGCCAATAAAACGAACTTCATTAAAAGTAAATCCGCTTATAAGTTTGTTACTAGTTAGAAATGACTTTCAGAAAATATTAACATCAAGTAGAGAAATTTCTCAACTCTCAGAAATTTGCGGGATCGGTCTTTTATAATATAAAAGTAAATTTTTCGCAATGCCTGTACTTTTAAACTTTTCCACAGGTTTTACTATGGTTTCCAATGAATCAAAGTTCTTAATAATTAATTAACTTTCAACGATTAAATGTAATTAGAGGTAACCTTTTTGACTAACTTTATCAGGTTTCATTGAAATATAACTTTTCCAATCTCTAAAACATTATATAATGACTGCAAATTAAATATGATAAAATAATAAATAAAACGTATAGTTTAATAATTACCTGTACACTAACGCGGGAATGCAAGTCCTTTTCGCGCGCAAATGCGCCATCTTGGCCCACCACCAACATTGTGTTAATTTATCTTAATATGGCGTCTATTGGATATTAATTCCTTACAACCTTGAACCTTTTATTGTTAGTAAGTTATCATAACTTTAAAGTGTAAAAACATAAGAGATCTTGACTATCGGAAAGCCTACATAAAAACATATTATTAAATGTTGCAGCTATGTATATCCACGGATTAGTTAACAATTCCTTAGAATAATAAACCTGTCACAACGTTTTGAGTTTGAAATATAATGACACATAACTTTATTAGTATTGAATGCATCACATCAAGTGCACTTGCGTTGTATCCCGCTCGTGTATCCTTATCAAAGACCTTTCCGTGAGGCACCTTGGAGCATAGAGTGCGCAGTGCACGCCACGAACTTATTTATTACACGCTCTTACATTGACATATCGACACGCAACCCTCGCCTCTATCACTCCTTAACCTTACCAAGCTATTTACATCCGATCATATTAAAATGTTATTAAAACAACGAATAATTTCATTAATGCATAGTTTAAATTGTATTGAAACATCTGACACACTGACCTACTTTTTGAGCAAACGAATTAAATTGATAAACTGTATTAAAAACATTCGGTTTTAAAGATACGCATTGAATGACGTAATGAGATGCACAGATTGCATAAATACGGTTCGTCGTAAACCACAGATCTATTCCAAAATTAAAAAGAACTTATACATTCGCTTTTCTTTCGATATCGAGGGGGAGATTAAGGAATTCGGGTGTAGAGGGGGAGGAAGGGCAAGCGGCACGTGTATCGGTTGCTAGGAAACCGAGTACTATTCCCGCCCACGTTGGGCCAATAAAACGAACTTCATTAAAAGTAAATCCGCTTATAAGTTTGTTACTACTTAGAAATGACTTTCAGAAAATATTAACATCAAGTAGAGAAATTTCTCAACTCTCAGAAATTTGCGGGATCGATCTTTTATAATATACAAGTAAATTTTTCGCAATGCCTGTACTTTTAAACTTTTCCACAGGTTTTACTATGGTTTCCAATGAATCAAAGTTCTTAATAATTAATTAACTTTCAACGATTAAGTGTAATTAGGGGTAACCTTTTTGACTAACTTTATCAGGTTTCATTGAAATATAACTTTTCCAATCTCTAAAACATTATATTACGTTTCCATTATACTGCATTTCCCCCGCGCTTACGACATAATGCGACGCAACGCTTTGGAAAGTTCGTGCTGTTAGACACATGAATATTTTTGAATAATCACATAGATTATTCCTTATTTAACTCTCGAATAATTAAAGTAATTATGCAGGTTTATACTGTGAGTAACATTTACGTCACTGATTCCCAACGTAGCCCAAGACTTCCTTGGGTTATCGGAAGACGGATGGCGACAAACAACTTCGATGGAACAATTGAATTTTATTTTTCTCCTATAAAACGAGAAAAGCGAAAGCATACACAGCATGAACAAATTATTTAATTGCTTGTTTTATTTTTACATGTTTTTGACCTTGGATATTTAAAGTGATTACTCACGCCTGCAATACCATCATACTTTAATAATTACCTGTACACTAACGCGGGAATGCAAGTCCTTTTCGCGCGCAAATGCGCCATCTTGGCCCACCACCAACATTGTGTTAATTTATCTTAATATGGCGTCTATTGGATATTAATTCCTTACAACCTTGAACCTTTTATTGTTAGTAAGTTATCATAACTTTAAAGTGTAAAAACATAAGAGATCTTGACTATCGGAAAGCCTACATAAAAACATATTATTAAATGTTGCAGCTATGTATATCCACGGATTAGTTAACAATTCCTTAGAATAATAAACCTGTCACAACGTTTTGAGTTTGAAATATAATGACACATAACTTTATTAGTATTGAATGCATCACATCAAGTGCACTTGCGTTGTATCCCGCTCGTGTATCCTTATCAAAGACCTTTCCGTGAGGCACCTTGGAGCATAGAGTGCGCAGTGCACGCCACGAACTTATTTATTACACGCTCTTACATTGACATATCGACACGCAACCCTCGCCTCTATCACTCCTTAACCTTACCAACCTATTTACATCCGATCATATTAAAATGTTATTAAAACAACGAATAATTTCATTAATGCATAGTTTAAATTGTATTGAAACATCTGACACACTGACCTACTTTTTGAGCAAACGAATTAAATTGATAAACTGTATTAAAAACATTCGGTTTTAAAGATACGCATTGAATGACGTAATGAGATGCACAGATTACATAAATACGGTTCGTCGTAAACCACAGATCTATTCCAAAATTAAAAAGAAACATTCGACAATCGCGTGAAATCAACCGACGTATTTAGGTTTCACACAGAGAGATTCAAAAAATATACAGAGCAGGCATAGCTAACTAACTAGCTAACGCTATCTATTGACAGCCTCGAAACCACATGTCAATATAATTAATTATATTTAATTGTCAGTAGGTATCATTAAATAGTATTTAAATGTTTATATTTTGTTTTGTGGCACTGTTTAGTTTATTTTATAATAAAAGATGGAGCTTATTATAAATTTCTAAAATGTCAATACAAGGACACAAGGTGGCGTACTAAATTTGACAACTGATATATTACCTGTCAGAGAAATTACCGGTGAAAAATTTTTGTTTACTATGCCTAGTCTATATATTTCTTAAATGTCTTTAGTCTCAAAGTAAGGAAGTTTCAAAATAACAGATGTTTGATCGGATTGTTAGAGTGGTTTCGAATTTGCAAATGCGACTGCAGAAATAGCGAGGAGCGGTACGGTGCGGCGCGCTTATTTTTATACCCGAATGACCTCAGTTCATGAATGTAGTGCCAATGTCACTGTAACTGGGTCTATGTCAGCCGACCGCGCGGCCTCTGCTAGCGCACCGCGCGCCCCACGCCCCACGCCCCACGCGGATCATTTTGTGACCTTATATGGCCGTTTCGGCGAATACATTTTTTTTTCGGTGGTCAATTACATCACGATCGCATTGACAGATTTGTTAAATACGTGACAAATGTTAATGCGCATTCTCAACTTACTCTATTAGTTCGCAAACGTACAATACTTTTTCGCCGCATATTACATGGTTTTGGGTCACGGTCGCTGGATAATTGCGAACGAAAAAAAAATTAGTATTGTAATTATTTTATTTAAAAGTACACACTATCCAACTTTTCATTGCGTAATATTTAATTCTAATAAAATGTGTTTACGGGGCCGTGATTAAATGAAGAAAAAAACTCATTGTTTCGTTTAATTAATTCCAAAGTCATCTATCAAGGCTGTAGCGCCGCCGAGTCAAATATTAAAATTGATAAAATCAGTACATCCGACGTTGAGATCAGTTTTTTCCGAGTAATAAACCACAAGAATCAGAATTAGTACAGCTCAACACTTTTAGACCAACTTTTAGAGCAAAGTGTAGACACCTAGTAGAACAAAAAAGTACAGCCGTGAAGAAAATGGATACGATTAAAACATTGTTATCGAAATCCCAATTTTAAGCTTCATTATTTTTAGAATTCTTTGTTATTAGTATTGAAAACAGTAAAGTTCTTTAATAAAAACGACGTTTTAATAATTAAATACAAGTCGGTGTGGCGGGTGGAGGCGGCGAGCACTGGTCGTATGACGGCGGCCATGAGCGTAACCTTGCTAGCGCCGTCCCGCTCGCACCCGAGCGCCCGCCCATCTCCGTCCCGCTCTAATTGAATGTGGCCGGTGCCACTACCGGATTCCGAACGATTTGAACAACTGACGGCTAAAGAAATTAAACTACGATTCTTGTGTCAGCTTGTGATTCAATAAGCAATAACATTTTTGTTGTTTCAGCTATACGATAAGAAAATATCATTAAAAAGAACTTCGATTATTATTATTAAATAAGTTTACCTTTCTTTTAAATTCAATAAGAGGAATAAAAACGCACGAATCAAGAAAAGGTTTTTTTTAGTAAATAAACTAGCTTTAGTATTGAACTGTGTTCACGAGTAAACTGATACGAGTAGAGAATGGTGTGCGTTGTTATCATTTAAACTAAACTACAATAAATAAATAAATGACAATGAATAAGTTACATAATAATGATGAATAATGAAATTGACACCGTATGTGGGACACGTGTTGTGAAATGTTGCGCATCGAACCTACCTATTGTTCCAAATGTACTGTTCAAATGCACAATTGCATCGAAAGCGCGATATTACACAATCGACCGCCCTAAATTATATTAACATGCACTTTGTTCATTTTGAACTAACGATGTGTGCACTGCTTGGATATTAAAACTTTCTTTTTTAATATTTTATTTGTCTGTCAACAGTTGCTATTAAACGGTTAACTTCAATACAAATTTAAATTAAGGAAGTCTTACACACTTTAGTTGTACTGCCATAAAATTGAATGGTATAAAGCCCATTACATATGCTCAGTTCAAACTCTCAGTCAAACTGTTCATTTAAAAATGTCAGTCGAACTGTATGTAGCGGACTTTAAGAACTTAAGAAATCCCTTGTATCTGTCACTAGTTATACCTTCTTTTCACTAACCCTAGGAATAAGATCTTAGGTAGACTACTACTTCAAAAACAAGAATAGTACACCATTTCCTTTTTTAATTAATCATTTTTGTATAATTTAACATAACTAACAAGTTTTATTCAATTTGGTGTTGACGTCGTTGCAAAGTAAAATGTATTTTTTGTCGGTTCATGTTAATGTCTAGAACATGTTGATTGAATTCATATAAATAATGTATAAGTCACTATTCACTTGCGCGCTTGACTGTATCTTACCTTTGCAACTATATTCGCTACTACTACTACTCTACCAAGGTCACAACATTTTGCACAAATTTTGGCGGTCAGTTTTTAATATCATGTTTGGCTTTTTTTTCAATTATCGAATACAATTTTCGTTTTAAATTTTCAATTAAACCTCTGCAGACATTCTTAATTTCATTCCCAATTAAAAATTAGATAGGATTTCTTTTAGTTGCTCACTTTCCAGCCTTCTTTCGTAAAAGAAACTTCAAAATTCTGGTTAAAAATACGAGCGCGAAATAAGTCTGTCTAGCTTTTTGAATTCATTAACTGTAGAAACGTATTTAAGTCGTAAAATTGCGTAGTTTTCACTTTTAATGCTTCTAAAGTAGTGAGCGACAACGACTGATTCCTATCATAGTATGTTTTAAACCAGTAATTACTTATGTAATCCGACCCTGAAGATGTTCTAACACCTAATATTGCAAATTTTTCACAAGTAGGGGTACCCGCTAAGTCCCCCCCTTCCGCGCAGCATTGGGGAGGACCTTGCGGCGCTGCCTGCGCGGGCCGCGGCCCTCGACTCAATTTATTTAAACTTAACCTACTGATCATGACACACATTCAGCGATTACGCACGCATGTATGCGTTGCACTTACGCCGGAATCATATACCAAATTTTCAACGTCCTCTTTCGTACGACCCGCTTTTTATTGCGGAGTATTCTTGTATATGGGTCATAGTTTCGTCCATTCTAATCGCCAAATGTCGCACGATTCTCTGTCGCTGTTGCATGTTTTTCGTCGTTCTTAAGGTTATTTTTAATAGATTATTTATAAGCAAACCACTAAATTGCGAAGTATACGAGAGTAAGAAATAGTCAATAAGAAACACGGAGTTGTATTTTTTAAGCGGCACAATAAAAATAATAACGTTAAAATTGATTCGGCGAAGGCGGAAAGAGCGGTCGCCAGATAGAGGCAAGGCCAATCGTCAAGGTCCACAAAAACGTAATTAAGGCGATGTAAACTTTATAGCGGTGGGTGTAGAGTCTTTAATCGGTTAAGTGGGCGAGTCGTAGTGCAAGACAATAACTCGGTTGCTTTAAATGCAGCATTTTTCAGTAATAGGTAGAGATCAAGGTTGTCGAGCGTCGGCTGCGAGGTGTGACGTAGCGGCGTAGTAGTGAGCGAGGTGCGTGCAGATGTTACACACTGCCCTCTAAAGGTCTGGAGAACATATCCTACGTATTCACATTACTCTTTAATAAAACAAAATAAACATGTTTCGTATTTTTTCTGTCAAAGCAAATCTGTTTAAATTTGTTATTAGGCACAAAACAGGATTGACTCAAGTTTCCATTGGTGTAATTACACTAATTATACAAAACGAGATGTAATCGCAAACGGAGTCTTAGTCTAATTAAATTGCTCGTAAAATTGGCCAAATAAAATACGGTTCAATATTAAAACTGGGTCACGGATGCTTACAAACTTTGACAGCCCAATTTGTATGTTAAGGTCCTTACTTGAGATAGTTGTCATTTAGATAGTGTGTATTTCTACTCTGTATTATGTTAGCATTTATTTAATGTAAATAAGTAAATGATCGTTCAAAAAACATATAAAACAGTCAAGCAGACTCTAAAATACACAGATAATAAATACAAACGTCAGACAAAGCTCGACAAATGGCGGAATAGTAAAATATAGTGCCATGCCGCTGGCAGTGAGGAAGTCAACATTATCGAAGCTATCTGCCGCGGGGCGGGGGCAGGGGGGAGCATTATCAAAGTAGGCCAAGGTTACCGCAGTAGGCGCGGATGGACCGACCAGCACATCGTGACCTCCGAGATAGTACGGCCGGGAGCAACTACGGTACTGGCGTGCAGGTGGCGGGGGGGCAGGGGAGATCATAATAGTTTGGAAGCCCAAACTACATTCGGTGTAGCCGAAAAATCGCCGAAGGTTACCGAGCGGCGCCTCCCGCGGTACCATTTGACGCTCAAATTGACACATCTATTTATTTTAATTTAAGGGCATTCTGAATTTTAAAAAAAAGCAGAATTATTTTTTATATATTCGTCTTTAATTTGATAGAAACAAATGCAATTGTATATTTATGAATACAAAAGTTAGATTTAAAGCTGTTTAGACAATTTTAGCAGCTGGTTTTAATATTTAATTCAAATCAAATCAAGGCAAATATCTACAAAACCGAGATAAGCACGATGTCTCTGATAACTAATAAATGATTTATAATACAATATCAGCTAACAAAGAACCTTAGTAAATCACTCGTTAACTCATTAAAATAATTCTCGAACTATTTCGAAAGTAATTCACTATCGCGATATAACAAGCGCAAGAGTAAAACGGAACGTTTTAATACGAATGTTGCCTAATATCGGAGCACACGTGTACAGATTAGTCAAAACTTACACACAAACGAGTGCGTAGGGACTATGACTGTAGTGTGCGTCCAAGCGACCTCTACCTACATAAAGGGTACCAATTGTATACCGTAAGCTTTCCGAAGGTAAAACATTCAACAATAGAACCTTGGAGAAATTGCTTTAAAAAACGTAGAAAGTTTTTTTCACTACTCTCTAACTAACAATTGAATATTTATTGCTACCATGGCGGCTCGTAAAATAGCTATAAAAATGCGCGTAAAGAACACAGACTTTTTACTGGCAACCCTTTACTACGGGTTGGTCATAAACTAATAGAAACGGAGTTATTTGGTATTGTTTTGCTTGTCACACTTGTAGTTAAAACATTTCATTCTTAATTGAAAGAGTTTGTCTTTACCTTGCTTAAATATATTTCTCTTCCATAATCAAGTTCGTGTATTCATTCGATAATTTACTGTAACGATACCATTTATTGTTACAATTTAAAAAGAACTTTCTTGTTGATTTTCTTGGAAATTGCATGGAAATTACTACAAAATATTTGAATCGACGAGCATTAAATTAACAAAAGATAAAAACATGTGAATTGTCAAACTCATCATAATAATTGACATAGTACGAAGTAATTTACTACTAGTAATGTTACATCAAAAGAAAAGTTTCACATTACTATAGACGCAATTCGATCGTGCAGTTTGTTGTCGTTGAATAATCCTTTTACAGCGTCGCTGCGCAGTAACTATGTGACTAGACATTGTCTAGTAAAAACCGGAATAAGTCGCCGCGCACTTCCATCAAGTTTGTATTTGTTTAAGAAAAATTAAAAACATCAATACACATAAGTGTCAGGTCTTTTGTTAAGATTTTAGTCGGTTTAATTTTGCTAACGAAATGCATAAGAAAGATTTTCCGTCGTGATAAATGCAATTTCAACGTCATTTCAAAGTTAAAGCAACCTCCACTGCGAAATATTATAAAACCATAATATTAAAGCAAAATATTAATTTTATTTACATAGGCATAGACCACCACAATAGGTCTAGACAGAACACAAACGTTATTGTTCTTTTTTTGTTATTTATTATTTTTGTCTGTCCGTTTTCTAGAATATCTGTTTAAGATGCAAATATGCGGAAGACACGCATTTTTATTGTAAACAAAACGCTTTTAAACACAACCTTATTTATCGAAAACTTAATTGTAAGATTGGACTAGATTTGTTTTAACTTAACATTGGAAAGTATCTTCCTAATTTTAATACTTTGGTAGTAAAATTAATGTATTAAGTTTAATAGGCTATTTTAAACGGTTTAAGAAAATATTTCTTCAAAACAGGTAGAGCAGGACTCAATGTTACGCGCGTGGATGTCCGCAATACTAACTATTCGGTAGGTCAATTTAAAAACTGTCACAGAATCAAAATGTCCGTTCGAAACCGAGCTAACAAATCTCTAGCACGTGCGCAATTGGTCCAATAACTTCAAGGCCGTAATATTATTAACATATTATTATTGTGTAATACGTACTTTGGTAGTTTTCAATCGATAAGTACGCAAAATTAGTTATTTCTCGCTACTAAGATACAATAAAGAAACATTGTATTACCAGTCGTAACCATTAGTCTAATAGTTTGTGTTACGGTTTGTTAAATATTATATACACTGAATCTATTGTTCGAATATTATCTTAATACAATTCTAAACCATTATATTTCGCAGTTTTTATGTCAATTCTAAAAAAGTTTCCAACGCTAATGTTGTTTATTGATCTTTTATAAATGTATAATACAAAAGTAAAAATTAACGAAACACTCCATGACAAAGGCATAAGAGCGCTGTCAACTGTCAACTTGACAGCCGAAATGAAAAATGAAACAAAAAGCGCGCCTTGTCTATGATTCACACTGCGTTATCTGTGGCGTGTATTTTTCGCGGGCGCGGGGCGCTGGCGGGGTCGGTGCGGGGGGCGCGGGCGCATCACCGCGATATGTGTGTCAAGGAGACGAATATTGGAGAAAAATTTGCGAACCTTGGCGCCGTTAGATTAGAATTAGGACTGTCCGAGTTATTTATTTTATTACGTGGGCTTTGTTTATGAGAGGATTTTATAAACAGATACTAAGATGTGCTGGGCAGATCGCAATGTCGGCCTCGGACGAGTTTTTTTTGTAATAATAGAATATGCAAAAAGAATTGTAGTAACATTGTTACTTTACTTACATAATGTAGAATAGTCCAATTTACGTCAAAATATTTGGTTACTCGGGAAAAACCAAACTGCTGTAGCAAAATATGCTCATATCAGTTAAGGTAGGTTAGTTAATTCCAAAAGTAGTTATTTTTGCCATTCTATGGTCATAATAGAGCTCACGGTAACGGTCAAAGTAAGCCTAACGTGTAGATTTGATGTAAAATTTGCTATCTTTGTTATCAAATTGTTTGATAATAAATAAATCATGTTTTTTAATCAGCTGTTAGTTCCAAACAATGCAACTAAAAGTCTACACTTCTTGATTGAATTTATTTAAAGAAATGTCACAGACGTTACTTATAATTTCATGTTAAATTAGATGTAAACGTTAAATACGGTCCCAAGAATTAGCTTACAGTTACTTTTTAATTGTCGTTTTAATTTGCATTTTTTTCTTATTTTTCTTTCATATAGGTTCGTTATTTGACCTCAACTGCAAATCCTTTTGCTTATTACGACTTCTCCTCAATCAGTGTTTTACATTTCTTACATAAAAATGTATGATGATACATATGACGTAATAAATCTGACAGCTTCGTGTAATGCATTGAAAAAAACATCCCTATTCATAAAGTATAACACGCCGTTCAAACATTGTCTGAGGTGATCGCCCCCGTTCGAGCAGTTTATTTTTAAAACAGCTAAATAAATACTCAATCAATACACGTATTTGCGAATCTGTGGCACACGGCGAACTTCGTGTTCCTTTCAATCATACCTTTTGTATCTATTTAAATTATTAAAATCTTTATCAGCATATTTAATAGAGTTGATCGTTCATACATGATGTTAGATGAAGTCTCAGTCAGTTGTCTGTACAGTTTCAGAAAAAAGCGCACGTACAATGCTGAGGAAAATTACGTATTTATAATTCGTATTGTCATGGAAGCGCTTGCCATCAGGTGAATGTCCTGCTTGTGACGTATCCACGTTAAAAAACACTGCGGTTTTTTTTGTCTTTTTCTTTAAACATCTGTAAACTAACTACACTAGATTTGGGTTCTAGCCAAAAATATGACACGTATCTCTTTATAAAGTGTAATAATTGATATTTGTTGATAAAAGTTATGCAGTGTGCCTACCAGTAGGGAAATGGATGGGGTGATGATGTTAGCCACTTTCACGCCTTATAAGGATTAAAAAGCTAATCGATTTTAAATCGATAGTTTTTTGAAGTTTCATAAAGTATAAACATCTTATATTTTGTTTACGCATGTCTATTGTTCCTGCGCCGACGCCGACATCACACTTCTATTTTTAATCTATAGTATTCGCCATGAAAATTTAACAAGGTGCAATGAACTATATAGCCGCTGCCGTGACGTGAAATTTCCCCAAGAATAATTCATCAAAAATTATTGTGAAACACAAATAGTAAACAAATTTTTGGTAACTGGTTAAAAGACATAGTCGTGTCAAAGAGTATTTGAAGATTAAGAAAAATAACATAATGTTCATTTAATTATTTAATATGCATGTATCTACCTATGTGCAAACTTTTAGTAACAAACAGCAATCCCAATCTGTCGACTGTTACGTTAGATTCGAATTAACAAACTTTCATCGTACGTCCACAGATGTAATAAGATTATACACAAAGAGTAAAAAACCATAAACAACTAGAGTACGTAACGCGGTGACGGCTGGCGGCTGACGGCTGACGGCTGGCAGGGCTTTCACTTTTAGCAGCGCGGGAACCACACGGAAAACATCTTTATTTATCACTTTATTCACGATATTTTACATTTTAATATTGGATCACGTTATTGTAATTATTAATAATTGAAAGAAGTGCTGATTTATTGAATAAAGTAATTACAACATGAGCAACTAAAAGTTACCAATTAACAACAAAGTCAAGCTGACATTCGCAATGCAATCCTAGGATTTTTTTTTAAAAGGTTGTTGGTTAAACTTGTTGATTATGGAAAATAACAGGAACTTTAATTATCTTTAAACACAATTGTAGATCGTTTTTTCTGTATTAAATAAGTTTTTTGTACGGTCCCGTATTCTCAGTTTCGACAATAAAATATGTAAATAAAATTATGTTATAACGAGTAATATTGATTATGTTAAGAAATTCCTAACCACTAACAAGTGAAAGTGAATCTTTTAAAGTGATGACACGCGATCCGATCATTTGGTAAAGAACATCAAACCGAAAGTGGATGACGCTTCACTTTTGATTTCAAACACGTTCAATTTTGACTCATACCATTTTACGTTTGTTTAATCGTTTTAAATTGGAAACGTTTGCATTTAATATGACAGGATCGAGATAAGATTTAAATTTATTTTCACTATCATCAATATCTTCCGTCCCCATCGAGGGGCTCGGAGCCTATCCTAAGTTAAGGGGTGACTAGGCCATAGACAACTACTGCGGCCCACTGTGGGTTGACTTCGCACATATCTTTGAATTTCTCCGTAGATGTACAGTTTGCATCATGATGTTTTCGTTCGCCTTAAGACCGTCGGATAAATGTACAGATGAAATTCAAGAATCAATAAACACATCGGTACACGGTGGGATTCGAACCCAGGACCCGCAGTTTACAAATCAAGTGCTTAACCCCTGAGCCATCAACGCTCTTTAACTAATTTAAAATTCATAAATCGGGAAAAGAAACGAAGTTAACGCTTCTGCATTAACGACGTTCCATTTTTAAATAACCTTTACTAGCTTAATCGAGTTATCTAAATATTCGTATTGTAGGGTTTATCACTAGCGATATCTTCAAGTATCAGGTAATGGTTAAGTGGTTGACTCGCGTGTCTAATGGCCCACCGCCCGCCGCTGCCCCCGCCCGTGAGACCTTCATACAATTAATCATTCACAATTGCGTTGTGTGCAACAAGCTTTAAATTAATATAAAAGATCTATCAACGTTGCCGCACTCTTTATGTATTGATTGATTTAGACCAGTGTTTCTCAACTTTTTTCACGACTTCTTCAACATTATATTTGATTGAATATTACACACGGAAAAGAAAACTAGCACCAATCCAATTGATCTCTTTTTCTCGCGCTTAGTTACTTTAGTGATGGCGCTTAAAGTCGCTGCAATTATTTGAGCGCTTCGTAATTGACAGGTTGAAAACCACTGATTTAGACAACATAGGCTGAATACTGAAACAATAGTTTGATATGGTAATAGCGTCTTAAATGATAAGACCACGCTGAAAGTCTAAATTCTATTAAAATTTTGACTTCAGCAACAAGCGAGGCTTAATTCCACTACATTGTTCAGTTTTAACTGAACAGACGAACTGATAAGTTAAAACTATGCGTGTGTGGGAAAAAATATACTTGATATTTGAATAGCTAAAGTTTTGCCTACTTTATATTGTATTTAACATAATTGTATAGAACGGATGATTAGCACATTATTAACCGTCTGTTACCTTTTATTCTAATGTGTAACAGTGAACGAAAAAGAGAATCATATCTCAAGGTCGTCTGTTTTCCTCAACAAAGAATTTTCAATAGCCAATTTTAGGATCCCTTACTGTAAAAAGTGAAATATCTTGAAAGAGGAACAATAGCCGGCCTCCCAGAGGATACAAAAATGTAAAATACATAATTTAACTACGGCAAATAATTAGGTAGCTCAAAAACTTATCAGTTTACCATTAAAAATTGGGCCACATGTCGTAAGGACTTTCTTTGGAAAAGGTAGCTTTTACTAGTAGCTCCCCCCTAATACCCCCCTACCCTTGATCATCGATCTACCCCCTGATTGGCCTACTCCCTTTAGTTCGAAGCCAACGCATGGGCTTCAATATTTTGTTACAATTTGATTCCTATGTATCTTGCAGTAGTCATTTATTCATATGAACTAGCAATTACGGTATACATTGTAAAATATTAATGTTTTTAAAATTAAAACAAAGTATGCGACTTGATTTGAACCTTGGTCATCTAGCTTTTGTGTCGATCTTCTCAACCACTCTACCGCATTCATAATACAACTATCATATAAATATGTACAAACATAAAGATTAAAGATACAAGCAACCTTGATGTTGTCGTAAACAGCCAAGTAACCTTGATTGCATGATCAGGAAATACAGAAAATATATGAAAATACAATTATGTGTACAAATAACATACAATAAACAATATTGTTCAAAGTACACGCCCTCCAAAATATTAGATTAACTAAATGTTTACGTTTAACTTCCTATTTACAAAACATTATTTAGATTAGAAAAAAAAAACATTAAAAAGTTGTATTACGACATGTAACATTGAGATCATTTAATTAAAATTACAATGTGGTTATCGAAAATATTTTATTTTAGGACAATTTAGTTGATTCAATTGAAAAAAAAAAATTTTTGTGTATATATTCGTGTAAATAATCAAATAGAGTAACTTAAAAAAAAATTGATAAACGATGAAAGAAAATTAATTAAAACAAGACTCCCTATTAACAAAAAAATACAGTGAGCAGTTACAAAATCTTTGTAATATTCAATAAATATTTCATGATGTTTAATTTAATTCGATTATATAAAACAAAAATATCATTAACAAAACATGAAAGAGTTGTAGAAAGTGAAATATTACAGGGACTTAACTAAAAGTTGTTGATATTAAAATAGCCTTAATTGATTATATAATATACAAATATCCTTTACATCATTTTTTTTTTTGTAATTTCTTATTATTTTGTAATTACTTACCAAGTTTGCAACGGTGCGATTTTTTAAATCTATAAGCGACTCGTAAAGAACTTCTTGAAATTATTTGAGTTGAGTATTTTAAACCATATTTCCTTTACATCTACACATATTAAAATTTTTATTCCTAAAAATTATTACCAAAACAAAAACTTACCAAATCCAAATCGCAATCCAAAAGTTCACTGATCCGTCCACATGCACATTAAAAAATCAATAATAAAATGTTGGAAAAAACAATTCAAGTTTCCGTACAAAAAATGTAACTTTGTACAAACACTGTACCACTCCTGTCACTGTCAGCAGATTTTCACACACGAAATAAATAACGAAATTCTGTAAACGATAGCACGTAGCGTATTGTCAAAGCACACGAGTATACACGTCCACTGCAAACGGCGGGCCGCGAGTCACTGAACTGGCCGCTGCCTCACCCGCCCCGGCGCGGCGCTCCGCGACGCTCGCGTATTTTTATTCCTCCAAAAAACTAATGTTATCATTATCAAAACCCTGAAATGGATGTGCATTTGAAAATCAGGTCAAAGTGCTGGCAGCTTCCAGACCGTTGTCATTGTGTGGATATGACTTTGATTTTTTTAATACACTTGTTAAAAGAGAACTGACGATTTACTTTACAAAGGATATCATTATTTCTACATATGTTTTAATCATTAAAATAAGCTGAGCATATGACACTTTTAATTTAACGGAATTCCGATGAAAAAATGTTAATACGTGGTGGGAATTTGATTTTATTCCTAAAAATTATTACCAAAACAAAAACTTACCAAATCCAAATCGCAATCCAAAAGTTCACTGATCCGTCCACATGCACATTAAAAAATCAATAATTAACTAAAAAATACTATAATAGTAAATGTACTTCACAAAAAACTATTATAACAAACTCTACGCTGAGAACTTCCTTTATGATAACTAATATCAATAAATACAACAGATTACAACAATCAATATTTAAAAAAATGTTACATAACGTCTACTTCCTTATATTCTAATGAAGACCTTTACATACAGGGATATTTTTCTGAACATTTTAATGAGCCACCATAAATATCCACCACAAAAGTGGATAGAACGATATGAGAATGTAAAAAATGGAAAATTCAAATTTGTTCAATTTCAAATAGCCGAAATAGATTTGACGGAGGAGACGACGCTTCGGAAAGGGAAATATCCTCTTACTGTGCGACCATTCCTCTGTCGATCTGGGGTAGGCAACGCATCTGCAAATGCAGATGTCTATAAGCCGCAATCGCGTCGCTATTTCGACGAATTCAGGCGGCCGCTAACTTTTACCACCTTATAAAAAGCCGAAGGTCTTTAAGCCTTGATCCTTACTCTATTATTTTAGTTATGTAACATTTCCTTCGATTTAGTAATATATCGTAAGGACAGATAAACGACGGCGTAGGCCGTTGGAAAATATACCGGATTGATAATTAACAGCCGAGCTGTTAGAGGTGTGCGAGGTCACGTGACCCCACCTCTACGGACCTCTACGTAACTACGTCAGATATCTTATGCTGAACTTAATTTCCCTTAACGTGTAAGTGAGAAATCTTTAAAACTTCAAATAAAACGCGGATATCCTTATTATGTTATCAATAAAATCTTACGGTGTTTGTTTCCGATTTAAAACGTCGATTTATACAAATATTTTAATATGGGATAGAATAGCTTTGAAGTATGTAAAAATATACTTAAGGTAGATATTAGATAGATGAATGACAAATATATCTTCGCAAGCGAATTTAAAAGTTAATTTACAAATTTGCAGCTGCGTTCAGAAACCGTTCAATAGAAATCATTCGGGTGTCGATTATATACAAAATTATAATAAATTATTAATGAGTAAGTCTGCGTTAAGAAAGAGTTTTCATATTTGCATTGCTAGAAACATAAAGTGTTACTTTCCAAAATTGACTTTGAGTTATGGCAACACTGTTTACACGGACACAATATATTAGTTGTATTATGGATACTAAATTCAATTAAATAACTTTAGTAACAAAAACGTTTCTTTTTACGGTTTGTATAATATTAAAATTTGGTAAAGTCATTCAAAAGAAGGGATCTCTGGTATTATCATCAAATTCATTAAATCATACTTCATACTTATCTTACTAATATTATAAATGTGAAAGTTTAGATGGATGGATGGATAGATGGATGTTTGTTAGAGTTTGTAGCCTAAACGGCTGAACGGATTTCGATGAAATTTGGCATAGATTTAGAAGATAATCTGGAAGAACACATAGGCTATTCACTTTTGTTTTTTTCAATCCCACGCGGACGGAGTCGTGGGCGAAAGCTAGTTATATTATAAATGTGAAAGTTTAGATGGATGTATTGATGGATGGATGTTTGTTAGAGTTTGTAGTCACTGCTGATCGGATCTAAATGAAATTTGGCAGAGATGTAGAGGATAGTCTCAAAGAACACATAGGCTACTTGGTTTTGTTTTTTTTAATACCACGCGGACGTAGTCGCGGGCGATAGCTGGTTGTATCATAATATACACAATATCGTTGTTCTAAATAAAGATGTCAAACTCTTATGATTAAGATCATTAGAGTTTGACATCATCATCACATCTGATTAAAATTAAGGAAATTCATTTACTATATTTTTGCTTTTAATGTGCAATTCTTCTTCGTTAATAAGTGTATTCCGTCTAATATAACTAAAATAACATACAAATATCATTACCCGCTGTTATCCTGGGTCACTATGGGTCAAAAATCTACTTTTTCATATCAATTTACATACGTACGTGTTTCTTATTTATCACAATCGCGGAGAAATTGGACAGTGCGTGTAAAATGTTTATCGTTTTTGCGTAATCCAACTTATTTGATTATTGGTAAGGTCGTGAACCTATTGTTTCATGATGTTATGAGTATTGAAATATTACATAACAAATTAAACAATGGCAATTGAAAAACAAGCAAATAAACTATAAATAACGGTTAATTAACTTTACGAAATTATATTTATTTAAGCTGGCCACGACCGAAGCCAGTTTTGCGTTCGAAATGTATAATTTTGCTCTTCAAAAGAGAAACGAAAGGACATTTTGCTTTCATCCTTCCGTGTGCAGCGTTCTATTAGATAAACAAAAGAAATATATGGAAGTCGAAGACATCCAATGGCATTTGAGCTCTGCAGGACCACCAAGTTGAGCATCGAGCGCTGAGTTGAGCATTGAATGTTGAGTGTTGAGTACTGAGCACTGAGCGTTGAGCGGCGACCGAAGCCGACCGAACGCGCTCGCGCAGGCAGCCGAGGCGTCGCGGTCGCGGCGAGGTCGCAGCGCGGGAAACGCGTCACAAGGTGAGCTCTTTTCCCGCCATCGTTAGGGTTACCACTCTGTAAATGTACAAAAATTTACTCTATGTATTTATTTACGAAATCGAACTTATAGTGTAGTTTATAACTTCAATAGGTTAGTTCCCAACCCCTTCCTATTGATAACCGATAGTATTTGCCACTTGTTACAACTATCCAATTGCGTGGTTTGTAGCACACTTTCTTAAACTCTAAAAATGTTAAAGTAAACTTTTAAAAACAAGTTGAAATTATATTAATAGTTAAATTATGAGGATTCGTTGAGGTAATGGTAACCCTATTGACGCAGTGACTTTGTATTGTTGCCATTTTTAATTAAAAGTCAAGATGGAGTAGCATTTTATTGTTAAATAAGCGTATATTCTTTGTAAAAGTTTGTGTGCGAACTTTACAGGGATTGATACGGACAGACAGACGGACAATTTATGTCAATGTCATGACATTCAATGAGTGTACACAAATAATTTGCGAGCCACCATAAATTGCGATCTCAATTTTAACCTTGGTGTTAACTGTAATAAATTGAAAAATAACATAAATGCAAATTTGAAAACTTAACAAAATTACCCTTTAAGTGCTTGCAATGTATAAACGTAATAAATCTTACTAATATTATAAATGCAAAAGCTTAGATTAATGGATGGGTTTATAAGAATTTGTAGTCTAACGGCTGAACGGATCACGATGAAAGGCATAGATGTAGAGCAGTCAGTTCTACGCGGGCGAAGTCCGGGTCGAAAGCTAGTAATAGTTGTTCTACACTACGCATAAAGATACAACGTATGTCAGTCAATATAATAAAAGTTTATATTCACCTTCTGTAAGGTCTACTGGTCTTAGACCAGGAAGCGAACTATGGCCGTGATTATTTAAATTTAAACGTTTGCAATTCGATGAAATGTTAAATATAACTAGTTAATTATTTTGTAATGCTAATTTGAAACGTTTGGCTTATTAATGTCCAATTCATGGTCGAATTCGACAGCGGTAATTTTAACAATTACAATACGTGATCTAATGTTTTGAAGGTTCAGTGGTTTGTCGACTGGATCGTAATAAACAATATAGGTAAGTTCGATTATAAAAATAACCTCAAATGATGCATTTTAATTAATTTAAATAAATAAATCTTAAATGATAAGCTACCAAATATCAAGTCAATTTTGAATTTTGTTGTCGAAAATTGAACGCTAATAAGATGAAAAAAACTAGAATAAACAAAGAGCAATTATTATCTTATTAAATTACAAATTTCAGGCTACGAACATCTTTTTAATTTGCCAGAAAATTACTTAAGAAACTGTAATGTAAAAGATTAAGATAATTTTAATTCAAGTAAAGTATACATTGAAAAAACAATAAAAGCTTAAATAGCAGAGCGGCCTCACATTTGGTGCGCAAGGTCTGCACACTTCAGACCTCAATGCCAACTCCGAGCCCGGAAGTGACCCCAGAGTGGCCATAGTGGCCAGTAAGATTAAATTATTTCTTGTTATTCTTAAATTCACATTCAATTCCGTTATTCGGAATTATCCGTGTTATTGCGGCAATTAAACGATTTATTACTTAATTACAAAAAGTAAACTTATAAGTAAAGTCGTGTTTAAAAGTTCTTTCTTAACTTTAAGATTTTTCCTAAGCTTTAATTTCGGTAGCAAACTTCTAGTTTAAGAGCGCGCGCACACCTTTTATTAAACTATCGCACAACTGTTTAGTCGCGCTTTGATTCCTATGAGCTTTTTAGTTGTGCAACTAAACAGTTGCATTGTCTGCGAAACAATCGAAAATCGTGCAACAGTTGTGCGATAGCTTAGTATGCGTCCGCTCTTAGTTTACGTCCAGTAATTTTCATATTAGTAATTGAGGGATTCCCTTAATATAGATGTTGTTTACTAAATATACACTAAGGGGGACTTACATTCTGATGGAAAGCTAGTACTGTACACGTGTGACTAACGGAGTAAAAGAAAGTTTATCGCTCCTAAGTCTTCACACAAGGCCACGGATCAGCAAAGGTTTGTGACCGAAGGTCGCCGGCTCCCAGCATTGAATGAACTTTGACAGACCTCGACAACTTGTTACTAAGGACCTTTGTTAATCGAACCTTCAATATTTAATACTTTTCAATTATTTTTATTGGCAGCAAATTCGCTTTCAATTAATTTAATTTGGAATACAATAAGCGAACTGAAAAATTATAATTTGACTACAATGGAAAAATAAATAGCTTCACAATATTTTGAATACCTATTTGACTTACTACCTTGTTAAGTAGAAGAATAGCGACCATAAAGAAAGACATATTATTTTTATGTCTGCAACTCGGCATATAAAAGAAATATAACACTATTTATTGCCCAAGAAAAATACAAAAAACAAAAAAATAACAACAAAACTTTACACAACTTAAAAAAAATCAGTTCTCGGCCAAAAGGATAAGGCCCAGCTGATGCGGCCTCCTGCTTGACCTTGAAGGCCGCGCTGGTTTTCAGCCTCCCCTTAACTACTAATGCATGGTTCAATTTATTCAGGGGGCACTTGAGACATAAGCGCTCATGTGTATTCATATGTGTGTGTGTGTGTGTGTATGCGAGTGCGTGTGTGTGTGTTTATATTTATATTTATATTAAGCCGTACATTTTACGACAGCACAGGGGAGATGAAGTGAGTTTGCGATGTGCGTATTCGGTGCAACATTGCCATAGACAAGGGGCGGGTTGCGGATTGCGGCGGCTCGGCGAATTCGTACCGGTGTAAACGCACACCGCAACCGCAACACCTATGTATAAAGCTAACATTTCTCCTTCACACGCATAGTGATGGGAAACAACTTTATACTTAAAATAATAACATGATAGTTAAGTAAAAAAAAACATAAAAATTCTATTAATAGGAAAAGACCAAGTGTAATTAAGGAGAAAGTGCGTCGTATCTGGACCTCAAGATAGTACAAGAGTGAGAAGACTGGAAATAGCTTCAACAACCAAAACGAACTTAGTTCTTAAGTACATATAATTTCACCTTAGAAAGTATCTACGGTTAATTTAAATCTTTTTTTTTAAACTACACAACACAAAAGTGTTAAAACAGATGTGTAACTATTATGTAGACAATCAAACTTTATAATTGCATCGCAACAGACACGAGCGCTTTCCCTTTCGGTCGTTCACATGCACGCATGCGCGAGTCGCACGTCACGTCGCACGCACCACTCTATGGTGAATTAAAAAATATGATTGGACTATGATAAAACAATAACTTTTATCCTACAGCATCTTATACATCTCACAAATATACTAAACAGCTGTTCGCGTGCGGATTCATCCGCGTGAAATTATAAAAACTTTATTTTATTGTTTATATTTGTCAAATTATCAATAGCAAATGTCAAAATGACATAACATGACATGACAAACCTTAGCAATCTTTATTTCTTGATGTTGGCAGCAACTTGTGGTCTCTTTCCCACATTAGGGTTTTTATCCAAAATATTTACCACCTAAGTTTAATGGCGTAAAAATATATAGCCTAAAGCGTGACGTAAGTGCACGGCTTTTTATTTAAAAAGAATTATTCAAAAATATTCTGTAATTGCTGACATCTTAGGCAACAAAGAAGTGTGTGTTTACCCTTTATTATATAGAAGAGAGAAGAGAAGAAGAGAAGAGAAGATAAAAGATAATAAAGATAAAGATAAAGATAAAGATAATAGTATAGATTAGCGTTCGCCCTTGACTCCGTCCGCGTGGAAATAGAAAAAAACAAAAGTAGCATGTGGTTTTCTAGACTATCTCTACATCTATGACAATCATCGAGATCCATTCAGCTGTTTAAGCTATCCATCCATCTAAATTTCACATTTATAATATTATCTAAATAAGATTTACTACTAAATGTTAATCTATAAATATCTACTGATTTTTTCTTATCTTAAGGACTTAAAACATTATTCTATTTGTGTTTAATTCTTTAACATTTCAGACAAAATGATTATTTAATATTGGCAATTATAGTATATTGGCTTTATCAGTAAAGGTAAGGTCGTGTCCACACTGCAAATGTCACAAGTAAGGAAACTGAAATGCTCACTCGTTGCTTTTAAACTACGTTTTCGTTTTATATCAAAAAGCTTTTAGCAAAAGGCAAATAATAACAGTACAAAAAAACAGCGTTAAATACAGTGATCTGAAATACATAATGTTTTCATACACTTAATTGAAGGCATTCTACCATTTTCTACTTTTGGAGCAAAATAATTGTGCAAGTCTACTTGGAACCTCACTAGAGTTCAAGAATTAGAAAAAATACTTGTAATCTACAAAAATTGAGTAGAATTAAATAAAAATGAGTGTTTGTTAAAGCTAATTTATTTAATTTAAACCTACAAGCTCTACCATAAGAAATGTAAATCAACTATTACTATAAAATGCCCACAAAATAAACTTAAAGGTTAGGGTTTTGTGAAACTTATAGATGCATAGATCTCGCGAGATATCAGGGCCCTTTCCCCTCACTACGGCTTACGTAAGGCCGCAATTTCTATTGCAACAATAATTTCCTTCGTAATCCATAATGCATTATGTGACGCACAATCGTCACTTATAACCTATACATTAATTTCACATAAATCCATACATAAATCGTGGAGATAGCTCGTTTTAAATCAGTTTTAACGTCATCTTAGACACAATTAAATGGTAAAAGGCTAACTCTATTCGACAAAGGACTACAGTATAAATCAATAATGATTTGTAGTTCACGTAATTTTCAAAGCTTTATCGATATTAAATGTATAATTCTTAGACAAAATTCTTATGAAACATTTCATCGAAACATTCGAGATAGTTCATTTTTTAAATACAATAATTAACAACGCTTGCTGTCGTTTAGGAAAATCTTTTCTTGAAAGCAGCAAATCTTAAATTGACAGAGTCCGTGCGTACTATCCTCCTTCGATTAAAGGTAACGCATCTATAATTGTGAATGTTTATGGGCAGCCGTCGCTCAGCTATTGACGAATTTAGGTGGCCGCTTGCTTGTTTGCCACCTTATAATATAAAACAATTAGAAAGACATCCGAGGAATCGATCCGAGCACAGCTGGGCCGTAAAATTATCATAAAGATAAAGCAATGCATATTGGCTATTTGTAAACGACAATGTGCAGCTTAAAATGGCATTCTCTTACGTAAGCAGGACTGTGGACTATGGGCACTGGTGAGGGGCTGTGGAGAAGGGTGCGGGGGCCGGGGATGGTGAAAGTAATGCTGCAAGGCATTCTGGCTAAATCTAAGCTTTAGGCTTGCATAGTACATTGTTTACCGGCTAGTTTTATTATTATATAAATTTCAATGAGTCTACAAATTCATTAATTTCTTAAATCTGTTTCAAGCTGCTCTAATCTTAAATTAAGGGTTGGCGCATACTAGTTTTACTAAAGATTTAAAGGCAACAGTTGTCGCGTCATTCCGTCACAATGTCTGACAATTGCGTCAAGTGGTGGGCAATATTTTGACGTAATTGTTACATCGGCTTCCTACACATTGTCCAGTGGCGCTTGCCGTGACTACTGCATTTTCCGCGTCATGATACGCTACAATTAAAACGTCACTTACCTTCTATCATTATTTACATTGTCTTATGAACTACATGTTAAAATTATACTTTTCAATCTCAACTAATTAGTTATTAATATTATAAATGCGAAAGTTTAGATGGATGTTTGTTTGAGTTTGTAGCCTAAACGGCTGAACTGATCTCGATTAAATTTGGCATATATGTAGAGCATAGTCTGGAAGAACACATAGACTTTTGTTTTTTTATTAATTCCACGCCGACAGAGACGTGGGCGAATAGTGTCTTATATTTCGTCTAAACACACCGTTGCCAATCTCTTTGTAAGCAAGATATACAAATGCGAATTAGATCATCCTAAAAATGTAATCTAAAAAGCAACATTTCCTTCCACATTAGTCGCTTTCCACAGCAGATTGCTTGATGGAGTCGTGTTCAATGTTTTCGCCATAGTCAGAAAAAGCGCGGCTAACACACGCACACGTACGTCCGCACAATGACACGGACAGGCGCGTGCGAGCAGCCGAGCTTACATAACACTCAGCGAGAGTGCATTCACTCTGTGCGCCCGCGAGGGACCTGCGGGGGAGGGGACACGCGAGGGACGGGCGGGGGAGGGGACGGAGAAATGCATCGCTGCACCGACGACGTACAATGTGATTTAATGTGGATTAACTTTTTTTAATTACCTGCCGCGATGATTTAACGATGACCATTCTAGGTTTACGTTCGTTGTTTCTGCTTTTTAGTAACATTTATTAGGTTAATTGTTGAGTACGAATATCTTTATTCTAGTCCTATTCACTTGCCTCGCATCTTGCTGTCAATAAGATTACTAAAAGAAAAAAACAAATGTTTAGTCTGAAATCCATCTACTCTATGAGCCAATATCGTCATAAAGGTTCCACAATCAACATGTTTTTAAAACCATTTAACAATCATAGCCCAGTTTTAGTAATGAAAGTCCGCCATTCCCTTTGTATCGCCGTCCGTGGACTGACACAGACGTGGTCGTGAGCCAACACAACGTGAATTAATGGCCGCAGATCTGCTTAGAAAGTCTACCTTTGTTTCTGATACTAAATTATCATCCCCTTCATTTTACAGAACAAATACAAATGAGATACGAAATCGCAGTGCAAAGATGCGATGCGCTGTCGTACGTTAAGGAACTAAACAACATTGTTTTTATTTGATAACATAAAAGGTAAACGAATTTAAAAATAATCAAGTACGTAAACAAAAGAATTAACACGTAAAGTTTGTGTAATGTACGTTGTGCGGACGGAGGCGCGTCCGAAGCTTAGTTTCCATAAGAAAGTCTGCCGAAGACCGCATCGCGCGCTTCCGCGTTCTGTGCGGCACGCCGCGCAGCGATTGTTTTGCCGCCATTTTTTACATTTATTTTTTTAATTTGTTTAGGCTATGATTTTTTAAACGTAGAGCCAAATTTTTATAAATTCTCTGAAATTATTATTATAAATTAATACATTTTACCGTTAAAAAAATTAAAAGCTATATAATACGATACCTAATATTATTTGTCTCTCGACTATGAATACTCAAGATTAATCCTACAATTAATTATTTATTTGCAATACATTAATTTGCAATAATATTGTAGACATGTAGTTCCTTACCAATGTTTTATTCAATGAGATTTATAAATATACAAATCTATAGAGATTACTATTAACAATAATAACATATCGTTTTCGTTGCTTAGCAACTATACAACAGCCCACCTAGATGCATTGTTCGTGTCAAGAGAGACCTAACAAAGGCGTACCTAGGCTAGGTTGTGAATAAATCTATGAATTTACTTTCATTTCGTGCACAGGTCGGCGATCGGATCGCGAGGACCTTTCTCCAGCGGCGGAGCTTTCCAGCATCAGGCTGCAGTTGCAAAGCGCAGCGCACGCGCAGCTCACCGCTGTGTGCGTGCACTGTACGCGATACACACACTAACACACACTCACTTTCACTTGGCGAACTATTCCTAGGCTTGTTTCACATTGTTGTGGTTTAATTTTCTAATGCTAATGCGTTAGTTTTTTTATACCTCAATGTTTTATACGTATTCTTGATTTCAAATTATTGTATTTAAAACCTTAATGGTTTAATTTATTTCAATGAAAATTGAAATTTGTTTTTAGAATTAAATATAATTACTATGCAAAATAATATTGTCAAGTTTTTTCGTCTAGTTCATGAAATTTTAAAAAAGATCGAAGTATATTTAAAATAATGTTTACATATAAAATTAAATCTATTGTTAAACTAATACACCTCCTAGACAAATGTCGAATGTGTACACGGCCTAGGATATCTATTAGGAGAGTGCGCGTGTGTGTGTGTTCCGCAGCTGTGTGCGTGTAGTGCATCACGTTATATCACATAGAGATGAAATTATTACGTCACAATACATTCATCGTAATATAATGTAATTGTATAATAGAAATAAATGGATTTATGAAATGTAAGCGACAAGTTCTAAGTTTTTATTTTGTAAAAGTATTTCCGCGAATTATTTATAATGTGAACTTGTTTTAAGTTTTTTATATAATTATATTTAGTTTTACTGATTTGAGAAAATAATAAAAAGCTTTTGCAATACAATTAAGGAATTTACACTATATTTACTTTTAATTGAATCGAGACCTTGGTTGTTTTCGTTATAAGAATACATTAAAAATATAAATGCCAGCGTCTTTGTCCTCAAATTGGTACAATATCTCTCAGACAATTGAACGACTTTGTTCACAATTTTCGTATTTTATAACTTCCTTAATAAACAGCAACATTAAATTACACGAAACGATTTACATGACTCAACCGAATTACTCTTTTTCAGATCATGAACTGATAAATGAGTGACCACGTTCATATTGGAACAGAATCCAGACAATTCAAAGTTTGACCAGGTTTGTTGCAGAATTATGGAACTATTCTTGGCGTATTAGAAAGTGATGTATAGGTAATGAGGATTTTGAAATTCTTTACTCTTTGAAAACTAAATGGACATTACTTAAGACAGTATTGGGATAAGCTAAAAAGTAATCTTATCTATGCGTACTCTATTTAAACATCCAATGAAAGTATCAGAGCTACAGTGTTTTACATTGAAGTTCCTTATTAATCGTAATAATAACGTGGTTTGGAATAATCAAGCAGCAAGCAAACATTGACTGAAATAAAATCCAGGTTGATGTCCCAAACTTCCAAAAGATATCGTTTAAAGTATAGTATTAAAAATCTTCGTTACCGTTGTTAGATTTCAGTTGCACGTGCAGTAAGACAACTCTATGTGGTGTGGTTGCAGCGGGGGGAGGGGCTGCCGCGGCGGGGAGGGGGAGGGCACAATGCGCCGCAAAGACGTTCGTTGCTCCCGCGCAGGTCATCGACTCTTTCACCGGCGCGGGCGCACGCCACCGACCGCTTTCGATAACTTGTCGATCCGAGCGAGATGGCTTTATGAACATCGCTGTAGGGGAAAAGGGAGATGAATAATAGAAAAAAATTGCTACAATTAATGAAAAATATCGCGTGTGTTCTATAGTTTTTATCGGCTTTTAGCGGCTTTAATGACCAAATGATATCGCTCATCGCATAGACATAGAATGGGATGAACCGCGTTAACAATCTCTTATGCAATGTTGGAAAATTATTTTGCGACCCTTTCATTTAGATTTCCACGTTTCATAAGTAAAGCAAGCAAGTAAATTATTATGAAGATCTCCACTCTTGAACTTGATAAAATAAATTAGGAAATTTATAATTAGATGTAAAGGCTAATATAATAATTCTACTTTTTCCTTGGACGCTGAAATTCCTCAATAAAAGACAAAAATTAAGTTTGTTTCAATTAACTCACCTTTTTCATTCCCTTTAACAACGGAGGCCAGCTTTGTTGATTTCATAAAATTAAAAGTCAAAAAAATTGTAAAAACTATGAGTTGGTAATTTAAAAAAGGTAGAATAAATGTTGATTTTTTAATTTATTATCTGTGCATTCCATGGGTAATTCTACATACGTTTTTGTTGCAGTGGTAATTTCTCTTGACTTTTGCACGCGAAAAAAGTAATTTTACACCAGCTTTCCATTACGCGGTTAGGAGTTAATTTAAAGTTGAAACGATTAGCTTTTTTCAATCGTTTTTTATATTTCAAGTTTAATCGTAATAGAACACGCGAATAGACGTCAATTGTTTTTAATTAAAAAATATATATCGCTTCCTTATTTAAACTGTAGTAGCTTTCGCCTGCGACTCCGTTCGCGTGGAATTAATAAAACAAAAGCAAATAGCCTATGTGTTCTTCCAGATTATCCTCTACATCTATGCGAAATTTCATCAAGATCCGTTCAGCCGTTTAGGCTACAAACTCTAACAAACATCCATCCATCTAAACTTTCGCATTTATAATATTAGTATGATTATTTCTATCAGGCAACGAACAAATGTTCATAAATCGTGACAAACATTGTAAGTATAGCCTGACCTGAAATATAAAATTTTCATCATATTGCTGAAAAAATTCAAACTGATTTCTTTGCGTTAGAAATTAATAAAATAGAGATGCCGAATGAAGTGCTCCCAGGACACCAGGAGAGGATTCTTATGTGCTTGGTAACCTTACCAAGTTAAGTAACATTATTAAAAGTAAAAATATGAGAAATTGGAAGTGTTTAAATAGCTACATAATATTAAATCGTAATCTGTAAACACATATTTGTATACTTAATTTGTTTAAAATGAAATAAATTTATGTGATATGTGATCAATATATTTGATATCTTTTTAATTTCTTAAATAATCTCAACGCTAAAAATTTGTTAGTCACATCGTTACAGATTAAAAACGATAAACCGCGTATAATCTGTAGATTGGATAGTGCAGCGCAGCGTCGCGCGCTCCTTTCACTTTTGGCGCGCGCGTCGCGTGACAGAAAGTGACAGTGAAGCGATGACGTGCCGCCTGCCGCCATGACGCTATCGACTGCCAGAAATAATGCTATATCGTAAAGAAAAATAATTCAGAAATATTGTAAATCCTAGTTATCGTTAAAGAGCATATATATATAAGTAGTATGGTCTATTCTTCAAAGAGTAGACAGCCAAAAATCATTGCTTTTTATATTCAGCCAGCATTAAGCAAAAAAAAAAGTTAACCGCATAAAGATGAGAATTCTATCTTTTCATTATCGACCTTTACAACAACAAAAGTAATATATCTTATTAACTCCATCGAGGCCGAATAATTGCAGACAAAAAATAACTATTCGACATAGCACGCACTTGCTGATCTCAACACACGCACTTGCCGCGTGACGCTACATTAAAAAATGCAAGCAGTACTAAAATTATTTATGCGTATGCCTTCTAATATAGATAGCAAGCAATAAATTGTTACAAATCTAGATTAACTTTAAAAAAAAACTGGATACACATAAAGTTAGAGTTGGACATGAAAATTATCTGTAAACATTTATAATATTCAGTAGCAAATAATTGCCATGGCTACATGTATGGGTGTCAAACTAAACTTGTTGCCTAGTTTTTTTCGGTTTCAGTTTGGTTTCTACTGTATTACTATCGGTGCAATCAGGGAAGCGGGCGGTGTTCAAACTCAAAAGCTACAGTCGTTTGACCCTTTCGTACACATTGCGACGACTTGTGACGACGAAACAACAACCAATAGAACACAGCTTTTAAATATGTTTATATGAAAAAAACTATATCAGTTTACTTGCTTTTTACTAATATGCGCAACTTACTGCTACTTTATTCGTTATTTTGTAAGAAATGACGGAGTTTGTCTCGCTGCAAAGAACAAGACAATTTTTCTGTAAGCGTATCTGCGGATTCCGGTGAAATTCATTGAAATTCCGATTGATACGGTTGTCCTCGTATTCTGATCAGCGTCAGATGTCATTCGTATGACATATTCCCATCATGACATCAGGCACAAGCTTTCCCCGCTGTCTACTGCCGACTGCCGACTTTACTTCATTTGTTATTGTGATACAAACACATTATGCTTACTAACGAACTTTATATTTCAAACAATTTAATATTCTTCACAATTCCATTGTCTGATGACAAATATAATTTTTACTCATGTAAAAGCCATGTAATACCTCAAGGTTAGTACATAACAGTTACCTTTTATAAAAGCAATTTCATTTAGCACAACCAAATGTAAGCATAGTATTAGACAATAGAAAGTAATAGTTATTGTGATATGTGATCAATATATTTGATATCTTTTTAATTTCTTGAATAATCTCAACGCTAAAAATTTGTTAGTCACATCGTTACAGATTAAAAACGATAAACCGCGTATAATCTGTAGATTGGATAGTGCAGCGCAGCGTCGCGCGCTCCTTTCACTTTTGGCGCGCGCGTCGCGTGACAGAAAGTGACAGTGAAGCGATGACGTGCCGCCTGCCGCCATGACGCTATCGACTGCCAGAAATAATGCTATATCGTAAAGAAAAATAATTCAGAAATATTGTAAATCCTAGATATCGTTAAAGAGCATCTCTATTTTAGTTTAGGTTTTTAGTTTAAAAACAATATATGATAGAGATAACTGACTTCTAACTTCTAAATTCAACATTTACCTTCAAATTAGGCAATTATTTTCCAAGCCATAAAACACTTACGGATTAAGATTAGCTCTTACTAAGGTTAAAATAACAATAGGATTGAATACAATGTTACGAAATTTCAAAGTTCCCTTGAAAGCTAACAAAAGATTAATAAAGCGTTGAAGCGATCCAAAAAAGAGATCTCAAAAAATAAAAATTTACTCGATACCGAGTTTCTTTTTCAGAGCGAGATTGAGGTCAAGCGCTCACCCATGTTAGAGCCAGATCTTTCATTACTTTCAATTTTAATGCTAAAACGAAACGTTACGCCGAAAATAAATTTGAAGTGGACGATAGCGAACGCTTGTTCAAAAGCCAAGAGTCCATACACTAAGGTGTGTATAAAAATGAATATAATATTACAATGTTATGTTTCAGAGCTTGTAAGTTTAAAAAAAACTTTGAAGACATTTCAAATTCCGTTAATTTCGAAAGATTAAAGTTTCCAAGTAAACATCAGGCATTTTTTATTGAGGATGTTTCACAGTCCTTGTTAGTCAGAAAGAAATTATTCTTCTTCCCTTACGTGACAGAAATTGGCTTAATGCTTTAAATGGTGGTAAGATCATATCATAATAGACATTACTCCTAGACTAAACAATTATTAAAATACTGTTTTACCTAATTCTAATTTTCCTCCACAATGATATGTAATCAAAAAATTTAAACGCGCGTTTAAAAACGTTGGCCTAGAAAAAATCCTATTCGAAGGCAACTTTAGCCATTCGTCATAACATCGAATGGCATTCGCGAAACGTTTAGAAACTTTGTTTTATAATTGCATGTATCGCTCGGACACGCGCACCACGCAGCGATACGTGCGGTGCGGCTGCGGTGCGGCTGCGGCGCGGACGCGGCGGCGTGCGGCCCGCCGACCTCCGTTGGCGGCCATCGCAGCGCCCGCGACCGTCGCTCTGCTATGTATTTATTTAATTTATAATTCACGTGGCCCACAACACGAGAGCTTGTCAAATATGTTTAATACTTATTTTAATTCAAGTATGCATATGTAATGACGTAATCGTGATTGTCAGCGCCTCTTAAAAAAACGTTTATTTTCAAAATGGCGGCCTATAAATTGAATTAACTCGTAAACTTCCACCTTGCACTACAATCTCTGACAATGAAAATTATCTACGTTGTTATACGTGTGATTCGTTAACGTTTTAAGTTAATCCAACAATTGTAAGGTCACGGATCGTTACATTGTTTTTAAATAATCGTTACTCCCCGCGCCGCTCGCGGCTCACGGCGAGAGCCAATACCTCACAGCACAAGAGCACAAGGTCAACAACCAACGATAACCTTGACTATATTTTAACAGAAAAAAACTTTGAGCATCACGCGAACTAAAATAATAATATTTTTAACATTGCCTTCGTGGAACTTCGAAACATCCGTTGCACAAATAATGATGCAGTCTGGTTCAGCTTTTAGCACGAAGGTCGCACTCCATCAATATTTATAACTATTTAAGGCCGATTTATGTGACCTAAATAAACGAACAAATTTGAAAACGGCGCGAAAAATTAAAAGTAGTGCGCGGGACGGCAAGATGGCGGATCGTTGCGCAAATGTGCGAACGCAAAGTTTTACTCGGTGTATTATTTATTGATTGTTGAAAAACAATGGCGGGCAGTCGGTGTCGGCGTCGCTGGCAGTGAGTCAGTGGGTCAAGGGTGCGCTGGCCTAGTTACGCAGCCCCGCGCGCCCAAATTCGCGGCTTTACCAGTTGCTAACCTCTCCGACTCGCACACCGACATCGCGTAGAGAGGGGCCATGGTACTATCAATTCATTAATCAACCTGCGTTTTTAGTTTATTTTACAGTTGAAAAAAATAAATAATACTACTATGTAAATTATTTAATATTTTTCAATTTCCGAATCATTTATAAATATAGAACTTAACTAAAATAAATCCAAAAATATCAGTGTCTCATTCACACTGTAATTACAATTAACCTTGATCAAACACGATGGCGTCACCTCGTAATATCGGAGCAACTATCAAAACAATAATAAAAATACAAAGTTTCGAGGAATTTTCCATTTAGATACAAAATAGGAAGAACAAATGTTATCAGACAGTCGGCAATGTCACATCACTAGTGTAGGCTACACTAGCGCTAGCGCGGCATTGGACAGCTCTTACGTAAGCCAAGTTTAAGGCTGCTTAGTTTTTGAGCGACCGCGGACAAGTGTCCGTACAGTTGACTGTGAGTGTTACACCCACATTACGTGCCACACTCAGGGCCATGCGATCATTATTATAAGAATTAATAATAATTAATATGACAAACTGACCCATAAATTACACAAATTCAATTCACATCTTGCTTTCAGACACTAAAACAGCGACGATCACAGCGTCATTAGTTTCACGTAGTTCGGGACTAACTGTATTATTAAAGTATTGTGTGGTCACCCTATGTGCACGTAGGTGCTCACCCCGCTGCGGCGGATCTACCAAGGCCATCAAAGTTTTATGGCACTTTGACACTTGAAATTCAAAGACTCATTCTATAGTCCCATAAAATTATCGTGCTTGCTGAGTAGCGCTGTTATCGCGGTTCTGTCTTAGTATGTGGGCATAGAATATGACACACAGAACATGACAAGACGGTTTCACTTTAGCCCACCTGGCCAGATAACTTTGTTGCACCATAAACAATTTATTTTCAAGTATGCTATATATTAGTATTATCCATAAATCTAATATTAAAAAGGCAAAAGTTAAGATGGATGGATAGATGCTGGTTGGTATCTCCAAGAACGGCTCAACGGACCAGATAGTATGGAAGAACACAGGCTGTTTACTTTTGTTTTTATTAATTCCCGCGCGGACGGACTCGTGGACATAAGCTAGTGATAAAATAAATCGAACAAACTGACACGTTAAATTGATGAAATAGGTATTTTTTCTTGTTATCTTGTATATCAAATGATGAAATTTAAATGTTAGTAAATCCATTAGTTTTTCATTTTTCGAAAGTTGTTGAATATTAATACGAAAAATATAATTAATACATGAGTCGAAGAACAAAAAGTTACGTCGAATATGACGATGCGCAATTGCAAAAACAAGGCAACGCGACGCAAGTGCAGTGGTTATTTAAACAGCTGACGTGTACTTAAAAATTATTGTTAATTAATGCATTATTAAACAAGGTTTTAAAACACAGTAGATAAACACGAATATGTCTATAATTATTGTGTAACAATTTGAATTTTATTAATTCAGTCAATTATTCATACAGTTAAGCAGTCAATGTTGCATTACAATTCTATTTTAAAAAAAAATGCGTAGGTTTGCCTGTATATAATATAATATAATTCACGTATATTTGATACCAGTTTCAATATGACGTATTATTTTAAATTAAACAATGTACTTACTGATCTTCAACTAGCGCCATCTTGTAACGAATAGCTGAACTAAATTTATTTCCATGACAAAGTAATATTGATTCAACAAACCCTAACGAATTCTTTAGTCATGGAAGATTTAGAGAAAATGATACCGGTGCTTTGTGTTGGTCCAAAGGGTTCAGGGAAAACCACTCTGCTGAAGAAACTACAAGAGGCCGAAGGCATTGACTACACGTACAGTCCAGTGCCAACAATTGGAACTAACATCTATGATATTAATTATGTTAACAAACAAGGTAAAAAGCAAATGCTGTCTATCAGAGAAATCGGCGGAGAGATGGTAACATTGTGGAATAATTACCTAGAAGGCGTTGAAAAGGTAAATAAAAACTACAAAATATTGACAACATATTAAGCGTAGTATTTTGAAGCAAATTTCACATCGCCTAACGTTTTATTGAGTTGATTTACTAAAGCATAGTCACCTATTCTCTTGCAGGTGATATTCGTGGTGGACACGTCAAATTTGTGTCAAATATCAGAGGCTGCCGTGATGCTCTACACTCTACTGGCCGAACCGAAGCTTCGCAGATCAAAGGTTTTTTTTACTATTAGTTAAATCATATTTTCCTTATACAAAAATTCTAAAGAAATATATGTCAGTTTATTCTAGTGCTAAGCAAGATGGACGCGGCGTATCGTCAGATGAGAAACGAAGCATTATTAATGCTACAGCATTCGCGACTTTGTTCAGAGCTGCCCAATGCGCCAGCGCTGCTCGAGGCTTCGCCGCTTACCAACATCGGAATAGACGCGTTACGAACCTTCCTAGGAGACGCCAGAAAACTAGAGTAGTTTTCGTGTCAAGGGACAAACAAACACGATTAGTTGGTCGCATGTCACTTTGTAAATGCATGCTTAAGGCCGATGTCAGCCGGAGGGGTTTTACCAAATTCATTACAATAAAAGGGCTTGGCGTTCATTCGAAAGTGTTATAAAGCGCAAGCAACATACATATGTAGATTAGATGAGAATCCTTGATATATATTGATGTAATTTTCATGACTTAAAATAAACTACTTTGCAATGTGTTTGTTTTATTATTGTCCCTTTTGTCGTACTGCATTATAGGTATACACACATGATAAGTTACGGAATATATTGTATATTATTATTTATTTAACATAAACAAAATCTTAATCGAATTGAGATATTTCTACAGTAGAAATTTTAAGGTTTAATTTCATGTATAAAACGAATAACAGAGTTTATATTGTATTGCGTATACAAATATAACAGGCGCTTTAAAAACAAAATAAATTGCAAATGTAGCTATAGCTATATTGGCTAAGCCGAGTCTAACGTACGTGTACATTAAAATACGTCAAAAATCACTGATTTGGTATGATTAACGAAAATTAAATTAAAAAAAAAAGAAAAGAAATTTTAAATTAATATTTGTTTTCCCAAGTGGTTGACACTTTTGGCTGTATGCCCAAACTTTTGCTTCCGCTCCGTTTAAGAAAAGAATTCAAAAAATAAACATTGTCAATTCTCTTTTGCTTTCAAGTATTATTTTATTAAACTTTAACATATTTTTATTTTAAAACCGGATTCGTAACAATCGAAACTATAATTATTAAATAAAGCCATGGATATTACAAAATTATGTCGAAGCTGCATGAAAGAAGTCGCGTCTTGGGAAAAGGAGAATTTCGATTTGCGAGTTGTGGAAATGTTTTGTTTTTGTACAAATGTTGAGGTATTTATAAAGTGCATTACTTAATAAAACTATAATAAATATGTACATATAATTCGTACCATAAATCTCCATTTCTTACAAATTCTTAAGTTAATGCTTAATAAATTAAGACGAATAAATTCCAAATGAAATGAATAATAATACATTTGAAGAAATATTTTTTTTTAACATTATAGATTAATGACGAAGACAAACTACCAAAACAATTCTGCTATGACTGTGTAATAAAAATTGAATCCTCATACACATTTATTAAGGAGGCTCAAAATGTGAATGTTACTTTAAAAAACATAGCATCAAGAAGAGAAACAAGTATTATTGTGGAATTAGAAAACTGTATTAGGCTGACAGAGGTTCAATCTGCTCCAAAACACCATCTTAAACTAACTCTGCCCGATTATAAACTTTGTAGCACTATTGAGAACTTTGAGGAACCAATATTATTGAATAATATAAATGAATCTCCTAATTTTACTACGGACAATATTCCTGTTGATCCAATAACTGATTGTTTAAACAATCCACTTGACACAAATACAATAAAACATATCAAAGGCGTTGAAAACTGTGCGAAGAAAAATGTTTGTACTATATGCAAAAAAGGTTTTATATCTAAAGTATGGTTCGCCAAACATATGGAAAAGGAACATTCAGGTCAAAAGTATAGCTGTCCACATTGCAGTAAAAGTATGTATTACTGTTTATTTGTAATTTAACAGAAATAAAACAAATAAAAGTAGTAAAATGCTCTGAATTGAATTGAAAAACATGTGTTTTATAAAATGTATTTGTAAGAAAATAAGATAAAAACGAATCCGGAATGGCTTAACTCACATATGATTGTCAGCTAACAGATTTTGTATCTGTTAATTGTAACTCTTTTTATTTTTTTTAGCATTCAGTAGAGCATCTCAATTGACATATCATTCTGCAACACACTCGGACGAGCGGAAATTTGGCTGCACTTTATGCAGTAAAAGGTTCAAGAGACGCAAACAATTGACTGTTCACTTACGGTCACATTCCGATGAGAGACCATACTCTTGTGATAAATGTCAAAAGAGGTAAACCCTATTTCAACATGTATTATCCACAGTTAGATTATAAAAATTTAATATTTTCTTGGCAATGTCTAGGTGATAATATTTGTATTAATTATTTTTTTTTAGGTTCAAACTAAAAAGTATATTAAAGTGTCATATGAAGGTTCACGATGGGCGCAAGCAATATCTGTGCAGCTACTGTGGATGGGCATTTGCACAAGGTAAGTAATTATATTTTATTTGCCACTAAACATGTAAAATAATTTGCAAAGAAAAGTGTATGTAGGTGATGACATTGGTAATTCTAAAATCATACTGTTGCCTTTTATATCCATATGTACTTTTATTGATTCTTAAATAATATTGACATAATGTACACTCTGTTGATATAGGGTGATCTCTAACTTAGGTTAGGCTGTGAGCCTCTCATTGGGGATGTATAGTGAGGTGGTGATGATGATGACACTATATCATATAGTGTTCACATCAAGTGACTAATGATGGAATACTGAAATTTAAAAAGTTTAAATTCTATTATAAGATCCCAAATTGTTTATTTAGTATGTTTTCCAGCGGGTAATTTGTCAGTGCACGTGCG
The DNA here is from genome assembly GCA_029286645.1 of Papilio protenor. NCBI lineage: Eukaryota > Metazoa > Arthropoda > Insecta > Lepidoptera > Papilionidae > Papilio > Papilio protenor. The sequence continues at coordinate 7,062,346 of JAGSMZ010000006.1, read as the reverse complement.
GCGGCACACGGGCGCGCGGCCGCACGCGTGCGCGCAGTGCGGCTACAGGGCGGCGGCGCGCGCGGCGCTGCGCAGACACGCGCGCACGCACCGCCCCGCGCCGCCCTCGCCCGCCCCCGCGCTGCTCTGCGCGCACTGCTCGCAGCGCTGCAAGGACTCCAGTGCCTTGGTAAGTACACCCTAGATTCTTTTTTATAATTTCAGTGCAGAGGTACTAAACCTTTACATGTATTTTTTAAAGAAAATGTTTAATACGCTCATAAACGTGCTGTGCAATCAAATAATTATGATTTTGTAATTATTGGACACATTTCATAGCATGGTAATGTATAATGAATTTTGTTATGAGGGATGTGCCCAATCATATGCCAATGGTTCGCCACCTCCGCCTTAGTGTATTATAATATAAATACTTGTGGCTTTGTTTAGCAAAATGATGGGTTACTTGTGTTACTAATTTCTGACTATGCCCACCATCTGATTTTCCAAGCGATGTATTTGCAAGTTTGCTTAATATGAGGTTATAAGATAACGGGTATGTGTCCAGGCGCGCCACACGCGCACGCACACGGGCGAGCTGCCGTACGCGTGCGGGCGCTGCGCGCGCGCGTTCTCCGACAGCTGGAAGCGCAAGACGCACCTCATGCGCGCGCACGGCCTCGCGCTGCACCGCATCCCGCCGCTGCGCCGCGACGGCACGCCGCTGCAGCCGCACCTGCCCGCGCCCCTGCCCCGCACGCTGCACACCGCTACCACTTAAATGCATATTCTTGCCAAAACTGTTTCAATAAAAATATAGTTTTTATTGAAACCAAGATTTTTTTTATTATTTTTCCCTTAATCTGTGACTCAAAACCTATACTGAAATTTTTATTTTATAATTAAACGAGCCGTTGCTCGCGACTTCGCCCGCGTGAAATTACAAATATAACCTATTACATTCGCCCTTTTTTTCAACCTATTACCAAAAGTATTAACTTGTAGTAATCTACGTAATAACAGAAATCTACCGATGCAAGATTCCAAATTTCTAAGTCCGGTAGCTTGTAAGCTGATTTTTCGGTTACCCTTATTGTTTGTGTTCGCGATATCTTCTAACTATTAGTCCAATTTTAATACTGTAAAGGACAATTTTATTCTACATTAAATTCTCCTGATAACAAACGCATTTATTTGGATAAGGATTAATATTGAAACCTATAAAAGAACGCTGTAAATAGCGTAAGGTTTTTAATTCCCTTTGTACACAAAAAAGTGGTTATTGTAAGACAACCGTTAAAGATAGATATATGCTATCGCGGACTTTTCTGTAGAACTTTTTGAGATCTACAATTCTTTCATACATCATTTTTATATACCTCTAACGGTTTAGGCAGCGTAAGCCGAGAAAAGTTAAAGTTTAGTGAATTTTTAACGCCGGCGTCCAGAAACACGCTGTTTATTAATAGTTCCTGAACATTAGTAATAATAAAATATAGCCTATGTTACTCACAGATAAATTACCTTTCTGATGGTGAAAGAATTTTTAAAATCGGCCCAGTGGTTTTTGAGTTATTTCAATACATACAAAAATACAAAGTTTTCCTCTTTATAATATTAGTATAGATAAAAAATCATGCATTTAAGGGCTAGTCTATTTACTAGCTGTTGCTCGCAACTTTGCGTGATATCTTACTGATATAAATGCGAAAGTTTGGTTGGATGTTTGTTAGAGTTTGTAACCTAAACGGTTGGACGGATCTCGATGAAAGATTGATGAGAATTTGAAGAACACATAGGCTACTATTGTTTTTTTCTAATTTTAGAAATATATAATTAATTAGCTTTCGGCCGCGCGGAATACAAAAACAAATTTGATTAGCCTATATTTTCAGACTATACTCTATATCTATACCGAATTTCATCGAAATCCGTTCAGCCGTTTAGGCTACACTAAACACTAAACTAAACTTTCGCATTTATGAAATTAGTATGATTATGTAGTTTTAAATGATTATTCAAATATATTTAAAAAATGCTATGTTACTAATTTAATAAAGAAAAACTGCAACTGTTTTAGTCATTTAATTTACCAAAGAAAACAATAAATAGATAATTTATGATTTTTATTATTTCTCCCTTTACATGTTTTAACAGAGTAAACAACTAACAATGGTCTATTACAGTTATTTTTAAGTAATTCAGTAAATAACAGACAAGTATATAAAAATTTGATATTTAAAAAGTGATTAATTCAAATGTAACAATCTATTAGCAACTTCTATTTACTTTAAAACGATAAAAAATATTTTTTTAACATGTCAACCAGAATTATAACAAAGATTTTAAGAAATAATTTATAGCTTGCAATGACTTTAAGCCATGAAAAATCTGTCTAGTAAAAAGCTTTTAAAATGTCGTTTTAAACAGTAATTTGTACATTTTGTACAATGTTGGACCACTCCACTTTTGAAGGTACTAAATAAAATGCTGGAGCCACTTTCTGACCGCACGGACATTTGCAACCTGAAACATACAAAAATACATAAAGAAAACATTATATTTTATTTAGATAAAGTATTGTATTGTTTTAACCTTATTTTTACTATATAATTTTTCTTAGGCCCTTTGTACACAAAATTGTTAAGCAAAAAAGTATCGTCGACGCAAGTCGTCTTTCTTCTTAATGTCTACAAATTTACAGAATGTATAGATTTCCTGATAACTTCGGTAACTGACAATAACAACTGTTGATTTTAACGACTGATAATAGTGACGGAAGAATAAAATGTCGACGACGAACGTATCTCAATGACATTGTATTGCGAAAGTTGCGTAGCGACTAAAGTCGCGATGGCGATAGTAGGCGATGTATCGCTTTGTGTACAATGGGCCTTATGTGTTATAGCGTGGCGTTGTGTAGTGTACCCATGATCCAGCTGAAGCTGCCGATCTTGTTGTGGCACTTGGGGCAGTGCAGCTTGCCGTGCGGCTCGCTGCCCACCCCGCGCATCCACGACATCGGCTCCACGAACCACACCAGCCGGCAGCTGCGCTCGTCCCCGCGACACGTTATACTGCTGTCCACCATGTTGCCCTCCGTGTAACCGTCCAACACCTGATAGTAAGCGTGGAAAACTGGATATAAATCTTTCTATCTCGGAACGGGGTACAGTGGGCTAAAATCTCGACATACATAGACATTCAAAGCATTAGATGAAAAATGTCTATGTAAGCCGAGGTTTTAGCCCACTGTACGCCGTTCGTCCCAAGTTTTGTGTCGGAGACCTTGGCGTACAACTTGTAAGAAAAAACACTAACAGACGAATATTGAAATGTTATTTTAGTAAGTAACAGCGTCTTAAATATTAAGGCCATGATGCCAAATTCCTTAAAAATGTTGATGTCTGTGAGATTGTAAGCGGAACTTACAAAGCAAGTGGTTTAAGATTCGTTTCAGTATTCGGCTGTTAGAGGCACTATTTAGATCAATGCATCTCATAATATGTAGATCTATGAGCAACTATCACTTTGCTATTATTGCTTAAAAATGATGAAACTATTTGATAGATTAATGCAACAAGATTAGTATGCCAACAATCACCGTTAATACTGGTAATCATTACCTGACTGGTACCTTCATCAGCATCCTGCGTTTGCGCTGAACAGTTAGAATCACTGGACTCCTCGCTCTCCACCGTCTGGTCCATGATCTGACAGGCCAGAGTCTTCAGTTTCTCTATCAGTAACTGTCCATTCTCCGCACAGTTCAACCCGGTCAGCTTACTCGGTGGTGGTCGTATACCTTTCTTGGCCAATTCCACTCTCACTTGCTTGGGTAAATGCGGTATAATGTTGCTCTGACTGGCCACCACACGTCGACACTTCTTACATCGATATACTATAGGGTCAGGCCGCTCTCGGACCAACCCGGGGTCAGGTTTTATAAGGTCAGCGAATAGTTGTGGAATTATTTTCACTGTAAATTAAATATACTAATTACATTTTATTTTCTAAGTAGAAATGAGGTTCCTTTTGATTTCAATGGTCAACCACATTTGATCAAAGATTTGTCATACAAAATGTATGGAACAGCAAGTACTTGGCATGTTTTTACGTAAGAAGGGGGGAAAACGAGCGACAGGAATTCCAAGGTGATTAACTGATCAACTACCTCTATTGACATCTGTAATACCCAAGAAACTATAGGTGTGTTGCCAGCATATGAAGAAATTGTTTACTTGCTTCTTAAAAGACCATAAGGGCCTGTCCCACCACTGGCTGATAGAGGCTCAGAGAGCTTAAAAATAACGTCACTGTCAGATAAAGGAACAAAATCCGATATTTCCATCACATATTTTACACATTCAATTGTTATCAGACAATTTACAATTTGGTGGGACAGGCCCTAAATCTTTCAGTTTTTGTATTGAGCAAATTATCAATTATTAATAATATTCATAATAAATACCTTGCTTTAATTTCTGTCCTGCCATTTTCAACCTGAACTGCTTGAAGCGTGGATCATCTCTATTAATTCTATATCCCATATGTCCAAACAATTTGAGCTGCGCCACAAAACCAACATTGGGTCCGATGAACCGTCGCTTACTCTTCACAAGTGTGAAGGCATCTTCATAGCATAAGCCATATTTCTCCATTATATATGCTATCACAACAGCGGCTGATCTTGATACACCGAAATAACTGAAAAACGAAAATTTTAATACAAATAATTTTATTAAATTAAATATTATTTTTAGATATATCGATCATATAGCCAAGGTTAATAAATGCAAGCAAAAACCTTTTATAATTATTGAGACATTTTTAACAAAAATATAGATTTCTTATACAATTATATTGACAGTAATTGTCTAATATACTAGATCTGTAATTAACTATATCCATTATCTGTTTAAAATAACTTGTCCACAGTTCAAAGCTGTATATTATGGTATTGAAAAATATTTTTTTAATGCTCACCAATGAACTAAAACATTGCCCCCATTGCTTATGGCTTGTTTTATAAAATCATTTGTCTCTGGTAGTTGACTGATGAGGTCTTCTTTGGGCACATCAGCTACTGTAAAATGGTAAATACATTTTTATTACAAGGATAATACAAAGGCAGGTGTCATTTAGTCTATTCCGAGTATCAAAATAAAATCTTCCGATAATTTCAACAAAATAGCCAAGAAATGGTTATTACAACAAAGAAATGCTTACTAAATATTACCAATGTTAGCAGTCTTTTCAATATTATTATTTTTTTAATTAATATATGGTAAACAAGAAAGCGGCTGCCTGAGTTCACCAAAAAAGTAAATCAACCACCGACATCCACAATTGCAGATATGTTGCCTTTTATTAACAGGGGAAGGGACATGTCTCCTTTTCTGTGTCCCTATCATTAAATTGACTATATGTATATAACTTACGTTTAATGAACTTAAATGTGAGATTAAGTCTGTCCAGTATAGACCTGGGCAGTGGTACCAGGTCTATAGTCAGGATGTGGGAGATCTGCAGCTTCTGTAAGGATTTCTCATCTCGAGCACAAGCCAAATTACCTACAAAGATATTAAATTCGAATTCACTGCTGTACTGTTTAATTTTTTACAGGTGGCGATTAATAATTAAAAATATTATGTCGCTAAATACTTGCCTAAATAAAGGTTGTCGTCTATAAGGTCCACACTGACATCTAGGTTCTCATCTTCTACCCGGCTGTCTATATCCGTCGCATGGATTTCCACTTCTGCTATTTGCTTAGCCATTTATTGCAACAATAAACACACGATATATGAACAAAAAGTGAACATAAACAAAGATGTACCAGCTCCTTACACTACACTGCTTGCTTATAAAATCTTTAAAGTCTAATAGGGGCAAAATATTCAACTAAAGCAAAAAATCAATAATATTTAGTGAGTTAATTTGTTAGCGATGTGACGTCTCAACAATTTTGTTTTTCTTTTGAATATTTACAACAAAATATATGCTGCAATTGACTTTTATTGTTATACAATTATTGATTAAAGTTTTGATTAATCGTGGTTTTGATAAAATATTTTGCCCGCGCAAATTGGCGGAAATTATTTATAATTTTGACAACTGACATTTAAATTTTTTTGACATCAAACGAATGTCATAAATACAGATTATATTTGTAGATAAAACACTAACTTTAATTGTAGATAAAATATATGTCTCTGCAAGTGGAACTGAAATTCATCAACCGTATATTTTCTGAAACAATTTGTATTATTTCTCGATCTTACATAATTTGTGCTTTATTCTTTCTATTCTACGTGTTAACGCCTGACAATTTTTTTCAGCAATATAGTATTCGGTAAATCCACCAGCTAAAACCATTTGTGATTTGCATAAAGCCTTTTTTGTTTCAGATGGTGTTAATAAACATCTTTAAGGGACTTCCCAATTTTTTTTAATCGTATTTGGACAAAGGTAAAGTCCGTCAAGTTAAACCTGCAAACTTCAGATTTGGTGGTATTAGGTAAAAATGTTATTTTCATATTTACATGCCTACTTTCCAACATAAATATTTTACCCCAATAAATAATTAGTTATTGTTTTAAAAAATGTTAGGTTGGGAAATGAGTCGATTAAATATTTGTTCGTTTGTTAAAAGTTTTCCTCAAAACAAACATTAATGAGCGACCCTCTCACTGCTTACGGCTGGTGCAACGCGGAGCGTGTTGCGAAATATTCACGAAAGCGGAATTTGGGTTTGGCCACGCTCAAATACCCGTCTTGAGAGTGTAAAAATGCAAAGTCATCGATATTACCGTATGCTCTTAATGACATTTAAATTTTTTCCTAGAATCAAAGTATTAAGAAATATTATACAATCTGGAATAAAGTTCATTATGAAACTTTTAGAAGCTTTTTGAACAGAAGATCATATAAGACATTATTTAAAAGGTTTCTTTCGTGTATTAAGATGCTTTCCCCAAATAACAGTGTCGTGGTGTACAAACGAAATACAAAGACAATCCGCTGAGATGGTGGCTATTAAAACACATTCATCGTCCAGTAATTAAAATAAGGGACACTCTACATGTAGGAGAGAAAAAAGCCGAGTATACCAAGTTTTCCTCCTTTCTCTGGAAATGTTGAAACGATTTTATTTCAACATTCGATCAACCTGTTCGTGTAGCACCAACACTTACGTCAACAGTAACCTCCAGTTGATAGCAATATCAAAGTAACACTAAATTTTCCAAATTTGTGAGGTCTTGGCACTAGGTCAAGAGACCGGGTCTGTTACATATGTATCATGTCAAAGACACGGTCAATTCGTTATTAGATAAGTGAATTCGCGAATCCGCTTTCCACACGCATATCATTAGCTAGCTGTTGGATAACGATGACTTGCAGCTCGCTATAGTGTCTTGTGTAACCGCACCCTTACGGACTAGCGTGATCTTTCGACACAAAACTTAAAAATACATTGCTTCATAACTTCAGACGTGATGAAAAATTGCAATATTCCTGTGTAACTTTGTGCTAAAATTGCTCATGGTAAAGAAACAAACTACAAAAGGAAACTAGTAATGAAATAAGGTCGTTAAGTATGCGTGTGTTTCGTAAAATTACTTCATTCTTATTAAATAAAAAAAAATGTTTAAAATCTCTATGGTAGATCGATAGAGGTATTTGGCATCAGAAACCAGAGCGTGCGGGTGCCTGGGGTACGGGGGGCAGGCGGTGCGGAGCGGGGGGAAGGTCTTTCTTAATCTTGCGGCGAAGAAATCGAGAACAGTGTTACATCATGTTTCACGCCACCGCACCCGCTACCAAGACAAAAATTACCCGAGACTCAGTTAAAAACACAAAAATATTGCATACTAGCTGTTGCCCGCGACTTCGTCCGCGTGAAAAAAAAGTAAAAAGCCTTTTTTTTTTTTTTTTTACGTGGGGAAATGCCTACGCATGTTCCGACTCCTTGGGACCTAGAGTCGGAATATGTCGGACTCGCACCGACTAAAACCCCACGGTGGTCGCCAACATCGCAAGAAAAGGGGGGAATGGGATCTCCGTATGGAACACAACCATGTCCCCTTAAGCGTTGAATATTTATTCCCTTCTGGGGGTTGCCCAGGGCCCCATATAATACATTTGCAACCAAAAATCCCCTAAGGAGGGGGAGCGTCATTAATGAGCGGGCCGGCAAACGGCGCAGCCCCACGATGTCGTCGTCGCCGATTGGGATCGGATCTTTCCCGCGACCGCTCAGCAGCTTCTTTCTGAGACATCGTAGATTCGCAGAAGGAGACTACTGCCCTCCACTCTGTGTCACCAATAAGCATAGCAGCCACAACCGCTGCTAGAGACAGGTCATCGCCAATCCGTTGTCTCAGGGCTTGCCGCTGTGTGTCCCAAGCTGGACAGACCGCAAGTGTGTGCGAAGCGGAGTCACTTTCCCCATCGAGACAATGGAAACATCCGGCAGTTTCTTCGCGTCCAATTTTATGGAGATAGTCTCCAAAACAGCCGTGGCCAGTCATTATCTGCGTAAGTCGGAAGGAGAGGCTTCCATGTCGTCGTTGCATCCAAGCGTCGAAAATCGGCAGCACTGCTTCGATGACGCGCTTGTGCGCAGTTCGCTCATCGGAGAGCCTTATGCGCCATGTCTCAAAAGCATTACGCCTTTCTTCCTGCTTGATTATATCGCGCGTCTCGTCCGGTCTACCCCTGCCTAGGCGGAGGATGCGAATTCGGTCATACACCCTTGCATCCATCTCGGCCAAGATGTCGAAAGGAGGTAAGCGAGCCAAGACTGTTGCCGCCTCAAATGAGATCGTGCGATAACCCCGTACGACCCGTATGGCTATTCTCCGTTGTACGCTATATATCTTCGCTCTACACCGGCGGAGTGCAAGTCTTTTAGCCCAAATGGGAGCACCGTATAGGGCTACGGAGCGCACGATGCCTGCGTAGAGTCGTCGTACGTCCTCATCTGGGCCGCCGATATTAGGCAACAATCTGTGCAGGGCACCTGCTACCCTTTCAATTCTGGGAACTAACTGCGTGAAATGTTCCTGAAAATCCCAGCGGCTATCCAGTGTAAGCCCGAGATACTTCATGTACCGTCCTATTCTAACTTCGGTTCCACTTACTCGAACCCATGATTCGGACGGTTCCTTAGTTCGCGGGAGTTTGTGGAACCACATTGCTTCAGTCTTAGTTGGCGTAATGCCTAAACCCAGCTCCTGAATCTTAGCAACAACGGCTTCTGCGCCGCACTCGGCAATTATTTTTGTTTCCTGGAAAGTTTTTCCATTGGCCAACAACAAAGTATCATCTGCGTAGCAAGTAAAAAAGCCGATGTTACTCACTAATAACAAAGTTTAATGGTGTAAGATTTTTTTTAATCGGCCCAGTACTTTTTGAGTTATTCCAATACATACAAAAGCCAAAAATACAAATCTTTCCTCTTTACACTATTAGTATAAATAGAATTGTTCTTATTGACTAAAATAAGCTAAGTTGTAATTGATTTTAGAAACTAGAAATTATTTAGACAAGTAGTGTAATGTTACTTAATATTTTATTAAGAGCAAGTGTTGACTTTATACGCTTAGTGGCCAGAGATATTTTTTTCCTGTATAGTTATCGATACCTCTTGTATTTCCGCACATTCAACGGTCACATATAAGTGTTAGTTGATAGCAAATTCCGCTTTCTCGTTAATAATATTTAACTTGAAAATAAGCACTTTAAATACAAGTTACTAATTACTGTAAGTATGGCCACTTCTATTGGTAAGATTTTAACACCATAATTGAGTTATCTTAAAAACTTTCGCATTATTTTTAGTTTTAAAGAGTTTTTAAAAAACTTGTTTAATAAACTATGTAAAGCCAGTCTACGTAAACTATGTTTTTGCAACAGAAGGTATGAAAATTTTCTAATTTATACTCCTTTAAATGTGTGTACATTGAAAAAAAAAATACATTTTTCCTAGTAGGCAGTTGAACTTAGTACATAATAAGGAAGGGCATTGCTCGTTCTCATGTGACACAAGGTCGACAAGAATTTTAGCAATTTTGCTCACTTCAACAATTATAAACAGAACTGACCGTAATTTCGTAAATACATAACATAAAAGTATTTCGTTTATGTTAAAATGCATGATTTATCTAGTTTAAAATAAAACAGACTCAAAAAATAGCCATAAGTTACAAAAACTACATTCTGTCTTACTAAAATTGTAAATGCGAAAGTTTAGATAGATGGACTAAACGTCAGAGAGGATCTCGATGAAATTTGGCATAGATGTAGAATATAATTTGAGAGAACACATTAGCTACTCTAATTTAATTTCGTACGGACGGAGTCGCAGGCAGAAGCTAATTTAATAAATAATTTACTTTGAATAGTACCTTCTTTTTTAAAGGTTGTTTAATCATATACTAAGCTGGCCTTAACGTCAATTTATATTTAAGTGAATTTGATATCTCTAAGCGTTTCGCCGTTCAGCAATATTTATACTTATCAAATAACCAAATCGCTTCGACCTTGTGGTTAAATAAATATTAGAAATGTACAAGCAATGTTTGATAAATAATTAAAAATTAAAAGGTTTGGTCAAAGTAGGAGTTAAAAATTAAGGAAGTGAATATATTTTTGTTGTCATATACAAAAATTACGTACATATAAATTACATTCATTTTACAATATAACAGTTTCCCTGTAATTACTTAGTCCTAATTATATTTTAAGCTACATACGCTCAGTTGTGACTCGAACTGTTCAATTACAACTGTGCGTATGCAGACAAAATAAAACTGTACAGTTTTAAGCAATGTTAGTACTTTGCAAAGAAGAAACATGTCACACAATTTTCGTTAGGTTTTAAGTGCGGAGAAACACCATTCCTCAGAGCTGTTTTTTTAAATGTCTCACTGCAATGACACAAAGACCTTTACGATGATTTGTTTATTACAAGGAGGCTGGTATGTATCAGTAAGAGACAGTGCCAGCGGTGCGGAGTCGCGTGTGCTCCTAGGTTTGACACAGATAAGCTATTATGTAAGAAGCGTGTGCCAGTGAATAGATAATAACAGGATCGCCATGAGTTTTGTCTTACCAAGACTGTTCTAAAACGTATAGACATAGTACGTAAACATTATTTATGAATAAAGTTAGTTTGATGTTTGTAAATTATTTCACCGCCATTCTCACGTGCGCTTTTAAAATAGGACAAATGCTTCCATGTTCATGCGGTAGCACTTTTAAAACGAGATTCCTTTATCGTATTATCGAGGGAGTTAAAGAAACGCTAATGCAGAGCGTTAAAAAAGCGCTCATGCAATTGAACTTACCGCTTGACCATGTACAATTTTGACGTGTAGATTGTGATAGTCTTATGGCTAGGTGACTACGAGAAAAGATTAGTTACAATAAAAAAATGAAAACTAACTTCAGACTACTATCTGAAAGTAATTAAAATTGTCCACATTTTTCCCACATCGCATGGTAACAGCAATTAATAATAGCTTGTCGCGGTTTCGCAAGGGATTTCGCATTGTCTCATTGTATCACTTTCTGTCGGTCGAGATAAAGCCATATTCACACGCATCGGCTCTTCCGCGTTTCTTTGCCATACATCAACTATACAAGGTTGATTTACATAGAATAGAAACAAATAAAAACTGTCATACTATTGACAACCAGCAACCCAGTTTTATTGAACAATACGTCGCCCACTTTAGAGACGATTTTACTATTTCTTTCTAAATTTTTAGGACCTAAAGAAAATTCATTTGAAACTTATTACCAAGTTTGAGATATTCTTTATTAAATATATACCTATAACATATCATTTTAGGTACAAATCTACTCATAAACCTTGATTTGAATGATACAATATGTGTTTTACGAAACCAAGAAAATATATGTACCCTTCTGGTACCGTGATCCGACTTCATCTTACCTTGTACTTTGTGATCATTACTATACAACCTCTAAACAATTTCTATAGAATTGGAAAATGAATAATTGACCGGAAAATAGCTTTTATTATTCATCTTAATAAACAGGAAACATAATGTGGGTCAAAGACAAGAGATGTCGCTGCAAGACGTGCGGGGTATACAAAACGTGCGGACGAACGAAAGTTGAAGTAATTAAATTTAAAATACATACTTTCTAACAAATAAATCTTGTTTTGTAGCATTTGTGCGGGTTTACTTTAGATAAACACTAGCTTTTGCCCGCGACTCTGTTCGCGTGGGATTGAAAAAAACAAAACTGAATAGCCTATGTGTTCTTCCAGACACATCTATGTATGCCAAATTTCATCGAAATCCGTTCACCTGTTTAGGCTACAAACTCTAACAAACATCCATCCATTCATTCATCCATCCATCCATCTAAACTTTCACATTTATAATATTAGTAAAGTAAGAATATTAGTAAGATCAGTAAGATTGATGTTCGTTACTATTTTATCTCAATTATTGTACACATTATAGAATTACTTTATCCTTCTGAGTTAGTGAAAAGCTTCCATTGTTCTAAACAGATTTACGTCAAATTGAAGAAAATACGATGAGGAAACATTTCGCTGGGGTTGAGGAAAACTGATTAGATATTTATGATAAAAGTAGTTACAGGGCGCTATTATAATTGTAGTATTCATTATGTAAGAATCTAGGTCAAGGGTATTCTGAACTCTACATACATTTCAATAATAAAACTATTTTATTTAGATTATTATATTTTTATTGACGATATCTTAAACTTGTATGTAATTTATATCGTTGATGTCTTTTGTTTGGTGAACTAAAGTGACTTAAAACTTGACACATGGCCGCGTTTTATCCGCGACGGAAGCGACCCCCTCTGTGGAGGGAAAGTGTTGGCTCGTAACATTTGACCCCGCCACTACCTGCCGCTGTTATCTAACTGACTATATCATAATCACGTTTATACTTAAATACTCGCACAAAAAAGAACAATAAAGAAAAAGAAATTATGACGAAAAATAAATTAATTCAATATTAAATGACAATTCGAAAATTATCCTATTACATAATCCGAAACCAACGCAGCGCGGGAAAGTTATACTGCGACGAAATGTTAAATTTAAATCCGCTTATGTTATGTTTATGATATTAAGCCCTTATAAGTTTACGTGCAGTGGTATATCTTATCAAAAATTCTACAGAAATAAAGAGAAAACTATATAACGCACTCACATATTGTGACACAGTTTATTATCTTTTATAAATAGTTCTGCAGTCATACTAAATTTATTTTGATCGAAACTTTTGGAGCTCGAATGCCTCTACAATATTGTACAAGCAACGCAAAGGTCTGTTTAGTAACACAATGTACTTAATGCGTAATATTTTGGAGACTGTTGTAACAACAGCAAGGTCGTGTGTATGTTGCGCCGAATAATAATCAAATAACTATTATAACATAGTTGAGGAGTTACTTAACAACAAGGGAAGTGGAGCGCGCAGTCGGCTGCCCTACAAGGATGCGGCCCACCTGCCGTGGTGTGCTGGGTTGCTCTACCTTGCCCAGTGCCCGGTGCCCAGTGCCCCGTGCCCGCAGCCGACAGTGAAAGTCTACGACGTCGTAACGGCGTTATGTCAGCACGGCCAACGCCGCGCCAGTCGCGCCCGCCGTGTCGCCGCGCGCGCACCATAACCCACGACTAATACGAACTCAATAAGTGACGAGCCATGTGCGTGTGAATTAAAAAAAATATTTTGTATTTTTTTTTCGAAAATGTCTTTCCTAGTGATTTTATTGTGTGCCAGCTGCGTTTTGACTGCTGAATTAAATTCGAGTGCGAGCAAAGAAAATGCCCGTGAGGAGAAGCTCCGGAGTGGGCTCATCGATGCCTTCCAAAACATTAAACAGGCGTCCGCAGCGGGCGGCGTAGAAGATGATAGCCTCAATTCAGATCTCGTAGGATCTGTATCCCACAATGGAAATAAAAATCATAAAGCGCGCGAGGAAAATTTGGACGTGTTCGCGGATGAGGATGGTCTCACTTTCGCGGAGGCTTTCGGCGACGTGGAGCCGGAGAGACGAGTCTCCAGTACGGAGAAGGCGCACAACGTGCAGCACATCGTGAAGAGCAAACACATGGACAAGACGACATCGAAGCCCAACAAAGATGTGTTGTCTAAATTAACGGAGTCGATACGAAACACATTGAACGAATCGAAGTTGCAGCTAAGCAGCCTGAGCGCGGAGACGACGAACCAAACGGAGTTCGTGGGCATTGAGAACATGCTGAGGATAGTTGACGCGGAGATCCTGGTGAGCCAGTGGAGCCAGCTGCAGCACGCGGTGCAGGGAGAGTGCCGGGAGGAACTACAGCAGTACATCAACGGCTTGCTCATGAAGAAACTCTGGGCTTTAAAAAGTGAGTTATTTTTAATATACAAGTATTTTGAATTTCAATATTTTTATGCGAATTTGATACAGTGGATTAAACTTATTTTACTGCTATAGGTATGTTCAATTAACGTTGTTATCTATACATTAAGTATTTTTAGCTGTGAAAAGCTCGAAGCGCAACGCAAGTAAGTCTGAAATGTTTTTGGACAGTAACATTAAAAATATGAGTGCTCTATGGTTTTATACTTGGAATGTGGCATGTTAGTATTTTCTACCATAAGTTAAGTTGCGTAAAACAATAAGTACCTAAATAAATTGTTCTTACTTTCAGCAAATGTAATTTCCTTAATTACGAATATGTTCTCAAGTATTTTATCTATTTTTCTTAAAAATGAAAACATACCGCACTTCGTTTCCGTACATAAGATAACTTAAGTTAATGAAGTCGGCCCCCATTAAGTTGCATAACGCCAACTTGAAACTTTTCAACTGGGTCGCGTTTGTTGAATAATCGGACAATGTATTTTGCTTAATAAACGTTTCTCTTACATTAATAACTAATTGTAATTCATTTGAAATAAATTTATCTAAATTTATTATGGTTATGTAATAGTTTAAAAATTCATAACAAGTATGATACAACACGCTAAAAATAGGAAGAAAATATGAGCTTTAATTTCCTAAAAAAATAGATTTGTAAATAATTTTCTCTTGTCTCACTTTCTTGACACAATTTATTGAAATGTATATAAGACTCTTGGAATAAGGAAATAAAATAGATTATACATATGTTATGACATGTGTAATCTCTTCCGATGGACGACGATGTTTATTATAATCTTAAAGTTAGTTGTTCAATATTGTGATTTATTCATAATAATAAATGTAGCATAAACTTTCCGTGTGAATGACCGCTTACTAATAGTGTGTTATTTAAACTGTCGGGCAAACTGTATTATGAAGGAGATTGGTTAAGTGGAACTAGCTGTTATTCTGACTGAGATCATGTCGAGTGGTATACGTAAATGTAGGACTTGAAACAAATGAATTCATATTTGTAGGATATCTGTAAAACCCGTACACACTATCAGTTTTATCTGACAATTCTATCTGAAAGATCGTACTGTTCAGATAAAATTGAGCGCTTGTAGCGGGCTTTAAAATACCACGTTGTGTTTTGTTTTGCAAAGCTTTTAACCTCTGTGATTTAAAGGTGAATAGAATCATCAATTAATTTATTGTCTTATTAACCTTTTTACGGGTCTTCGTTTTGTTCAGTATTTAAGCGTTGTGGAACGCCTCGGCGGTATTTCCAAACATCTACGACTTAGGGTCCTTCAACTAGCGAACGTATAGCTTCTCTACCTTCAATTCCCTTCGTATAGATGTATCGCCCCATATTCTCAATAAACTACGTTTGTATTTTACGCGTCCAAACATCATCTAACGCGGCTTTGCAAAATTTTTTTTTACAGTTATTCTTAACAAATAGTTCAACCAAAAACATCAATAGCGGTTTTTTAAGTACGTTCATATCTTATGTTGCTGTTTGGCCAACATTTGTCAATATATTTCAAAGTCGTAACATGTGTTAAACACAAACCATTTGTTGTGAAACCCGACTGCCTTATTTGCTTTCCGCGTCGCGTTCAATAATTAGAAAGTTATATTTGTTTTCGGACGCACTTTGTTAACGATAATCGTATGCAAAATTGGAAATAATCATGCTAATTATATAACAATAAATATTCAGCTTTTAAAACAGAAAACTGATACTATTTAAAATATTAGATATTTATTTAATCTTACATTAATTTACATGTGAATACCAAAAAGAAATTTAAATTATTACGTTAATATAAAGGAAGTAATAAGAGCACAGCATGCATCAGTGCACTAATTACAATACAATACAAATAATAAAATTGTCGCGCAATCATTTGCATTGCGCATGAAATTGAACAAATGCACGTTCTTTATCCGTCTCTTCAATCTTTACTTTAGCTTATCGGCATTATTTTTAATAACATAATAGTTGAAAATCGTATTTACTAAAAGTGGGTTTATTAAAATTTTCCTTAAATTATATCTTGGACTAGCATAAGTTTAATTTGAGCTTGATTAAAAAATTGATGGACGCATCTATTCCCCTGTTTACACAACCAGTAGAATTTTCCCGCCTATTCCATCCATCCTATTCTCTGACTAACGACTTGAGAAAACCTATTTGTTGTCTATTAGTTTGTGAATCTACGTTATTGTTTTACATTCCTTAGTATAAATAAACATTGAATTCCATTAGTATTAGTGCACTATAGTACTGGGATGTTCCAATTGTCAGTACACCCATGCAAACTTACGCCACGACGACCTTGAGGTACAATTTCTACTAACATTTCGTCAACGTCCCAATGTCCATCTTCGTCCGCAACCAGTGAGGTTTGAGGTTATGTAACGCGTTGCGCATGTGCTGCCATCTACACCAAACTGTGCTATCAGATCGTTGCCAACTAACTGCATTTGCCTATTTCATATTCAAACGATAAATTAATGTATCAGATAAAATAATATCTGTTTAATATCTCAATTTCTATTCGAGTTACATAAATGGAAATAAAATAATTTACTTGTTTGAATAAAACGAAATGGTTATTAAATAATTATGGATTGCCTGTGAAATTTAAAATCTCAAAATAATCCTTGCAATTATAAATAATTTAACTTTCAATGATATCTGAGAGTTTATAACACAAACTCCAATTCACAAGAATTTAGTGGCACATGGATTTACGTAGAATAGCAAACCATTTTACAATAGGTTGTAATGCAATCGGACGATTTCTCTAATGCTTGATTATGAGTCCTTACTTCCTAACTCTGTTGATATCTCGCTTATCTAAGACGTTCTCTTTCATTTCCGGTCGCCCGTCTATTTCCCACGTAATCTGAAAGCCGTATTAAATTGCCACTTTATTGTTACAATCTGTCTTATTGTAACATTACAGAGACCTGTGATATTTTGTTGTAAATTAAATATAAGTGAATTTAATAGTAATACAATTTATGAATCAAACTTTGCATTACTTTTTACGTGTAACCGAACAGTTATGTGACATTTGACATTTAGCGCGCGCATTTTGCAAACCACAGACAAGCTATGTAGAGAGGTGTCAAGTGTGAGCTGTTTTAATTTATCAAAAAGGAACGGCCGTTAACGTAACATGAGACGATATCGCTCGACGAAAATATAAAAGAGAAAGTACCAAAACACTCATGGATGTTGTTAAATGATATAATTCTGCACGGTCTTGCCAACGGATACGTCACGATAATATGTTCTTGTGAAGTAAAATATTTCACGAAAGTTAAATTATCTCTTATTCAAGGAAAGTGAACGAATTATTATACTTATTTACCCAGTTTTAAACCGTTGTCCACTTTTAGTTCCGTCTATATTCGATAACATATGGTTTTGGTTACAAAAAAGGATTCATCTAAAACAGTCTCTTAGTTACAAAGTTTATTTAGTATTTGTTGATAAGTCTCTAGTTTTTTACTCAAACTTCATTCACCTCACGTCAACAGTCTCATTGCATGCGTGATGAAAGTGGAGAGTAAATACAAGGATAAGTCAGTCCGTTGAACTTAAAGAATCACAATTACTAACCGAGAAACAAATAGCTCTAGTTACACTATTTTAAGGTACTTACTTAGAGCCTAAAGGGCCTGTCCCACCACTGGCTGATTGAAGCTCAGATAGCTTAAAAATGACGTCATTGTCAGATAAGGTAACAAAATTACCATCACATATTTTACACGTTCGATTGTTATCACACAATTTACAATTTGGTGGGACAGGCCCTAAGTTTTCTATACTTTAATATACTTAAATACCCATAGATTATAACTATCATTGTAGATGTCGTCAAGATTTTTTTTAATGAAGCTGCCAGTGAAATTTCGTATTACAGTTACAAATCAAATGGGTACCGCCAATACAAACCATCATAATAGGCACCCATAATATAAAATTTATATACGAGTATACTATAAGTTAAATAATATCCGCGTTCATTTGAAGACATTTAAAAAACTCAAACATTTAATTCATACCCCACGTTACGCTCACTGTTTGCTAATCCCACGATCATCCTTTTATTTATTTAACAAATTATATGACCTTTACAATATTATTTACAAAGAATATATAACGCAAGTAGATATTTCCTGTACATTATATGTATTGTTTGGTCAATATATTTGCGAACGCCGACGCGTGTGTCGTATCGAGCAATATGTGAGCCCAAAAAGTATGAGCGTTTATTTAAAATGATATTTAAAAAATATTCACGACGCACGTTGTTTATTTTATTTTTTTACAAACTACAAAGGTTTCTAACTGGAATACAAGCTAATCTTTTGCGTGAAACATGGCTCACGTAAGCCTTTAATTTTAAGCTGCCTAATCCGATTCTGAGAAACACAAACCTTTTGTTTTAATTATTAGTATAAAATTGTGAATTAAAAAGCACAGAATAGTACATTTGTATATGATTTCGTAGATACAACTTCGCTTAACAAATCAAGTATAGACACGTCAAAAAAGCTGTCACACTGGAACTTTAGGAGTGGTAAGGCCTAGGGCAGAGCTAGGCCTTATACCATAGCCCTACGCAATGCGCACGCGCAGGATGCGGGAAAACTAGACGCATTTCACTCGCCATATCTGTCCGATGTTTCGCTACGCCGCTGACAAGTTTCACAAGCCAAATCATGTTCAACTCGTGCCTACCGTATAAAGCAACATAAGTAATCATTACATTATCTAAACCTCTTTCATATTGTAAATAAAAAAAAAAAACATTTTTACGGAAAATGATCTTGTATTATAGTTGTTGGGTTTTTCTTCAGACTAACTTCTTTAATTAGATACTGTTAATTTAAGCTAAGGCTAAGGTAGACATTTTATGTAATTTAAGCTTAGCTCCCTTAGCATTTAATTAACAACTCTAAGTGCCCCGAACATCTTGAGCGATAGCACCTGTAGACAACAGCAATGCACTTGACATTTTCCTTGAGTTGAATTGATTATTTCATAGATAATTATTGCTTCCGACGAAGCGTACAATTGCGTTAATTACCAACGCCTCTGTTTGTCTAGGGCTGTCGATAGTTTTATTGTTTTGAACAATAGGGAAAATATTAAAATATTCGTTTAATGATTTTCAAAGCTAAGTAGCCAGCAAACTTACTGACACCTTAATACTGACCTTCTGTTAATATAATATGTCAATAATGGCCAAGAAGAACAATAAGAATTATTGTAGTTTTTATTTAAATTTTTACAATACCATACAATTATTTTCGATTGTCTCACATACGGTGAGCTTCACATAATCAAATGTTTCGACGCTTAAACATAATGTTCTTTTTACTATCTTTAATGTAAATAATACTTTTATTTATATTTTTTTAATGTAGACAGCCCTTGAATTGAAAGTCTTCAGTATGTGCGTGGGAACGTATTGTTTAAATTATTTAATGATTGCTTACATACTGCATCATGCAATATTGCATTAGGGTCAAATACAGATTCGGTTTAAAAAAAAACTCATTATTTTATGATGTCCTGGTACTCGGGCAACTCGATAACTTTGTAGCTTTCTTACCTACATACATCTTACTAATATTAGTTATAAATGCGAATTTTTAGATGGACGTATGGATGGATGTTTTGCTAGTGTTAAGCTAGTTTTTTTTTAATTCCACGTGGTTGGAGTCGCGGCAAAGCTAGTCCTCCACAAAAAGTTGTATCAATTCGTTGTGAATATAATATGCAAATCAGTTGTTACGTGTTACCTCGTGCTATCGTCACCATCACCGAAGGTAACAGCGTGACAATATTCCATTGAGAAAGTGTTGACCATCATTACAAGGTTCAATTGTTTTTCCTTAGTATTAAATTGTTTGTTATTAATCTATGCGTAATAATCAGTTGTTTTTTATTTGTTTTGTGAGATACATCTCTTTAATGATTAATGTCGTTCATTGAACAAAATATTTTCAATAATGAAGTCACCTAGAAACGACTTTGCACGTTTCCATTGCGTTTTACGATCTGTTGAAGATAGAAATAATGTTAAAGGCTAATACAACGATGTCCAAAAGATAACCTCATAAGCAAATGATAACTATAAACTACTGATTCAAAACTGGGAAAACGTCTTGGTTAGAGTATATATTTGTATGTAATTATGTACCTAAACTGTTATATTGCGGTGTATGTCATTATTTTGTGTAATTGGTGTACACGAGAGCTGGGGCACGAGACACGTCTTACGTAAATGTTGATGACCAAAACCGCCGGTGGCGCTGCTGAGCTTGCATCATTGTTGTGAGGAAAAACATTTCGACAGAAAAATCACCAGGTCACTTCCGAATCAAAAATGACTTGTCTGTTTCCTCAAGCATTCTCTTTGGAATAAAAAAAATACTACTGGAACCCTTGAATAGTACATAGTTCATTTTGAACACTTAACATTGAAAAGGCATTGTCATCAGTTCACACCGCCTACACTAATCGCCAATTCACACATCGAGTTCATTCACAGTTTGTTTGATTTATTACAAAATTAATTAACAAAACACGATACAGTACGTCGTAGAAACATTTTAACTTTACTATTATTTTGACTACTAAAACTTGCGAGTTTACCATTTACAATACACGTGACCTTCAGTTAAAAAAACATTTTATCTCTAAGTTCTTTAAACTACAAAGTAAACAAGAAAGCTGAATGAACCAGGTCATCGAGAGAGACACCAAATTCACAGTTCAATAAGTACGATAGAGACGGCAGATGTATTGCGTAAGGTAGTCAGTTCGAATCCCGCGAACAGAAAACATAAGCAGGAAATTATTTGCATTGCGAAACATCGCGCAGTCATTAATAGCAAACGGTTTTATATTTGCGAATTCCATTAGCACCTCAAATATTGTCTGTAGTTATTATTTAATCAAACTTGAATAATAATAGATAGTTGTCTAGCTAGGTTACCAACTTATTTTAATAAGAATTGACTCGATAAATAGTTTCAAAGCCTGCCAAATACTGTCTTCCAACTGTTATGTATCGTCTGGAGCTGGCTTTAGTCTTTGCTGCGAAAAACATCTTTGTCTATTTACACTTATTCGATATGCTTGATTTTGTTTTGATGTTAAAAAATAGACGATAAAATATCTATTCAGAGCCTTGTCACTTTTTTTAAGTATGACGAAATTTCTACATAAATTCACGAAGCAACAAATAATGTCGAAAGAAATGTATTCTCAACCTTCGGGAGTAACGATGCTAAATCGGTGCTAATAAGCCTTTGAAATCTTTGCATAGCAATATAACCCATATGTCTAGTGAGTAAGAGACGGTTTTCGTAAATCACGATATAATAGGGGGCAGAAACAAGGAGTATCGGGCCGTAGACCCCATATCGCTTTCACGCATCATAGAGTATTAAAGGTTAACATATAGACATATAGTGAAGTTAATACAAATTAAATACTATATTTTTGAATAGTAAGGTCTTGTGATATTATTTGAATGTTAATTTAAGTGCCAATGCGTCCATTAATCTGAATTAAGGTGAAGGCTATTTTAAGATCAGAACATTTTTAAAACTAGTACATAGTCAAGTAATTTGTTCTAGAACTATGAAATGACCCGCACCTGTTTAACCTTTCTTATTTAGAATGCAATTGTAACTGAGGTCAGATATCTGAACAGATTTATTTAGCTAAAATTGATATACGAGTACATTGCTGTTATGCTTATTAATATCTAGAATAAGAGATTGGCTTATCTTCTAGTTAATTAAATCACCCAAAGATGTACAATAATCACTCACATCAATTTTAAATCATTAAAATGCAATCCTGCACTTATCTATGACTTTAAAAATACCATGGGAACAAAGATACGGCTACAGTTAATGTCCCTATTATCGACTGGTCAACATTCCTTGATAATTCTGATGGTCCAAAAGCGAGTCAATAGAAAAGAATGTGAACCGTCATTTAGTTTTTTAGAAACCGGTTCGGTCATCGATCCTGTCCCACAAACCCTTTGCATCGCTTTCCTAATTTTTATGATGTAACAGGAGCCAGTCATTTAATTTTACATTTCTACACTGCTTGAATTACTTGATTGAAACAAGATGTTTTGTATGGATGTTTAGCCATTAGAAACACATACTTAGTCTACTCAACTAGAACTCATCAACTTCCTCCTTATTCTACTCCCGTAGGGTCGGCGCAACAGGTTTTTGTCATCCACATAACTCAATCATACGTCATCTCAGTCATCACTCCCTTCTTGATCATGTCGCCTTTCACGCAATTCATTCATCTCTTTCTAGGCCTAAATCTACCGGACTACGTTTTGTGTTACGGAAGACTGATATGGTTCGCAGACTTTTAAACGGCGTTTTAAATAAAACTGGCTTGTACTTATATTCGAACCTTCATCATTTTATGTAAGAGTAACCTACCCACTACTGATATCAAATAGAATGTTAATGGTGTACACGTGTGTATGGTGTACGTATGACACGGGGGCTGCGACGTCACGTTAGTGAAAGTGCGCCCCAGTACTCTTGCACAACTCACCACACGGCTGTCTATGTTGTGGGGTCCAAGTTATAAGATATCACCGACAAAATAGATGACCGAACTTGTCGTGTAATATTAAAATATCAGCGCCACTGCAATGCTACCCGCTGTATTTCCAATTGGAAATATCAGAGGTAAAATCCGATAATTTAACGTAGTACAGACATCTCTTTATGCTGATTATTTTATTTTATGATGTCTTCAAATAAATAAACATAATTTCTCGCTTGTAACTTGCACCATACATCAAAGTAAACAGTGGTCTTCCGTAACAGCCGGCGCGTAGCGAGCACTGCACGGTGCGTGCCCATTGCCCACTGTCCACTGGCCATCGCCCGCGACGTGACTGCGCCATGCCTCAGTGAAACTTATACTAACCACATAAATGTTTAAATATGAAATTTATTATACTATTTAAAAATGAAATCTGACACATTTACTTATCAGGGTGATCAGAAGGTTAATTTTTTTTGTCATTAACTCTAAACATTATTTTGTCTATCTTCTATCTATGTAACTATCTATTCGCAAGAGTGAATTTTTCATGGAATACGACTGAAAATTTAAAAAAAAACAAGCTACTAAGTATAGTTATTACGTTAATATAAAACGTCAAAGCACTATCAGAAGAAATATTGGCAAATATGTTTAGAATTTGATATTCATGAGCTAGCCCATTTTAATGGAGTTTTGAAAAAAAAGTTAATGCAATATTTCTAACATAAATAATATTTTGGTCACGACGAACGAAAATGAAAAATAAAATAACGCAATTAAATCCACAAAATTATAATAGTTTTTTACGTATGTTTCTTAGATCAGTTAGACTAAAGACTGAAAGCTTTTTTAATCTATTACATTTTTTCATAAATTATAGGAATGCGGATATCATTACCCTAAAACAAATACTTAAAAGATGTGGGTGCTATATGACTTCTCAAATATCGTTGACTCGTTTCCGTATTTTTGATTAAAAAAACTGCAAATCATCCAAGCTGAATTGAAAATTGAATTAAGTAGTTGTCTATGGTGTGCAAATTATTCACCATGTCGTAAGTAAATAATTTTCAAAAGATATGACAATTTTTGTGTAAAAAAAATTTTTAGATACATTTTCGTCGCGTTGCTCGGCAAATGCAAAAGTTACGTAATAAAGGATTGCCTCCCTCCTCCTTGCGTCATTTAGATCTGACATCGTTGACGCGTTGCGTCATCATACGTCAATAATGACACATTTGTCACTTGTCAACTGTACAAAAAGGTTAATCATAGTGCCGTTATATGCAAGTAACGGTGACAAACATTTACCAAATTGTCTGATGAAAGATTTTTGTCGGTGGTTCTTTACTTTAACTAACTATCTATCTATCTATCTTTTCAACCATGTGAAGCCCCATGCTGGGCATAGTCCTAAAATTTCATCTCGTTTTTATTGTTTTTTTTCATATTCTTCGGCAATAAAACTGACTGTTACAATTGCCTTCGTAAATCGCTTGAAGCATCGGATATTCAAAGTAAACACGAATCAAATTAGAATAAACTCTTCTGTCTCTAGCTTGTTTATCGCAAATTATGAAACAGTGTCATGTACTGAGTATTGCCTAGGATTACAACAACATAAGGCCTATTTGCAAATCGATTGACCCGGCCTCAGCTCACGGGGAATATAAACGACCATTGATGGGGTATAATTTAGTTTAGAAATAAAACTACATACAAACTGATTAAGTGCTCACAATAACTGTCACCAATTGAGTAGTGCCTGTTTTAAGCAATTTTTGAGCTGCAACATACGAAATTCTATATTAACCTGAATGCAAAATCCTTCGCTATATTGCGGAAAAAATGCAACTAAATTGTGCACATTAGAAAATGATGTAATGAAGCGCCCTCAGGCGTGGATTTTTATATCCATGGTTAGACTATACGTACGTTTATTCGCGCTGCGATGTCAGAGGGGACAACGTTCCGAGTTGCGACACACGAGGCCCGCCTCTCGGGAGATTGCCGCATTCGTTTCGATTGCGGATGCACCGCGTGTTGCAAATCTGTAATGAGGGGCCTGAGTGCATCTAAATATTAAATGATGTGTTCAATGTTTTGAATTTGCACATCTGCTACATCTGTGAAGTTTATTAATCTGTGGTAAACTATGTGCATTTGTTTTTCTAACGAACGGACACTCGTTAAACTGGCACAATAGAAAAAAAGTAGTGTAGATTTTTAAAACACGTTACAAACTTATAGGTTATGTTTATTTACATTACTTTTTGTAAAACAACGTATAATTTGTAAATCAAACGACAACATATCATTAGTCGTCACAGAGTATATGTTCATCGTACTAGATCGCTATGATTATGGCAGTACGGAAGCAATTTCGCCACAAGCACAGGAAGGCTGTGTCTTCCGTATGCTTCGGAACAACGCTCTCAACTGTCACTCGCCTTGAACCTTAAAGATTAATTACACAGACTTAAAATAGCTCTTCTTAATCTCAACATGGCCACGACCTTTCGTGTTACTTTTAATTTTTAAAAGCTTTAAGATCACAACTCTATCTTAATTGCTGCATCAATATGTCTACGAAATAATTATAAATTTGAGTATAATTTGCAATATGCTGATGTTGATGATTTTGCACTTAAAATAATTTTTCAATAAATTGAAGGGACGTCAATATGTTTTTAACAAGTGTTTCACAATGGAAATACAGTTATTTTAAATCAATCAAGAAGACTGTCATTAAAGTAATTGTTATTGTGAAGTTGATTCATTTTGAATGGACAATACTACCACCCTGGTGCCACCAATTTTGTTGAACCTTGTCCTCAAAATTACTGGTTAAATGTCAAATTGACATCGGAAGGTTTATTTCCTAAATGACGAGATTAAACGATTTCACCTCGCAGCGCCTGAAGCGAAAAACTCGTAAATTATAGACCACAATCATTGCTTGTCGTTGCAAGGTTCGAAAAATTTAAAAACGTTGAATTTAAAATACTATGTGCATACACTACTGGAAATATAACCAGTTGTATTTTTAAACATGACAAGAAATTGCTGCAAAGAGATATTTTTCTTAATTTTTTAGTTTACTGAATTCGTGCGTATTGGTCAGTTAATATCGACCACTAGATGGCGCTAAAGGATTAGGCGCAGGATTTGTATAATAATTTTATTATTTAAAACAAATAAAAAGGACGTTAATTCAAAATAGTAACTAGGTAATATGATTTATAAGAAAAACAGTTGTATACCTATTTAAGTTACGATTTTATCGTAAAAACTGGCCATCGACAAATCCATGAAATGAAAAACATAATAAAAACGACAAGAAGATTTAGGCGCGAAACGAAAAGTGCAAGATGTGATACGAAGAAAGAAATAACGTAATTGTATGGTCTTGTAATTAATTGTAAATGTTGTGTATAAGAAAAAATAAAGATAATTTGACAACAAGATGGTATTCTTTAATATTTTAAACACGTATTCTCATATCATATGTGTTGTATGTTCTATTTCGTCTCGTATAAAATTTTAGTTTAACGTCCCTTATTACTTTATTTACCGACTTCCCGTAAGAATGAGGTACTGAATTAGTCTGTATATTTTGTATTTCATGTTCATACTCCTATAACAAAGTATTTAAAATTTGTTTATTATTTGCAGTGGAGGACGCTAGCGGACGGTACACGTCAATGTTCTATTGGGGCAATAACTACTGGACGGGCTCCGCGGAACTCTGCCAGGTACTAAACGAGCAGCACGACACCAGCCCCGCTAAGATTTACAACAGTAAGTACGAGAATTTTATACACGAACAAACGTATGTCTAAAAAAGTCAACTAATGCATACGGCGGTCGAAATTTTAAACTTTTCACACAATTAATTAATCAGCAATTATAAAACGTTGAAAGCACTGCTAAGGTCATTTTAATTGTGCACACTATGCTAATTCAGGTTTAACCGAGGAGGTAACATAATCTATTTATTAGGAGTTTATTACATAAAACTATTCTAATCTCTATTGATTTTTATAATAGGTCACTGAACCCTTTCTCTTTTTATATGCAGTGCGAGTAAATACAAATCTCGGTCAGCGATTGTTTTAATGGCCGTTATCCGTACAGTTACCGTTGTAAGGCAACCCAATTTACTGCCCGTCACTTCTCAAGGCGCGGCTAAGGACAAACTGCTCAATTGCCCTATGATGTTGCAGCGGCTTTAATTCTATCCAATTAATTTATAGATTTATGTAGATATCCATAAGGCATCAACTTTACTAAGTCTCATATCAACGCATATAGTATTTGTGCTAAAAGTAGGCAAATCATGTGGACTCACCTCTTATTAAGCAACGGCACATAATAAATATAAGCTAAATTTGAAAACAATTATTTACAACAATTATATTATAAGGAAAAGTAAATAAGTAGACAAGAGAGAAATAAGTAGACATTACCATTCATAAACCATTCTAGTCGAAATACAATTTCATCGCACATTCAGGATGGTTTTATGAAAGACTGAGATGCAAGATAATTCTTTAGACAGCAGTATAGGTTCTGGCAATTAAAACAAATGTGAATTCCATGTCTAGGTTGTAACGAAGAGTTGGTGGTTAAGACAAATATGTGCTGCGACCTCGCATATTGCGTACATCGTTATCTAACCGCTGAACAGAATTCGGTCAGATCCGCACTAGAGAAATGAACACGTTCGCCTTGATGTGTTTATATTCTCTGACTCACGCTTATTAAGTAATGTTATGATAGGGTTTTTCATATTATGAAACATCGATAAATATTACAGTGGTATTTATAAACAAGGCCATTTTACCAACTCTGCAGGAACTTTGACTAAAATCCATCAGAGATAGTATTTCCACTTTCTGTCTAAAAATTTCTTGCATACGAGCGTATTCTGCTGAACTCTATCATTTTTTTTTATATTATAAAGTGGCAAACGAGCAAGCGGCCACCTAAATCCACCAATATGGCGAAGCGACCGCTGCCCATAGACATCCGCAATTGCAGATGCGTTGCCTACCCTAAATCGACGAAGGAGGAGACGCACATAAAGAGGATATTTCCCCTTCCTATACGTCTCCTCCACCGTCAAATCCACTGTCCCATCCAACCCTTTCCTAATAAGAAGAGGGTGGAACGGAAAAGGGACTAAAATTGGGCCTCCGGCACCACACTCATCAGACGAAACGCGGAATTGCTCCCACTTCACGCCTGTCTTCTGTGTGGTCGTGGTATTACACCGGGCGAGCCGACCCATTCGTGCGAAGATGTTAAAGCGGGCTCTACCACTGTATATAAGATGGGTTAAAGTTTTAATTGCTTCATGTACTATCTGTACTTGTGTTGTAGAGAGCGATGGATCCATCCTAGCTGAATGGCGTGATGACGTATCGATGTTGGGCTCCGGGCCGCCCTTCGCCACCGCATTCTACAACGCGCGCCTTCTCATCACAACAGACCAGCACCAACTAGTTAAAACTGTAAGCTACTTCAACTTTAGAATTTCAAAAGCAGATTAACAAGCAAGCCTACAGGGATATCTAACTAAGTTTTCACTACTAGTGGACAGTTGTAACACTATTTCGTTGATTATACAGTCGCGGAAATCAGCTGTCGTCCATTTCAGGAAAAATTGCCTTGTTTATTGCAACAAGACAAAGTCCGCTTCTTCCTACAAATAAATAGAGCGCAGTGAATAGAAACGAAGGGATGTTAATAAAAAAAACTAGTCGTGTATCACTAACCCACTTTATATTCCGCGTCTTGTTACAAAATGTTCAAACGATTGTGGCTTTTACGGTGGAACACCGCAAATTTCCTCAACTGTACGGCGGTAGATAGAGTAAGTATGAAAGGATTTGATGAATTATGAATACTGCAACAATGATAGTTAAAATTGTATTTTGCAGCTGGGAAATAAAGGATTCTACGCTGTCTTTTGATTTAATTAAGTATCGTTTATTCCAGCGTCGAACCCTCCACCTAGGTCTCTGCCTACCCTACTCGTGTTCGCGAGCGCAGGTGGGCGCGCTGCTGGGCGCGGTGCGCTCGCCGGCGCTGCGCCACGCCGTGCTGGCGGTGCGCTCGCCGCAGCACGGCGGGTACACATACATGGCTGACCCCACCTTCCAAGTTTTACTGTAAGTATGGGCTAGTACTACTGCTGCTGTCGGGGAGTGTCTGATTATAGGGATCGATGTAAAAACTTTGTTTAATATTACCGCGTTATCATCTCCCCTACGTTATACTACTCCCGTAGGGCGCACCGGGTTTTCGTCCTTAAATAACTCTATCATACGTCATCTCAGGCACTTGTCACGCCCTTCTTGATCATCTCACCATTCCAATCCATCCATCTCTTTCTAGGTCTACCTCTATCAGTGTACCACACTCATGACTAACGCCCTTGTTACATGCGATTCATCGCTTGAATAGTACCGTGTTTAGTACTAACAAGTCATAATTACAAGTTGTATCCTAGATAATGATAATTGGAAGCAAATAACGTAACATAAAATTATCTGTAACGTTGCAACGCACTGACGAAATGCGTAAATATTCAGGCCATCAAATCTCAACGGCCACCGCACTCGCCCGGACTCTAATATGATTTACGATTAAATTGCATGTTATTATGAAATATGTTTTATTAAGAATAATGACCAGGTGTGCAATGCATCGCATGTTAGTAATTGATGCAACATGTAGACTAATTTAGTAATTACTGTACTGTACTATTATTTAGACACTTGTAACAAATATATTCTTGGGACCAGATAATCTGTCTAATGTCTTCCAGTAAGATTACAAGCTCTTCCATTAATTATTTCCACAATGTTTTCCTATTTACTCCATTCATCTACATCTAGACTTTGTAACCCCAGTTAATAAGGCTTTTTTATATCATAAGATCCCACAAAAAAATATAAAAACTGAGGAGTCTCGCTTTCTCTACAAAAGTGTGTTAAATGTCATGTAAAACCTAGTCATTTTAGTTACTGTCCATTATGAAGCTTTGGCAATTACACGGCGCCATCATTTTGAAAGAACACTATTTGCTATTTATCCCATTTCTATCTAAACTCTCGAGAATAACGTATTTTAATTTGAAATTTAATGGCGCCGTGTTGTTTCATAATAGACACCTTATTAAATAACACACATAATTCAATATTAATCTTTATTTCAGCGGAGTATGTTGTGTGGTGGGCGCGCTGCTTGTAACGGCAACCGTGTACGACATGAAGTTGGGTCGCGCGGTGCGCAGACGCCGGCGCGCCGCCGACATGGCCGCCGACAGCGCGCACGAACACAAGCTGGACATCAACACGCTTGATGCTGTCACACACGTCGGGGGTTAGTCTCTCTCGATATGTCGCGACTTCGTCCCCGTGGAAATAAACATCAACTTGCCCTTATCCCTTATGGAGGGTCGGCACAGTATGTGCTGCTCTTCCATACATCTCTATCAGCCACGTCTCTCTATCTCTATCCCCGTGGAAATAAACCATAATAAAAAATATGGCCTATGTTTCTCACGGGTAAATTATCTTTCTGACGGTGAAAGATTTTTTTAAATCGGCCCAGTAGCTTTTGAGTTATTTCAATACATATAATACAAAAATACAAATCTTTCCTATTTATAATATTACTAGCTTTCGCTCGCGACTCCGTCCGCGCGGAATTAAAAAAAATCAAATACAAGTAGCCTACGTGTTCTTACAGACTATCCTCTGCTTCTATGCCAAATTTCATCGAAATCTGTTCAACCATCCATTCATCCATTATAAATGCCAGAGTTTAGATGGATGGATGGATGTTTGTTAGAGTTTGTAAGTAAAACGGATCTTGATAACATTTGGCACAGATGTAGAGGATATCCGGAAAAACACATAGTCTAGATATTTTTGTTTTTTTTTTAACACCACGGGGACAGAGTCGCGGGCAAAAGATTGAAAATGGTAAAAAAACAAGACTTAATCTGCATGATGACGCAATAGACAAAGAATAGTTAACAATAGAGAAGTAATTAGGTATATAATTGCAGGCAAGTCGATGTACAACGTGAACAACAACATAGCGATCACCAGCAACACTTCGGAGGAGCGCCTCACTGCGGAGACTGCCTCACAAGATGGACATATCAAACTCAGTCAGTATAAAACTGTATATAGTTAAACTAGCTTCTTACTGCCATTGTCCGGTTTCCCAGCTACATTTAACCATTCGTTAGTGTTTTGGTTCGATAACTTCATAAAATGCGTTTCCGGACTATGTAACTAGAGCTTTACTCCATTGAAACTTGACTTAACACTAAAACTTCACTAGCTAACGATAAAATAATTGGAAACTTCAGAAACATCATCAGTAGTGTGATAAATTTAACTTCAGATACCTCTTAACCATTTAACCTAGCTATCTAAATAATGCCTACAAAGACGCTTCTTAATAAATATGAGGAATGTGGAAGAAAGAACGAAGATGGATGGATTGTATGAACGAGGATATGTAGAAGAGTGCATATTGTGACACTATTGTTGGTAAAATGTAGGAAGATGAGGCAGTTACTAAGCAGTGGTGTATTCAGGTATCTGGTCGGAGCTGCTGCTGTCGTTCTCGATGAAGGCGAACGTGCTGCAGATCCTGGACCAGTCGGTGGGTGCGGACACGGTGCCGGTGGTGCATGGCCTGCGCTCGCTCTCCATGGTCTGGGTCATCTTCGGACACACCTGCATCGTCGTCTTTAAGGTAAATTACACAAATAGTTACAAAATACATACAATACATGCAGAAAGGCGAATGTTAAGATGGGGTAACACGAATGGATAAGATACGAAATGGGTATATTAGAGGAAGTTTGAGAGTAGCCCCAGTGGTAGAGGTTAGGAGTAAAAGGTCCAACATGGTATGGGATGAATCGCATGTAACAAGGAGAACGTTAGTTATGAGTGTGGATGTACACCGGTAGAGGTAGACCTAGAAAGAGATGGATGGATTGGAAAGGTGACATGATCAAGAAGGGTGTGATGACTGAGATGACGGATGATAGAGTTATTTTGAGGACAAAAACCCGGTGCCGACCCTAAGGGAGTAGAATAAGGTAGGGGAGATGATGAAGATAAAATTTTACTAAACATGACTTGCAAGGTATAGAGATTTCAAGGGTAACTGGTACCCAGATTTCATAGAATTGTTTTGTGGTACTGCTTAATGTTGTCTTTTTAAAAAATTATCTATGTATTCCAGTACGCAGACAACACCGCGTTACGCGCTATCCTCGAGAAGAGCTTCTGGTTCCAGCTCATCATCAGCGCTGTCTACAGCGTTGACACTTTCTTCTGTCTCGGGTAATAGGACATTTCAACTATACTTAACACTATATTTATTGAGATAAAAAAAATCTGCTACAGTTTAGATGGATATATGTTTGTTAGAGTTTATAGCTTAAACTGCTGAATGGATTTCGATGAAATTTGGCATAGATGTAGAGGATAGTCCGGAAAAACACATAGGCTACTCATTTTTGTTTTTATTTTATTCCACGCGGACGGAGTCGCGGGCTAAATCTAGTTCGTTATAAATATAATAATGTTTGATCAGCGGCATGCTGGTGTCATTCCTGTACTTCCGCACGAGTGCGAAGGGCAAGCTGGAGCTGCTGACGAAGGGTCGCCGCACGCTCACCTCCGGAGTCATACAGTTCTTCGGACTCATTGGATACAGATTTGCCAGGTTTGTGTATATTGAAACAATTCATGGAATTCAAATTATTCTAGATTCAAAGGTTCTATGACAATGACTTTTCTTTAAGTGTATTCTAGGGTATCTTTCTTACTTTCAGAAATAATATTAATACTAATATTATAAAAGCGAAAGTTTAGATGGATGTTTGTTAGAGTTTGTAGCCTAAACGGCTGAACGGATTTCGATAAAATTTGGTATAGATATAGAGTATAGTCTGGATGAACACATGGGCTACTCATTTTTGTTTTTTTAATTCCACGTGGATGAGTCGCGGGCGTAAGCTATATACATAATTGGATTGATGGGAAGGTCTGCAGTTTCTATTGAAAGAAAGCCTTTAGTAACACAGATAAATAATATCTAGAAAGTAGATTATTCACCGTTCCTGTTATTTCCTGTTGTTTTCATTGAATTCTGTCAATTTATGGCATTGTGTGTAGATTGACTGCCCCGTACCTGTTCATGCTGGGCGTGGTGGAGGTGACGATGAAGTGGTTCGCGCACAACGCGGTGTTCGAGCCGCCGGCGCCCGACCACGAGACCTGCCCGCAGTTCTGGTGGAGGAACCTTCTCTATATCAACACTCTTTTCCCTGTCGAACAAATGGTAAGGAACATCGGAACTCAGATATCTATAAAATAAAGTAACTTTATTGACTTCCCCTTTGGGACTGGTGTCCCATCTTGGATATCCTGTGTGATGGGTCACTAGACCCACAGACCACAGAATAACTAATAAAAAAAATATTACACATCTATACTTATCAATAACTGCCTTAGAAATTGCTAGAATGATTTCAGCTTGGGTATTTGGTGTAATTTGTCTTTCTTATTTATGTATTCTCGTTTCAGTGCATGTTATGGAGTTGGTATCTATCAGATGACACACAGTTCTACGCGGTCAGCGCTATTTTGCTAATCTTAGCAACGAGGTAATACAATCAAATCACTAAGGGCCTGTCCCACCACTGGCTGATAGAGATTCAGATAGCTTAAAAATGACGTCATTGTCAGATAAGGGAACAAAATCCAATATTTCCATCACATTTACACGTTGGATTGTTATCAGACAATTTACAATTTGTTGGGACAGGCCCTAAATATCACATACAAAATACCTGAAGAAATTCTTAATTTGTAATTTTTCTTTCAGCCACTTCAAGTTGTCAGTAAGTTTAACGGGCGTGTTCTTTTTATCATCTCTGGCGACCACGGGCTACGTGTCGTGGAGCAGCGAGCACGTGCCCAGCACTGAGGACCCCTTCACGCAGTTCGACAAGATCTACGACAAGCCCTGGACCCGCCTCGGACCCTACCTCGTCGGCATGGCCACCGGCTGGATACTCTTCAAGACCAACTTGAAAATCAGAATGAACAGGGTACGATATACAATTGAACATTATGTTTTCGAGGCGTAATTAAGCATATTTATTTCATCATCATCATCACCGGGCTCGGGAGCCCACCCTAAGTTAGTGACTAGGTCTTAGTCAACTACGCTGGACTGCGGGACTTCACACGTATCTTTGAATTTCTTCGCCGATATGTGCAGGCATCACGATGTTCTGTTCTACTTCACCATAAGAACGTCGAGTAAATTATGTACATATGAAATTCGAAAATCACATTGGTACAGCGGGATTCGAATCGAAGACCTTTAGATTACAAGTAAAGTATTTAAACCCCTGAGCCAAAAAAGGAACTCGTTAATATAGTACAAGGATTGCGTAACAAAAAAGAAAAAAAAAGATGTAAAATGTGCAAAAAAAAAAAAGATGTAAAATGTGCAAAAAAGGCTACGGACCAAGAGTCTGTAGATGTTGATTTAAAATAAATAAAAAAAACCCTTGATCGCCGCGGCCGCGCTGACGTCGCGCGTCGTCAAAGGGCGGGAGCGTTTGATACTCCTTTGGCAACGCGTTCCGAAGGACTCGTTGTTGTTTGATTTAGCACCTTACAGAGAAAATTGAGGCCGCAGCGAATCAGTATAAATATTAATTTTAAAATTCACTTGTCGTCCAGTTTTATGGGAATAAAGGCGTCAGTATCTCCGAACGAGAACTTTTTAATTTCAAACATAACAGTCCACTTCAAGTTTTTTTATGTAGTTGTCTATTGTTCAGATATGGGCGGGTGTGGGGTGGTGTTTGTGCGCGGGCACGCTGCTGTTCCTGATCTTCGGGCTGTACCGCGCGCAGCTGAGCGTGGGCGCGGCCGCCGCCTACAGCGCGCTCTCGCACTCGCTGTGGGCCGCCGCCATCGGCTGGGTCATCGTCGCCTGCTCCACGGGACACGGCGGTACGTGCTCGCTGGCTGCCCGCAGTACACACTTACCACACGCACCGACGACAGTGGACATCAGCAGGATGGCTGTACTAATCAGCTAATGGAAAAAACACACGTCACTAAGTCTATTAATCCGTGCACGCCTTTGACTAAATTATCGCACAACTGTTGTGCGATTGTCGATTACATCAATCCTCACATCCGTTTTTCCCCTAGCATTTTTATTTGAACTTTCCTTTTAATTGATGAAAAACAATGAATAATCAAGACCTTGGCATTTGACGAATATTTACAGCTTATGGCTTACTTACATCAGGTCACAACGACTATTAGCCTCGCGTCATAATAAACTCAAGTCCTGGCTTATCCAAAAATCTCTTTATAGTGTAGATTTTATCCTGCTACAATAATATGCACACATAGTTTTCGTTCAAAATATGTGTATAATTTACATTATGACCTATAATTATCTATTTCGAATAAAATATTTGCATCGTGCGCTGCAGGCTGGGTGCGCGCGCTGCTGTCGGCGCCGGTGCTGTACCCGTTCTCGCGCGTCACGTACTGCGCCTACCTCGTGCACCCCGTGCTGCTGCGCTACGTCGCCATGCACCTCACACACCCCATACACCTCGGGGAGCTGCTTGTCGTGAGTCACATTTCATATTTTTCAATATAAAAAAACGTACAGACGAATTAAGTAACTCCTTCTTTTGGGAAGTCGGTCAATAAAAAAACAAGGTAAACGCACAAGGTGACGACATCTAAAGACATTTCGCAGGTGCCTATATTTATCTCAGTAATGTTCAGATGAAATGAAAAATTGTCCTATTTTTAATTCTTTCTTTTCGTAATTAGCTTTTTCCGCGTGGAAATAAAAAAAAAAAAAAGTATGTAGCCTATGTGTTTTTCCAGACTACATAAATTCATCGTCATCTGTTCAGTTGTTTAGGCGCAAACTTCAACAATCATCCATCCATTTAAACTTTCATATTTATAATAATATAAGATGGGAAAACCATTTTTTTATTTAAATACATAATCAATATATTACGTACAAAAACCTTTTAGTTGACTCAAATATCGCCACAATAATTGTTAAAATATTAATATCAATATCATATGTGCAGTTCGTGTTGTTCCTGGGGTTGACAGTGATGTCATATTTCTTCGCGTTCGTCATTTCTGTGGCATTCGAGGCGCCCATCGTCACCATGCTCAAGATCCTCGCGCCGCAGAAGAAACCGCACAGAGTTTGAAAACTCTCCTACACAAAGACTGGAATAAACATTTATTTTAACTTTAAATTCACAACTTTTAGGGCCTGTCTCAAAATTCTTATAATTTGTCAGATAACAATCCAATGTAACAAATATGTGATGGAAGTATCGGATTTTGGTACTCTATCTGAGAGTGACGTCACTTTTACGCTATCTGAGCATCTATCAGCCAGTGGTGGGAAAGGCCCTTCTAGGCCAATCTAAAAAAGAAGTTGGTGTTAGATTTTAAAAGTCAATCAAAGTTAAAAGTTATTAAAAAATAATCGATTTTTCTAACAGTGAAATATAAGGATTATGTTAAAATGTGATTATAGTTACATCTACAGAGTAATATTTTAATTAAATGATAGTTACAAACCTAAGAAATATATTAAAGAGTGTTAAAATAGCATACAACAGAAAACAAAACTTTTTTGGCCAGTGACAAAAAAAAACGAATTCGAATGACTTAATTTAATTTTGATGTACTTAATTCATCATTTCAACTAAATAAGTTAAAAATTACAACTTAAAAATAATGCTCTCTTACTTTATAATTAACCCTTAATTCAATAGTATCCAGTACAAACAAGTAATAAAAAAAAAAACTATTTAATTCATATTTCAATTCAAAAAATGACTACTAAAAAATCAGTTTGTTTTGCTACAAAAAAAACTCCGTCGAATTAAGGGTTAAATTACTAGTTTATCGTCTATCTTTTTAACAGCAGTGGCGGTTTAAAACGGTCATAAAAGTGCGCGTTTTTAAACGGAAAAAGATTAAAAAATCGCGCGTTTTTTAAAACTTTCGTTCAGAAATTACAACACATAGTTTTAAGACTGTACAAAAATGTGTATTAATATTAAATTAAGATGTAAAAGACTTGGTTATGCTTGGAAGACAATTTTAAACAGAGTAATATTTAAGTTAAAAATGTATGGTTTATAATTTGATTAGAGTAAAAAATCAGAAATCAGTACAAAGTTGAAACCGTTTATTCAAATTAAAAACAGTACAAATGATACAAATCGAAAATATATTTGGATTTATATATTTTTTAATTTTAAATTCTTGTATTTGTGTATAATTGAAAATGTGAGTTTGTAAAATCAAAATGAAATTGTATTTTTCAATGTAAAAGTATGGATGACTTAATTGTAGACAGAATGGAATGTTCGCTTGTAAATATTTCTGTATACTTTTATAATAACGTTATGTAAATAAGATGTAAATATTAATTATTCTTTTTTATAGGACAACATTTTTAATAAAATTCAATTAAAATGACTATGGCTTTTTTATTTAATAATACTTTATAGCCATCATTGTAGTAACTATATTGATAGTTACTACAAAAGATTAAATTTTAATTTTCCTAATAGAACATTTTCTAAACCTAATGTAAAATAATAAATAACGATGAGCATATATTCTTGGACCTGATGTATACGGGCGATTATACTCGGAGTGTTTTGATATATTTTTCTTAACAAATACGTATTTGAAAAAATAAAA
Organism: Papilio protenor; assembly: GCA_029286645.1. Taxonomy (NCBI): domain Eukaryota; kingdom Metazoa; phylum Arthropoda; class Insecta; order Lepidoptera; family Papilionidae; genus Papilio; species Papilio protenor. Next base: position 7,024,471 of record JAGSMZ010000006.1, on the reverse strand, counting down.
CAGACATCAGCTTAAAACTTTATTGTACTTCAGATATAAATTGTTGAACAGAGTAGAGATCATGAATATGCGTAGTCCGTGAGGCGGCGCAGCACGCAGCACGCCGGCAGCTCCAGCAGCAGCGCCAGCGCCAGCGCCGCCGCCAGCGACAGCGCCAGCGAGCCAGCGAAGTACGACCACTGGCGTCACAATATTTTATAATCTCACGCACAGATATAAATTCCTAGTGTGATTTCATATTTTTAACTGACACAAAGAACTTTTAAGGAGGGGGTTCTCAATTCGTCTGTATCTATATCTATATCTATACTAATATTATAAAGAGGAAAACTTTGTATTTTTGTATTTTTGTATTTTTGTATTTTTGTATGTATTGAAATAACTCAAAAACTACTGGGCCGATTTTAAAAATTCTTTCACCATCAGAAAGGTAATTTATATGCGAGTAACATAGGCTATATTTTATTATTACTAATGTTCAGGAACTATTAATAAACAGCGTGTTTCTGGACGCCGGCGTTAAAAATTCACTAAAATTTAACTTTTCTCGGCTTACGCTGCCTAAACCGTTAGAGGTATATAAAAATGATGTATGAAAGAATTGTAGATCTTAAAAAGTTCTACAGAAAAGTGCGCGATAGCATATATCTATCTTTAACGGTTTTCTTACAATAACCACTTTTGTGTTTACAAAATGAATTAAAAAACCAACGCTATTTGCAGCGTTCTTTTATTGGTTTCAATATTAATCCTTATCCAAATAAATGCGTTTGTTATCAGGAGAATTTAATGTAGAATAAAATTGTCATTTACAGTATTAAAATTGGACTAATAGTTTAGAAGATATCGCGAACACAAACAATAAGGGTAACCGAAAAATCAGCTTACAAGCTACCGGACTTAGAAATTTGGAATCTTGCATCGGTAGATTTCTGTTATTACGTAGATTACTACTAAGTTAATACTTTTGGTAATAGGTTGAAAAAAAGGGCGAACGTAATAGGTTATATTTGTAATTTCACGCGGGCGAAGTCGCGAGCAACGGCTCGTATTTTATATTATTAGAGTCAAATGACAATGCAGAGAATTTAAGTAACTATAGCAACCTTTGCTGTTGGCTTGTACTTTTGTCTCTTTCTCGCAGAGCAATTATTTCTAATGCACTCACCACTAAGTTTAATGTCGTCAAAATATGTAAAGCAAAGCGTGTTTTAATTGAAGGCTTTTATTAAAAAAAGGAGTCATTCATAAATATAGTGTGATTACTGACATCGTATATAAAAAAGTGTGTGCTTACGGTTTGTTATAAGGTAAATGCACTAGTTATCGATAGGTAATAAGTAGTAAGTATGTATGACAAAATCGATAGTTGTAAGATAGTATGACTGACTAGACAAGCGGCGTGTGCGCAGGGCGCGGCGGGCAGCAGGCCGCGCGCGGCGGCGCCCTGCACCAGCAGCAGGCAGTAGCTCAGCCGGCTCAGCGCGGGCAGCGCGCCGCCCGACAGCAACACGCGACTCCAACCTTCAAACATTATTACTATTCAATACTTTCGTCAAGGTCACCAAAAGATTGCATAATAACAAAGCTAACATTAGCAACTAATAGTACTGTGACGTCACAGAATATTTAAAACCGTCTCCTTCCTTTGTGCAGCTGTGCCAAACTTCTATAGCTCGTTTCTTTTTTTGGCTTAAGTAAAAGTCTATCTGATCAGATTTTAAACGCATATTTGCTGCTCATAAGTATTTTTAGACCGATTTATCATAAAAATCTTCAATAACCTATCCTTTTGAATATTGAACCGCATTTAAGGGGCTGTGTTCGGGACAATTTGCGTTTTTTGGGGGGAAGAAGTAGGCGCGCGCAAACAATGAGCGGGGTGCACCGCACGGTTAGATCGCGTGAGTCGATTCTCGTCGGTTAGTGATGGGACTCGAGTGACTTTTTTTCACTCCAGTCACTCGGTACTGGTAACTTTCTCACTCGAATGCCACTCGAGTGAAGATAGGACTCGAGTGATTTTTATTGACTTGAATCACTCGGAATATAAAACTCGAATAACCAAAATATTAAAGCGAATAAAACAATATTAATTTAACATAGAATATTATTTTTTAAAAGCTACTCAAAAAATCTAAACAAAACGATAAAAATATTAATTAAATAAAATTTTCGTTTAAACTTAACCTGTCTACGTAACCAAGAAACCTCTTATATAAACTATCAGTCGAATTGAAATATTATAATGTAATACTAAAAAGTTTCCAATTTAATTTATTATAACGAGGATTTTCATGAGATCAAAATATGAACAGTTTTATTATGTTCTTACACAATTTAGATAATAATAAATATGCTTTAAAATTAACTTAAATGAAGTTTAAATAAGTCAACAAAAGAACAGAAACAATGTATTAAAAAAAAACTGAAATTGCTGTCAGAATTTCTTACTCGGCTCGGTATAAACCACTCTAATGGTTACGAGTCACTCGTAATTCGAGTCGACTCGAGTCACTTGAAACTCGAGTTGGCAAAAATTTCACTCGAGTCCGAGTAATGTAAAACTTACTCGAGTCACTCGAGTGAAAAGCAACTCGAGTCCCATCACTATCGTCGGTCTTCGCGGCCGTGTCCTTAACATCGAACGCCGCGAAGCGCCATCCCGACTCCGATTTAGATTTTTACATTAAGTTTATTTATAACTAGCTGTTGCCCGCGACTTCGTCCACGTGGTATTAGAAAACATACGAACTATATAAATAACAAAACGGCTGTAGTAGTAATAAACATTTATTTACTCTCACTAATTGTTATGGTTATTATTAATTTGAGAAAACAGCGTTTTTTTTATTTCATTAGTTATAACAATAAATCTGTCGATTCCAACTTCTATAAGAATAAAAATCGATATTGATAAGATTCATGACTGATTTTACACAACCCATCCCTACTAAATTTGAAATAAATTGTCAAACTAATCTAAATTATTTAGACACACTATAGTATAGATAATACTGTTTTGTGACAAAATCGTCCGTTTATACTTAAAGAATCGCTTACGAATTTGGAAAATATTATTTAATGAAAAAGCTTATTTTCCGATTCATTATAAATTTAATTAAATAGAAATATGTAAGTTTTAATAAAATAAATAAAATAATTAATATTTATATTCCATTCGCGTGGCGCTTTCTGTATTGTGGGAAGTTCCATTTTATATAGATCAGTGTTTTTACGTTCGGGCTTGATAAAAAGAGTGCGAGCTATCGGACAGACTATCGCCCTTTCCGTCACTCACGTGGTCACATAAATGCGGGACGCGCAGGGGGTTTCGCCGGAGCGACGAGCACAGGTCCGCTTCCATCGACGTCCGCGGGCGGACTGACGCGAAATCCGAATGGTTTTGGGAGCTCATTGTAATTAAATTCGATTAAAAATTAACTAATCAATGTATTGCAAAAAGCTTCGGGTTAACCGAAGATAAAGTACTCGTGTATCAAATAAACCACTTCGAGTTTTTACTTTCGTTGTTGTATTGCAGATATATGGTGATCTTTACAGAATTAGGCACATTTTCAAAAAATAAATCTATCGAGAAAAGTTTGTCCAATCGTGATTCTGTTCCACGAGGCTTTAGTTAAAGGACTGAAGTTACACATACTAAAATATCACGAATCAAATCTTTGTAGAAATCCTGTTCTATGCTTCCAAAGATGCGCAATTTGCCATAACCCCGCCTTAATATAGTACAATAGTAACCGGCGTGGTCGGTGGCGCAGGAGAGCGCGGGCCACAGCAGCGCCAGCGGCCAGGCGGCGTGCAGCCACGCGCACGACCAGTGCCGCAGCGCCTGTGACGTCACCACGGACGTCGCCAGCGCGCTCACTGACGCGCCCCACAGGCAACAGCGAGTCAACTGAAAAGTGTACTACAATGCTAGTTGGCACGTCACATAGAAGAGTATTTTTATTCCCTACGTGCCAACTTACAACGCCGTATTGAAGTGATGAATTTGATTTGCAAAGGTCTGAAATAGATTACTTATACATTACATTTATATAACTGAACTTTTTTTTTAACTAACCCTGGAGACGGATATCCTGCTGTCAGCCTTGTGTATCATCCAGCCGGCCAGCACGCCCACCAGGTATGGCGCGGCGCGGCTCGCGGGACGTACGATCATGTAGAGGTACGCCTCAAATACGTTACTGTACCTGGAGTGTTATCATGATTGCAGACCAGCAAATAGAACATTAAAGCATATCAAGAAAATAATGGAGTTAGAGCGACCGTACGTCTTTGACTAAAATATCGCTCAACTGTTATGCGATTGTCGATTGTTTCGCAATTCAACTGTTTAGTTGCACAACTAAAAATCGAATAGTATGCGCACCTCCATATAAGCTCATAAGAATCAAAGCGAGACTTTTATGCGATAGTTTAGTTAAAGTTGTCCGCGCTTAAACGATATTGAAACTCCCATTTAAGTATCCATTAGGTGATAGGAAGTTCCGCTCTTCCGTGTAACACATTAGGTTGTGAAATATCAGCAAATAGCGCTGATTTTGTCAACATTTGTGTGTCGTGTGTAAAATTACAGCATTTATTAGAGACTGTGATACATGGGCCTCGCCAACCAATGATCTATAGGAGGCTAGTAATAAAAATGTTCCCAAAGAGTATGCTTCAATGAAAAACGATAAGTTATCAAGATAATCAAGGAACCTTTATATTTTGAATTAATTTTTATATTCATTTTACAATTTTCACCTCTCCTTTAGTTGCAATGTCCAAGAGTCAGCATCTATCACACGAGTCTCACCTTCTGTGGTATTGACTGAAGGCAGTGGTGACGTCATATCCGACAGCCGCCAGCAGCACAGCGTTCAGCAGCAGCAGCGCGAGGCGCCGCCGCCGCAGCAGCACCGCGCACAGCAGCGCGCCGCACGCGTGCAGACACGTCTCCGTGGACAGGTACCATGATATCTGCATGCACTGCGAACACAAACACAAGAAGATTACGCAAGTTAACATATTTTTTTTTAATTCCATCATCATCATCATCATCATCATCATCATCATCATCATCATCATCATCATCTCTCTCCTTATCCTACTCCCATAGTGGCGCAACAGGTTTTTGTCCTCCATATAACTCTATCATACGTCATCACTCCCTTTTTGATCATGTCACCTTTCACGCAATCCATCCATCTCTTTCTAGGTCTAACTCTGCCGGTGTAATATTTTTTAAATCCATCGACTGTAAGCATTTCATTTTAGAAGATAAAGAACAAATATCAAAAGAAAATGAACAGAGATTTATGATGAAAGCGGATAATGAAAATAATTTCAATATAAAAAGAGAAGACGATAGTAGGTAAAGGAAGCGCCAATTGCCAAATGGTTAGGGGTACGGATTTCTGATCACGTGTTCGAGGGTTCGAATCCCACCATTCGACTATTGTAGTAAACTATTTTTTTAAATGCCTAGAGCTTAGTTAGGATTTTAAAAGAAATGTTAGTGAATTTTCAAATAAATCTGCTAACATTTAAAAAAACATGACTAACCTGTTTCTCTTGAGGATAGAACAATGTGATGTACAATAGATTCCTCCACCAGTTGACATCGCAATTGATGTCCTGCTCCGGGAAGGTGACGGGCTGCGTGTCGCGCGACACACGGGACAGAACTGCCGTCAGGAATATCATGTACGCGTACGGTGGTAGCAACCTAGACATAAAACATGACCGTGTGTAAGCTACTGGAGGTTACAATATAATGATTTAAGAACAATTGACAAAAGATAACTCTTGGGGCAGTAGAGTAAAAAGACACCAAGAGAAAAATAACACAAAGATAAAATAAGTGAAGGATAAAACAAAAGACACACCTAACAACTCTATTGGTGACGAAGCAGATAAATTGGAATAGTTTCCCGCAATGGCCGCCGCAGCTGACCAGCTCGCGCAGCGTGTACCGACTTGACAGGTAGAAGAAATGGTGTGCACTAAATGTGCCGCTGTTAGCAATCAATTTCAGATTAAGAAACGTAATAGTAATCAGAAATCCCTTTCTCAATTAAACAATGTCACAATTTATAGGAACCAACTCAGAATATGAATGTTTCTTCTTATGCAGTATTACACTCTAATTTACCTTACAAATATTAATGTATCAAATGCCAAAGTTCCACTTGTCAGAACAGGATAACTACCCATCCATCCATCAGCATCATTAGGATTCTCTGCAACAAGTAATAGTCAATAAAATGTATTAAGTTCTAAGTAAGATTGTCGTTAATAAAGCGACATACCTGTAAGATATTTCACTAGCATAGATACATGGATAAACATTATCCAAAATGTTGAAAAAATCCTTAATAAATGCACCACAGCTAGGTCTTGATTGGCCATTGTTGTGTTAAAAATTCTTTTGACGTTATGTTTTAAAGAGAAACTCAGGAGCAAATTTAAAAAGAGACTGTCTCTTTTTCTGTATTCCGTGTTGGTTAGACTGGCGCATGTTTTGTATAGTCCGGGACACGCGGGCAACGTGGTCATAGGTTTTGGCTGAACGTTTTGTTTCCTATACTTCCCACACCGCTTGCAACTTGCCAACTGTCTCTGTGCTGCCATTACATCTAACGTAAGTTTCGGAGCCTCGTTTCCCTTAACTTTCTTCATCGCTTCTGTATTCATATTGAGCATATCTTTATTAAATTTAACGCTATCTTTGTTATTTGTTGATGTCTCTTTCTTTAAATCAACAAATACTTTTACTAGTTCGCATTGTTTGCGTATTTGTTCGTCATGTCTCTGTTTATTAAGATCATATTTATGTTTATCTATAGTTAATGTTCCTGTTTGATTTTTTATACAATTAATAAAACCGTAATCGACAATAGTCGCTATGATAGCTAGTGATAATAGTATTATTGTAACGAGAATTAGAAGAACTGCTGCAGTGTCATATTTAACATCGTAATACTCTTCGATATGCCTTAAAGAAGTGATTTTAACGGACCTGGGTATCGTTCCGTTAGACTTTAGATTGTCGTTTAGCATTATTGAGAAGTTTACGAGGGATTCTACATCCTCGGGTGAACAGGAGCGAGGCAAACATAAACCAAGAACTATATCGTATGGCTGTAAAAAGAAAGATAACTTTATAATCTAGAATTGTTTAATGCCTAAACAGCAATTAGAGAAATTATGCCAATACCTTTGGGAGTTTAAACTTTGTAATATTGAGAGAGACTTCCACGGCAATGTATGCAAGTCGATGGGTGGGCACGTCGTCCAGATATGTGCTTTGTGTCAATGCTCGCTTTCCATCATAACTCGGCCACGCGTGAGAATCTATAGAAAAAAGTTGCATTGTTTTTTCTATATATTTATTTATGTGAACATGTTCAACTCAAACTTACGATCATTGAAATCCCTTTCTCGTCGGACAAATCCGTTGACTCCTTTTCGCTCAGAATTAGATACATATTTCTGATCCTAAAAAAATACAGCGCGTGTTTTATACAGGTTTTTTTGGTCTTTGAAGCACTCGGTAAATATTATTCCTACAGTGTTAGTCAGTACTTACCAATCGAAAACAAAGGTCTTTAGATCCGAGCCATAGACGGTTTCCTTGAAAGAAACCCGACTGATACCTTCCAGATGCATCAACGGCTAAAAGTCATAATCAAAATTTTAAAAAAATAACAGAAAAACACTTACTCTTTTTAAGAAACCTTATTGAGTAATGACAAATACGACCTAAATATGGTCTATCCCTAGACATAGAGTATTGAGTTCTTGGCGCGTCATTATTATTTCTCGGGTTACTAAACTAATCAACTAATAAAACAGATTGTTCGTTAAATGTACGTAACCACTTGTAATACATGAAAAAACAAAGAATTCTCAGATGATTTTGCTTTCATTGCTTTTTTATCGATCGTAAATAATTGAGAGCTCTCACTGATTTCTGAATTCGAGTGTGCGACTATAACGTTTATTGTTTAGATTTTACAGCGTATATTTGAATACAAAAACCAGACGCTGTTTGTCGTTGATTATGCGTAAAATGAGTCTATTGAAATGAGATCACATAAGAGTTTACACGCATGCTGTTTACGTTCCGCTGAGGGAGAGCCAAAACAAAAAATAGATGGAAAGATGCTGTTTATGTACGAACTGTTATATGAAGAACAGGAGATGCGATTAATTATATGAAGTTTAAATAAACTGCATAAAGACTTTACAGAACATCTATACTAATATTATAAATAGGGAAGATTTGTATTTTTGTATGTATTGAAATAACTCAAAAACTACTAGGTCGATTTCGAAAATTCTTTCACCTTTTACTTAGACGAAGTTGCGAGCTACAGCTAGTTCTTATATAAAGGCGTAAGGAATAAATAAAAATGAGGGAACCTTATTTAATCACCTTCACATGGTTACCTGAACATATTTTTACTTACTGTTGTATGCCCAAGCCCGGCCTTCCACGAGCGCCTTGTAAAGCGCGCTCAAATCATCCCAGCACTCATGGTCAACGTTCACATGCACTCCGTTTATTATCTTTGGCCAAACCAACGACAAAAAAGTCGGATCATAGACAATAAATAAATTCTCAAAAACGTCATTGCGAATTCGCGCGCTTTTGCTCGACTTCAAATGCTCCTTTTTTGAATTATGTTGGCCAGTATGCACCACAGATACTAATGCGAGAAAAATTAAAAAAGTAATGCTTTTGTTCATTTTTTTAAATCTTAAAATCTAACGCAAAAGCCAACACGTGCGGACTGTTAGCGGTCATCAACTTCAATAAAGAGATCGCTCGCTCGCGCGGCAAATCATCTCTGAAGTTAATTCATATAGACAAGTATCGTGCAATCATTTCTAAAATCCCAACAACGTTAATCGACGTTCGTTTGCCTTTTAATTTATTCAAACACGTAATGAAAAGTGTAAGCAAATGTTTTACTTTATTAATTTCTTTCTTAAGGCCGGGTAACCATAGGAACTCCGTAATTAAACTACGCAACCCCATCGAGTTTGAGCTCGTTTAATTCGTCTCGACAAGTACTTTGATACTATATGGTAACAAGGGTCTGATGATGGAGCTGCGAGGTAACCATAGGAACTCCGTAATTAAACTACGCAACCCCATCGAGTTTGAGCTCGTTTAATTCGTCTCGACAAGTACTTTGATACTATATGGTAACAAGGGTCTGATGATGGAGCTGCGAGGTAACCATAGGAACTCCGTAATTAAACTACGCAACCCCATCGAGTTTGGGCTCGATTAATTCGTCTCGACAAGTACTTTGTTACTATATGGTAACCAGGGTCTGATGATGGAGCTGCGAGGTAACCATAGGAACTCCGTAATTAAACTACGCAACCCCATCGAGTTTGAGCTCGTTTAATTCGTCTCGACAAGTACTTTGATACTATATGGTAACCAGGGTCTGATGATGGAGCTGCGAGGTAACCATAGGAACTCCGTAATTAAACTACGCAACCCCATCGAGTTTGAGCTCGTTTAATTCGTCTCGACAAGTACTTTGATACTATATGGTAACAAGGGTCTGATGATGGAGCTGCGAGGTAACCATAGGAACTCCGTAATTAAACTACGCAACCCCATCGAGTTTGGGCTCGATTAATTCGTCTCGACAAGTACTTTGATACTATATGGTAACAAGGGTCTGATGATGGAGCTGCGAGGTAACCATAGGAACTCCGTAATTAAACCACGCAACCCCATCGAGTTTGGGCTCGATTAATTCGTCTCGACAAGTACTTTGATACTATATGGTAACAAGGGTCTGATGATGGAGCTGCGAGGTAACCATAGGAACTCCGTAATTAAACTACGCAACCCCATCGAGTTTGAGCTCGTTTAATTCGTCTCGACAAGTACTTTGATACTATATGGTAACAAGGGTCTGATGATGGAGCTGCGAGGTAACCATAGGAACTCCGTAATTAAACTACGCAACCCCATCGAGTTTGAGCTCGTTTAATTCGTCTCGACAAGTACTTTGATACTATATGGTAACAAGGGTCTGATGATGGAGCTGCGAGGTAACCATAGGAACTCCGTAATTAAACTACGCAACCCCATCGAGTTTGGGCTCGATTAATTCGTCTCGACAAGTACTTTGATACTATATGGTAACAAGGGTCTGATGATGGAGCTGCGAGGTAACCATAGGAACTCCGTAATTAAACCACGCAACCCCATCGAGTTTGAGCTCGTTTAATTCGTCTCGACAAGTACTTTGATACTATATGGTAACAAGGGTCTGATGATGGAGCTGCGAGGTAACCATAGGAACTCCGTAATTAAACTACGCAACCCCATCGAGTTTGAGCTCGTTTAATTCGTCTCGACAAGTACTTTGATACTATATGGTAACCAGGGTCTGATGATGGAGCTGCGAGGTAACCATAGGAACTCCGTAATTAAACCACGCAACCCCATCGAGTTTGAGCTCGTTTAATTCGTCTCGACAAGTACTTTGATACTATATGGTAACAAGGGTCTGATGATGGAGCTGCGAGGTAACCATAGGAACTCCGTAATTAAACCACGCAACCCCATCGAGTTTGGGCTCGATTAATTCGTCTCGACAAGTACTTTGATACTATATGGTAACCAGGGTCTGATGATGGAGCTGCGAGGTAACCATAGGAACTCCGTAATTAAACTACGCAACCCCATCGAGTTTGAGCTCGTTTAATTCGTCTCGACAAGTACTTTGATACTATATGGTAACAAGGGTCTGATGATGGAGCTGCGAGGTAACCATAGGAACTCCGTAATTAAACCACGCAACCCCATCGAGTTTGAGCTCGTTTAATTCGTCTCGACAAGTACTTTGTTACTATATGGTAACAAGGGTCTGATGATGGAGCTGCGAGGTAACCATAGGAACTCCGTAATTAAACTACGCAACCCCATCGAGTTTGGGCTCGATTAATTCGTCTCGACAAGTACTTTGTTACTATATGGTAACAAGGGTCTGATGATGGAGCTGCGAGGTAACCATAGGAACTCCGTAATTAAACTACGCAACCCCATCGAGTTTGAGCTCGTTTAATTCGTCTCGACAAGTACTTTGATACTATATGGTAACCAGGGTCTGATGATGGAGCTGCGAGGTAACCATAGGAACTCCGTAATTAAACTACGCAACCCCATCGAGTTTGAGCTCGTTTAATTCGTCTCGACAAGTACTTTGATACTATATGGTAACAAGGGTCTGATGATGGAGCTGCGAGGTAACCATAGGAACTCCGTAATTAAACTACGCAACCCCATCGAGTTTGGGCTCGATTAATTCGTCTCGACAAGTACTTTGATACTATATGGTAACAAGGGTCTGATGATGGAGCTGCGAGGTAACCATAGGAACTCCGTAATTAAACTACGCAACCCCATCGAGTTTGGGCTCGATTAATTCGTCTCGACAAGTACTTTGATACTATATGGTAACCAGGGTCTGATGATGGAGCTGCGAGGTAACCATAGGAACTCCGTAATTAAACCACGCAACCCCATCGAGTTTGGGCTCGATTAATTCGTCTCGACAAGTACTTTGTTACTATATGGTAACAAGGGTCTGATGATGGAGCTGCGAGGTAACCATAGGAACTCCGTAATTAAACCACGCAACCCCATCGAGTTTGGGCTCGATTAATTCGTCTCGACAAGTACTTTGATACTATATGGTAACCAGGGTCTGATGATGGAGCTGCGAGGTAACCATAGGAACTCCGTAATTAAACTACGCAACCCCATCGAGTTTGGGCTCGATTAATTCGTCTCGACAAGTACTTTGATACTATATGGTAACAAGGGTCTGATGATGGAGCTGCGAGGTAACCATAGGAACTCCGTAATTAAACTACGCAACCCCATCGAGTTTGAGCTCGTTTAATTCGTCTTGACAAGTACTTTGATACTATATGGTAACCAGGGTCTGATGATGAGCTGCGAGGTAACCATAGGAACTCCGTAATTAAACCACGCAACCCCATCGAGTTTGGGCTCGATTAATTCGTCTCGACAAGTACTTGATACTATATGGTATCCAGGGTCTGATGATGGAGCTGCGAGGTAACCATAGGAACTCCGTAATTAAACTACGCAACCCCATCGAGTTTGGGCTCGATTAATTCGTCTCGACAAGTACTTTGTTACTATATGGTAACCAGGGTCTGATGATGAGCTGCGAGGTAACCATAGGAACTCCGTAATTAAACCACGCAACCCCATCGAGTTTGGGCTCGATTAATTCGTCTCGACAAGTACTTGATACTATATGGTATCCAGGGTCTGATGATGAGCTGCGAGGTAACCATAGGAACTCCGTAATTAAACCACGCAACCCCATCGAGTTTGAGCTCGTTAATTCGTCTCGACAAGTACTTGATACTATATGGTATCCAGGGTCTGATGATGGAGCTGCGAGGTAATCATAGGAACTCCGTAATTAAACTACGCAACCCCATCGAGTTTGAGCTCGTTTAATTCGTCTCGACAAGTACTTTGATACTATATGGTAACCAGGGTCTGATGATGGAGCTGCGAGGTAACCATAGGAACTCCGTAATTAAACTACGCAACCCCATCGAGTTTGAGCTCGTTAATTCGTCTCGACAAGTACTTTGATACTATATGGTATCCAGGGTCTGATGATGAGCTGCGAGGTAACCATAGGAACTCCGTAATTAAACTACGCAACCCCATCGAGTTTGGGCTCGATTAATTCGTCTCGACAAGTACTTTGATACTATATGGTAACAAGGGTCTGATGATGGAGCTGCGAGGTAACCATAGGAACTCCGTAATTAAACTACGCACCCCATCGAGTTTGAGCTCGTTTAATTCGTCTCGACAAGTACTTTGATACTATATGGTAACCAGGGTCTGATGATGAGCTGCGAGGTAACCATAGGAACTCCGTAATTAAACTACGCAACCCCATCGAGTTTGAGCTCGTTAATTCGTCTCGACAAGTACTTGATACTATATGGTAACCAGGGTCTGATGATGGAGCTGCGAGGTAATCATAGGAACTCCGTAATTAAACTACGCACCCCATCGAGTTGAGCTCGTTTAATTCGTCTCGACAAGTACTTGATACTATATGGTATCCAGGGTCTGATGATGAGCTGCGAGGTAATCATAGGAACTCCGTAATTAAACTACGCAACCCCATCGAGTTTGAGCTCGTTTAATTCGTCTCGACAAGTACTTTGATACTATATGGTATCCAGGGTCTGATGATGGAGCTGCGAGGTAATCATAGGAACTCCGTAATTAAACTACGCAACCCCATCGAGTTTGAGCTCGTTTAATTCGTCTCGACAAGTACTTTGATACTATATGGTAACCAGGGTCTGATGATGGAGCTGCGAGGTAACCATAGGAACTCCGTAATTAAACTACGCAACCCCATCGAGTTTGAGCTCGTTTAATTCGTCTTGACAACTACTTTGGTAGCATATGGTAACCAGGGTCTGATGATGGAGCTGCGAGGTAACCATAGGAACTCCGTAATTAAACTACGCAACCCCATCGAGTTTGAGCTCGTTTAATTCGTCTCGACAAGTACTTTGATTACTATATGGTAACCAGGGTCTGATGATGGAGCTGCGAGGTAACCATAGGAACTCCGTAATTAAACTACGCAACCCCATCGAGTTTGAGCTCGTTAATTCGTCTTGACAAGTACTTTGATTACTATATGGTATCCAGGGTCTGATGATGGAGCTGCGAGGTAACCATAGGAACTCCGTAATTAAACTACGCAACCCCATCGAGTTGAGCTCGTTTAATTCGTCTCGACAAGTACTTTGATACTATATGGTATCCAGGGTCTGATGATGGAGCTGCGAGGTAACCATAGGAACTCCGTAATTAAACCACACAACCCCATCGAGTTTGAGCTCGTTAATTCGTCTCGACAAGTACTTGATACTATATGGTAACCAGGGTCTGATGATGGAGCTGCGAGGTTATCATAGGAACTCCGTAATTAAACCACGCAACCCCATCGAGTTTGAGCTCGTTTAATTCGTCTCGACAAGTACTTTGATACTATATGGTAACCAGGGTCTGATGATGGAGCTGCGAGGTAACCATAGGAACTTCGTAATTAAACCACGCAACCCCATCGAGTTTGGGCTCGTTTAATAGGGGGTGTTTCCTAATACAACAAACTAGCTGTTGTCCACGACTTCGTCCGCATGAAATTTGAAAGTTCAAAACATACGTTACTCACAGATAAATGGCACCTTTCTGATGGTAAAAGAATTTTTAAAATCTTTCCTCTTTATAATATTAGTATAGATTCAAATAACGTTACGTTTCATATTTTTTAAAGACAGTATTTTAAAACACATAAAAACATTTATAGAACTTAATTGTATAGACATACATTTAAATTGAGACCAATTTAAATAAAAATTACTAGCTGTTGCTCGCGACTTCGCCCGCGTTGAATAAAAAAAATATGGCTTATGTATAAATTATCTTTCTAACGGTGAAAGATTTTTTAAAATCGGCCCAGTAGTTTTTGAGTTATTTTAATACATACAAAAATACAAAAATACAAATCTTTCCTCTTTATAATATTAGTATAGTTAAAAGCTGCATTATTTTTTACTTTACATTACTCGATATCATATAGATTGAGATCCCAGACCAGGATGACGACACTTATTTTCTAAAACTTTAATGTTATATGATTAGATAGTACTCGTTTGTGATGTAACCGAATGGCCATTAGTTATCCTGTCCAATGGGGCAGTTACGGGCTATCACGCGCTGAAGTTGGTAAAAAATACACCTCAGTTCAATTATTTTCACAAAACTGATTTACATATGTGTTGGAGACCACTGTCAGAATTACTAAACAAATACTGGCAGACAATTTCCGTGGGCCGTTTTCGAAGACAGACGATTTAAAGTTGCCAAAAATTTGACTAAATTTTAGTTTTATTTTCTAATGCTTGATTTTTATATATTACACTCAGGGGCCTATAACAATACCCCCTGCAAGAAGGCAGACATTTCTGATGGGGCAAACAGCATCCCAGACACTTTTAGTTTTTTTTTTTTTTTTTTTTTTTTTTTTTTTTTTTTTTTTTTTTTTTTTTTTTTTTTTTTTTTTTTTTTTTTTTTTTTTTTTTTTTTTTTTTTTTTTTTTTTTTTTTTTTTTTTTTTTTTTTTTTTTTTTTTTTTTTTTTTTTTTTTTTTTTTTTTTTTTTTTTTTTTTTTTTTTTTTTTTTTTTTTTTTTTTTTTTTTTTTTTTTTTTTTTTTTTTTTTTTTTTTTTTTTTTTTTTTTTTTTTTTTTTTTTTTTTTTTTTTTTTTTTTTTTTTTTTTTTTTTTTTTTTTTTTTTTTTTTTTTTTTTTAAATAAAGTATGTATGTACATTTTCATTTTCCAGCAGCCAATTGTGTGTCAGGTTGTCCTTCGACATAGGCCTCCCCTAGTTTCTTCCACGTCTCTCTATCGCGCGCTAATCGTCTCCATCCCTTCGGTAGGTCGTCTTCCCATCTTTTTATTTGTCGTCCTCTTTGTCTCTTTCCTTCTCTGGGGTACCAATCCATGATGTCTTTTGTCCATTTTCCTTTATTTGTTCTAATAATGTGTCCTGTCCAATTCCACTTTAGTTTTTTAATTTTTTTGAAGACGTCATTTACTTTTGTTTTTTCTCTTATTTTTACATTTCTCCATCGGTCTCTTAACTTAATATCGAGCATGCTTCGTTCCATGTGTCGTTGACAGTTTGCAAGTTTTAAGTTGTTTTTGGTCGTGAAAGGCCAAGTTTGGCATCCGTACGTAAGGCAAGGGAGAATGCATGTGTTGTATAATTTGGTTTTGATTGACATTGGTATAGATTTGTTTTTAACTACTTCTTTTAGAGACCAATAGCGTTTCCAAGCATTGCTTATTCTTCTGTCTATTTCTTTTGAGTGTTGGTTTTTTATAGATATAATTTGTCCTAAATATATGTATTCGTCAACGTATTCTATTATCTCATGTCTCAATTCTATATTATCCTTTTCTGCGTTTGTCATTAATTTTGTTTTCATTGGGTTCATAGATAAGCCCGCTCTTCTGCTTTCCTGGTCTAGTTGTTGCAGCATCGTTCTGAGCGTCTCTGGTGTCTCGGCAAACAGGACAATGTCATCCGCGAATCTAAGATGATTCAATTTCGTACCGTTGATGTTTATGCCAAACTTGTCCCAATCGATATTTCGGAATATATTTTCGAGTACAGCTGTGAATATTTTAGGCGAAAGTGGATCTCCTTGTCTTACGCCTCTTTCGATTTTAAATTCTTCACCTACTTGTTCTAGTTGTATTTTTGCTGTGGAGTTTTTGTATATCTCTTTTATAATGTTTATGTACTTCCTCTCTATGCCTTGACTGGCTAGCGTCTTCCAAATGTAACTATGACTCAGGGAATCGAAGGCCTTACTGTAATCAACGAATGCTAAGTAGTAGTTCTGACCATATTCATTACATTTTTCTATGATCTGTTTAACAACATGAATATGGTCCACTGTAGAATAATCTGCGCGAAAACCTGCCTGTTCCCTTGATTGGTTTGCATCTAATGTTCGAGATATTCTGCCGAGTATTACTTTTGATAACACTTTGTAAATATTTGACATTAAGGATATGGGTCTATAGTTGTTAATGTCTCGTTTGTCTCCTTTCTTGTGTAACAAGGTTATAGTAGACTTTGTCCATTGAACGGGAATTTGCTCACTATTTATGATCTCGTTGAATAAGATGGTTAAGGCTTTGATTATCGAGGATAATATGCTTTTTAATAGTTCGTTCGGAATTTTATCTTCTCCAGGCGCTTTGTCGTTTTTCTGCGATCGAATAGCTCCAGCAACTTCTGTTTCTAATATTGTTGGTATTTCTTCTTCGTTACTATCTTCTTCTTCAATAATATTTTTGCTCGCAACTATTGATTCGCCACTCTCTGTGTATAGTTGCTTGTAGAATTCTGTTGCAGCCTTAGCTATTGATGATCTTCTTGAAGTTATCCGGTATGTTTCTTTCTTCTTTTGTAGTTTGATGTTAGGTATCCATTGTGAATATTCTTTTAGTTGTTTTAGCCCTTTTGTCATTCCACCCGTTTTTTCTATTTGCTCTTTTAATGTTTTCAGCCGTTCTTCCTTCCTATTTTTTCTGATTGATGATTGTATTTTCTTACTAATATTCGCTATGCTGTGACGGTTTTCTTTTCGGTTATCCAATAGTTCATTTCTTTGTTCTAATAATTTTTTTGTTTCTTCATTTAGTTTGTTTCGTTTTCCTCTTTTCGTTCCTAATATGTTAACTTCTTTGAGAGTTTTTTCCAGGAAGTCGTACTTATCTTGTATAGTTTGTTGTTTTTTGATGTCCTGTAACGTTTTTTCTATGTCTTCTAGTATGTTATGTGGTACTGTTATTGTTTTACCATTTTTATTTGATATAATATGTTTCCTTGAATTCTTGACTTCACATATTAAAGTTCCTCTTAGCATTCTATGGTCAGTACTGAAGTTTAATTTATTAATTACGCTTACATCGGAGAGTATTCGAGTTTCTCTTGTCAGAATGAAATCAATTTCATTTCTGTCCCTTCCGTTTGGAGACATCTACGTCCACTTCCTTGTCTTTTCTTTTTTGTAAAAACTGTTAGCTATTTTCAGATTCAACGTAAAGCAAAGATCTATTAGCCTTTGTCCATTCTCGTTTCTTTATCCGCAACTATTTTTTCCTAGTACAAATTCGTCTTTATTACATTTTACTCCTGTCTTTGCATTAAAGTCTCCCATGACTATAACATTTTTATTAGACCTTTGTATAACTTCAGTCAGTTTTCGTAGAATATGTCTTTCTCTGCATTCGTATCCTGTTCGGTTGGGGCATATGCTTGTATAATCGACATCGGATGTTTAAATCCATTCAGTTGAATGTTTAGGACTGCAACTGATATTCCTTCAACACTAATTATCTTATCCTTTAGGTATCTGTTTATAAGAAACCCTATACCACGCATTCCTTTCTTTTCACCTTTATAGTAAAATATATATTTATTGTATTCTCTTATCTCCTCTCCTGATCTTCTTACTTCGCAAAGTCCTATAATATCCCATTTTATTTGACTTATAGCATGCTCTAATTCTATTAATCTGTGGTCCTCCATTAATGTTCTGACGTTTAATGTTGCTAGGTATAATTTACTTTTTTCGTTTTGAACCTGGAGATATGCTTTTAGGGGGTAATGGTCTGTCAACCCCACGGTGACCAGCCGGGTTGGGGTTGTTCCGTTTCTGGTTGCTGGTGTTTAATTGCTACTTAATTTGGTTAGGTTTCGTCAATGATAATGAACTGGAGCGAGGTCTCATCGTGTCGAAAGCGTTTTTCCTATTTTCCTTTATCAATGAATTGTTGGTAACCAGTTTTTTGGCATAACTTTGATTTTCTGGTGATGTTGACTGATCTCTTTTCCTTTTTTCTTTGACTAAATGGCCTTCTTTGACTACTATCTTATCATATTTTATATACGCTATATTCCCTTTGGCACGCTCCTCTTTGACCTTTATTTGTAATTCTTTTCGCTTTTCTAATACTTCTTTCGGAAAATCTTCAGTAACATATACCTGCTTTTAAACTCCTTTTCTTCTTTAATATCTCACTTCTTTTCCAAGTATTAGTGAAAGTAATAAGCACGTGTCGTATTTTATTTTCCTTGACGGCTCCAATGCGGTGAATCCTTGATACGTCTTTTGGTTCCAGAGAAATCTCCAAATCTGTTTTAATTGTATTCTGCACTATTTCCAGTAAGCCTAAAGTAGATTCTTCTTCCTCTTCTATTCCAAATATAAGAAGATTTTTTTTTTCTTTTCTTTCTCTAATTGGTCAATTTTTCTTATCAAATTACTTTTATGGGTGTTTTCAAAACCAACCGTAACTTTAGTTCGAGTACGAATACCTCCCGATTCCTTTGAAATCATGAGTTTATTTCAGTGGCCTTGGGACAAGTTCCCAGTTATTATGCATTTTGGAGAGCTAAGAAAATGGGCATGTTTTTAAAAAAATCTACAGACCAAGTTCCATGACGATTTTTTCGTTTTTAAGGCATTTCAGTGGATGAGAATCTCGAAAAATATTAAAGTATAATGGTTCTTTAGCTCGCATTTTTTAATTTGGACAGATAAATGATGTTTTTATATTGTAAAAAAAAAAAAAAAAAAAAAAAATAAAAAAAAACATATGGACGAATTGAGTACCTCCTTCTTTTGGGAAGTCGTCAATATCAGTGTTTAATGTTTTTTTATAAATCCGAAGAAAAAAATAAGTTATCATTGATAGTTTTTTTAAATAAATTTTTAAAGTTACAATTTCGACTGATTTTGAAAAAAATGAAAAATCAAGATTACTCAAAAATGGTTAACTTTTGTATAATGCATATAGGGGTCAAAATTATCACAAATGATCCCCTCTATTACCTCCTAACGGGAATACGTCTAATTACCAATAACCCTGTATAAAAATCAAGCATTAGAAAATAAAAATAAAATTTAGTCAAATTTTTGGCAACTTTAAATCGTCTGTCTTCGAAAACGGCCCACGGAAATTGTCTGCCAGTATTTGTTTAGTATTTCTGACAGTGGTCTCCAACACATATGTGAAAATCAGCTTTGTGAAAATAAGTGAACTTAGGTGTATTTTTTACCAACTTCAGTGCGTGATAGCCCGTAACTGCCCCATTGGACAGGATAACTAATGGCCATTCGGTTACATCACAAACGAGTACTATCTAATCATATAACACTGAAGTTTTAGAAAATAAGTGTCGTCATCCTGGTCTGGGATCTCAATCTAATACGCTAAACGCTCGGTGACGTCACTAAAAAATAACGATATGGCAGTGTGGCCAGCTTCAGTGAATGTCAGTGCATTTAGTAGTTATACATTTTTTGTAAATCATTATAAATAATTGAGTTTGCGTGTGTTATATTATGAGGACCCCATTATTTTTTTTTTATATTTACGACATATGTTACGAGCAAATATTTCGATCAACACGATAAAAAAAAATAGCATAACTTATTCAAGTAGATAATTCAATTTTGATCTGGTAACATTGAGGCAGCTGTTGTCATTGTCAGTATTTGTGACAACTTAAAATCCAAACCTTATAATAATAACATTACAAGTTACATTTTTAAACTTGTTTGTATTCATAATTTATATTTTAAATGTTCTTTGCCATCCACAAGCAACAAAAAATATGATATGTTGAAAGTATAACCTTCTAAAATGTTATTTCGTGATGAAACTGGATTATGTACTTCGTTGATGACAAGTCATTTTGCTAGAAACATTATCTTGTAAGCGAGTGTTCGCACGGACGTGAAAACGCTGGGCGATAAATAATGTGTCAAAATGCAACGTATGGGATTGTATGAAGCCGTTCATACGGAGGCGTTTTTCGACTTGGCGTATTTCTCTACGCGCACTGTTCCATTTTGGGCATTGGGCGTTAGCGTAAAAATAAAATGCAACATATGGAACTTCATACAAGTGTTCGCACGAGCGTAGGAGAAATCACGCGTTACGCTACACTACTTTCCAAAATTATTTAGACCATCCAATAATAAACATTTAAAAAAAATCTGAGAATGAAAAAATATCGGTAGACTTTAAGCACTATATATAATGCGTGTTTTCTAGTCAAATGACATTAGATAACTACTGTAGAAATATTTTTAGTAGTTATTCTATATTTTACTTGTTTTAATTCACAATAGCTAAATTAAAACAAAATTGCAGCTTCAAAAATGAACATCATACAAACTAGGAAACATAATAAATTGTCTTTATAAAATATTTTTTATTGGGAAAGTAGTCAAAATGTAGATGGACAAATATTTTTGGAGCCTAGTGTAATTGTTTTAACGCTCAACGCGCTGTCAGCCGTTCGCACGGACGTGAAAACGCTGGGCGATAAATAATGTGTCAAAATGGAACGTATGGGATTCTATGAAGCCGTTCATACGGAGGCGTTTTTCGACTTGGCGTATCTTGGTACGCCGCGATAAATTTTATTGGTCCATTTTAATAAAAATACGCCGCGTTTGGCTGTCGAACATGTTTATTTTGTGTTTACACCGATCAAAACAAGTTTGCGATCACTAGCTATAAAAATTGATCTGTTTTTGTAACATATCTTTACATGTAAAAAATGTATGTAATGTCTTATAGGAAATTAAACCACATTTTTTTCTTAAAGTAAAGCAATAATATGTTATACTTCATAAGTTAGATTTGAAAAACATATTAACTAGTGCTAGGGATCGCAAACTTTTAACAAGTGTACATATTGTACTATCATAGCTCTGTCGTGGGTTGTAGATCCCAAAGTTCTAAGTATAGCGGGGGGCAAAAGATGATCACCAATAAGATTTACTAATTATGTTACTGGATTGAATATACCGGGAGGTGGTTGTATTAAGACTAGGCTACCTATAACATTGCATTTAAAGTCCTGTTACATCCGGTGCAGTAGTTTCGGAGATTATCCATAACATACACGGACTTTCGGACACTTTGATTTCTTGTCCTAATTAACGCAATAAATACATTCAATACGAAACACGATTTTTATAATACTTTTCATTTTATACGAATTAACAAAAGGAGCTTATTATAACTTTGGCAGACGTTCTATGACAATCAGTAATTGTTGTATAGGAGTTAGGATTTTATTTAACGGGACGGAAAAATATGTGGCAGCAGAACTTATAATGCTCAGCTACAATAAAAATTATCTTTTACGAATTTCGTTAATATTTCGATCATTAAACTATAGACTAACAAGGATAATATCAGGGGAGTGACAGGGGCAAACTATATCATTGAATAAAAATGTCCTATAGACTGCTATAGACAGTGGCGCAATCTTGTGGAGTGGAGAGGGCGACTGAACTTGTAACCGGTCAGTTATAGTTTATCTAAATAAGATACAATTAGTTTGATAATTGACGCATATGAAGTATAGAATTAATTTTGTATGAAGGAAAATACCGTACTTAATAGACAGGTATCGTAGTGACGAAACAACATGCATAGCAAACAATTATGAACTATCGATATTCGGTTTAAATAAAATTTATCGAACTTAACTAAAATTATTATTTTCTTATTAACTAATTTAGTGGACAATTCTAGTATTGATTATTGTGTAGAGAATTTAGCGATGACAGTAATAATAGCGAAATCCAATTCGATTACGTACGGCTGTAGTAGTAATAAATATTTATTTACCCTCATTATTTGCAATAGTTCTGCAGGTCATTATTAATTTGAGAAAACAGATTTTTTTTTATTCTCAATTATAACTATGAATCTATCGATTTCAACTTCTATAAGAATAAAAATCGAAAATCGATAAGACTGATTTTACACAACCCATCCCTACTAAATTTCAAACGAATTGTCAAACCAATCCATCTTATTTAGACAAAGTATAAATAGCTACCATACTCTTTACTGCTTTGACATGATAATGTCACATGTCAAAATTAAATAAATAAATAATGTAAATGAAACCAAAATGTCAGAAATTTTCTGATCGTATTTTCCTCTTTTCTATTATCTTGGTGTGTTTTTGGACCCTGATAATAATTCTCTCACTGTTATTTGGATATTTATCACGGACTTGGCCTTATATTCCTTACGTAACCAATGAATGTCATGGTGATAGCGTGACGTCATTGCGGTGTATTTTGTGTACTTTTCATATGTTATTAAATTAAAAACACGAATTGTATATGTTTTTAAAAAAATAAATACAGTGACTTGAAATAATTTGCAACAGTTATTTTATTACATATTCGTTTCAAATTTAAGCGACCCAACCCCTAGCTGTAACATGTTTTATCCAACTGGAACCATCGCTTTCATGAAATTAACTCGACAAAGATTTTAATATTTTAACATACATAACTAAATTAAGTACCTAAATTGCCCTTTGCAAATAAAAATAAAGTTTATCTTATAGTTTGTCTAAATAAGGATGATTAGTTTGGCAATTAACTTGAATTTTTTTTAGGGATTGGTGGTATAAAATCAAAGAGATTAAAAATATATATAGAGTAGGCATAGTTTACACTTCACTTGCAACATTTTTTTACATAATCTCATTACCGTTGTCTATTGATAGATCCCCATAACCCACACGCTCAAACATAATTAACTATATTTAAATTAATTGCCAGTAAGTGTCACTAAATCATATTTATATGTAATTTAATTTATTTGTTATTTTATTCTGTGATACTGTTTATTTTACAATAAAAGATGGAGCTTATATTTTGTAAAATGTTTTATCAGATATCAATACAAGGTTACGAGGCGGCATATTAAATTTGACAACTGATTTACATAGTACCTTCTAGAGAAGTACCGATGAAAACATGCCTAGTCTTATATATTTCTTAAATGTCTTTGTGTAAAATCAAAAGAAAAATAGTTGGTTTGATTTCCTACAATTTAAATCGCGCACCACTAGTTCCAGGACCCACGAGCCACGAGCCGCTACTGGTTAATAGAAATCTAATAAATAAATTTTCTACATAATATGTAAACTTATTGTATGTATCAAGTAGAGCAATTTTTATCAATATTCGGGTGAAAATAAAATAAAACATTGCATGAGAGCTTTGTTAGTGCGTGTAGAAAAACCTTTTTTTTTAAACATTAGCAAATGTTAGTTTTAAAGAAAATGTACTGTCTACTTTTAGTTTGCTCTCTACCTACGTGACTTCGGATTCAGTCGCCAGTTTTCGGCTCGGGCTAGTAATTTAAAAGAACAAATTACACGTCTTACTGACACGAGATACGATTCAAGAGTGGATTTTTTACGCTCGTACGAACACCTATCGCGTGGGCGTAAAAAGTCTGCTGACCTTGAATTTTACCGCGGCGTACAAAGTCTGCCCGTGCGAACGTACGCTAAGTAACAAACCATTTTATATTAATAAACTATGTTACAAGTCAATGCATTATTTAGTTCACATACTTGGTCATATTTAATACTACATATTATCTATTTCAAAGAAATAAAAACCTTGGCCATGAGAAAAGTATTAGAAGTGTGTAAATAGTCCTATTTTATATATTCCAGAACCTCAAGATAGTGATGATGCGATATGTGCTGTTAAAGAGACTATGAAAAACTACATTCAGAAGGAAGACCTTGAAATAATTTACAACCAGATGCAAATACTGAAGCATGTTACCGGGGACACAAATTGCTACTTTATAATACTCATTTATAAATAAAAAGCTTTTATTATCATATTATTAGCTATAGAAAATATACAAATTATTAATATTGTAGTGTTTTATTACCTGTTTTACACTGTTCCTCAGTTAGAAAACCACATATTGACAGGTTTAGCAAATTTGTTAGGTGATAAGCAATAATATAATAAAAAATATTGTTTATGCAAGCAAGTGGTTTAAACCTCTCATGCATTTAATTACTCTCACTGTATAAACTTGAATTTTTCATTTTTCAATTATAAATCTAAAATTTGGATTGTATTAAACAGTTTATCAAAATTACTAAAACAGGTGGCAAATATAATATTTGCCACATGATCAAAAAACTGTTAAATTTCTATTTATTTCAACAAAATACAGTTTGATATTTGTGTTGATACGCATTGTGCCATTAAACATGCAATGAAATTATATTATAATTAGATCTTACTTTAGTCTTTTCAAAATAACTGGTAGTTGTTATTTTTAATGCCGATGGATGTCTCCGAGCAAATAATAAAGAAAATTCTCTTTATTTTTATTTTATTGTAATAGGCAAGTTTTTGTGACGAATACTGAATGTCGCACTTTTGCACATTGGCACTACATGAGTATTGTAATATGCTTTTTTTTATTTACAAAAATATTAATCAATTTTTTTTATAAACACACTAGCTGTTGCCCACGACTTCAATCGCGTGAGTTTAATAGTTTAAAATTTACGTTCGCCTCTTTATTCACCCTATTACCTAAAGTACTAACTTAGTAGTACTCTAAGTAATAACTGAAATCTACTGATGCAAGATTCCAAATTTCTAAACCCGTTAGTTGTGCGCTGATTTTTCGGTTACCCTTATTGATTATTTTCGCGATATCTTCTAAACTATTAGTCCAATTTAAAAACAGTAAAGGACAATTATATTCTACATTAAATTCTCCTGACAACAATAGCATTTATTTGGATAAGGATTTATATTGAATCCAATAAAACAAAGACGCAAATAGCACGCGCTTTTTAATTCATTTTGTAAACAAAAAAGTTGTTATTGTAAGAAAACCATTAAAGATATGTATATGCTATGACTTTTCTGTAGAACTTTTTGAAATTTACAATTCCTTCATACATCATTTTTATAACGTAAGCGGAGAAAAACTAAAATTTAGTGGTTTTATCGCGGGGGTCCAGAAATACGCTGTTTGTTAATGGCCCCAAACATGAGTAATAATAAAATATAGCCTACTATATGTTACTCACAGATAAATTACCTTTCTAATGGTGATTTTTTTTTAAATCCGCCAAGTAGTTTTTAAGTGAATCGAATACATACAAAAATACATAAAGTAGTAAGTAATAGTAAACGACGAATTAAGAATACTAAAAAGTTAAAAATATAACTTTTAAAAACAAGCTTTTTTATCTATATCTATACTTCTATACTATTATCTATATCTATACTAATATTATAAAGAGGAAAACTTTGTATTTTTGTATGTATTGAAATAACTCAAAAACTACTGGGCCGATTTTAAAAATTCTTTCACCATCAGAAAGGTAATTTATCTGTGAGTAACATAGGCTATATTTTATTATTACTAATGTTTAGGAACTATTAACAAACACCGTGTTTCTGGACGCCGGCGTTAAAAATTCACTAAATTTTAACTTTTCTCGGCTTACGCTGCCTAAACCATTAGAGGTATATAAAAATAATGTATATAAGAATTGTATTATACTCGTAGATCTCAAAAAGTTCTATAGAAAAGTCCGCGATAGCATATATCTATCTTTAACGGTTTTCTTACAATAACCACTTTTTGTTTACAAAATGAATTAAAAACCTTACGCTATTGCAGCGTTCTTTTATTGGTTTCAATATTAATCCTTATCCAAATAAATGCGTTTGTTATCAGGAGAATTTAATGTAGAATAAAATTGTTCTTTACAGTATTCAAATTGGACTAATAGTTAGAAGATATTGCGAACACCAACAATAAGGGTAACCGAAAAATCAGCTTACAAGCTACCGGGCTTAGAAATTTGGAATCTTGCATCGGTAGATTTCTGTTATTACGTAGATTACTACTAATTATTAGTACTTTAGGTAATAAATTTAAAATTAAGAGATTATATAAACAAAATCGTGTTCATACATATGATAGCAAGGGGAAAAAGAAAGTGTTAAATGTCTTAATAATACCATCAAAATAAAATAAGCTTGAATTTATAAAATTTCTTATCAGAGTTAATTTGTCTTTAGGTTTTTAGTTCATTATATTAACAAATAATTAAAGTGGGTTAAAAAAGAACGATAATCACGAAATCGACAATATATTTGATTAGAATACAAAGTCCGCGAAGGAATAAATTTTTCCCGCGTCAACGCAATAAAAATAAATGATTTCGCGTCGAAGAAATCATTAGTTCCCTGATTGGTTCACCTAGCTCCGCCCATTTAACAGGAAAAACACCCAAAAC
The DNA here is from genome assembly GCA_029286645.1 of Papilio protenor. Classification (NCBI taxonomy): domain Eukaryota; kingdom Metazoa; phylum Arthropoda; class Insecta; order Lepidoptera; family Papilionidae; genus Papilio; species Papilio protenor. Next base: position 6,997,629 of record JAGSMZ010000006.1, on the reverse strand, counting down.
GATTTTAAATTACGAATCTGCCTTACCTTAAGATCAGATGGTAGAGATATCTCGTGACAATATTGTAGTTGTCATTTTTTACTATATTTAAAAAAATCAAAAGTTTTTACTTTACCTGTGTGATTTTCAAAATCACAAATATTCTGTTATAGAAGGAATAATAAAAGCCACATTCGAATGTTAGTACATATTTATTACATGTCAAAAGACTGTACGTTATACAATTACATTATCTGGTGTACTTAATAGTAAATACAATTAGCTAGATTTATCTGATACTTCGACATGTCACTGTTGTCTGTAGGACGCTCACACACACACACGACACAAGGCGTACGTTACGCGCACGACACGGACAAGTCACGCGCACGACGCGGGCACGGCGCGGCCGCATTACATCTGCCGCAGCCGTTTATTCGGCCGCTGTCCGTCGTTCATGAAGCCGCCCTAAAATATACAAATTATCGTTGATTCAAAATTTTATCCTTGATTTTACATTCTAACCTATTAAAATTAATTAGATACTATAGACAAGGAATGCGAATTCTGTTAGTTCGACAAAATCTGTCCCACTATAACATTGGTAAACTATTTAAACAGCTTGTGAATATATGTTACTAGAAAAATGCCTATTAAAACAATTAGTTAATCGAAACATCGACAAAAATAAATGTAACCTACTAATCAATAGGCGATGTCGACCATGAAATTTGTAATTGTTTTATAAACAAGTTCTACACACACCTACGGGACTGGCTTTTAAATTATAATTGTTGGAAAGCCTCCATTTATTCAATAAAGTAAATAATCGATACTCTAATAGAAATACTATAGTGAAAGTTGTATGAAGCAAGCACACTACACTAATCAACAATTGTGACTTCTTTAATTATCAAGAACCGCCATACACGGATAGTTTCAACCAATCGATGTTTAACAATCTAAAAATTATCACAAACTACAATTTTGATAGGACACCAACTGATTTACCGTCCGTGTATGGCGTCCTTACACCTGTTTACCTTTGCTATTTCTGCATGTAAAGTCTACGGGTAGCTCTGAAAAGAATGCACAGAATATATTAATGGCAAAGAGAGCAGACATAAAACACATTTCGAGATCTTATTCCAATTCACTGCATTTCTTTGCACATTTTTCTATGCATTCGTTTCTGAATGTTATATTAAAATAAAACATGCAACTCAAATACTATTCAAGCGAATTAAAAAACTAGCAAAAAAATACAGTTTTATAGTAAAGTTCTAATATATATTTTTTAATTAAAAATAATAATTGAAATATAAATATTCAATAATTAAACAATGAAAACATGTCAAAAACTAGACATTTTATTTATAACATAATCTAGTCAAGCATTAAAACTGTTAACTAAAAAGCATCATTACAGAAAAAAACGATTTTTGACCGACTGCCCAAAAGAAGGAGGTACTCAATTCGTCTGTATGTTTTTTTTATGTATGTTACGGCATAATTGTCTTTACGTTTCGGGTGCAAGCAGTTCTACGATAAAAAAAGCACAAAGCTGTTATTTTAAATGTTGTAGTCTATTCATGCAATTTTCTTAATACGAGCAACAGTTATAGAATAGAGAGTGCAGCTCACCGGGCGGCCCATGAAGGGCTGCGGCGGCATGTACGTGTTGACGGGGGCGAAGCCTCCGCGCGGGAACGTCCCGCCGCGGCCCCCGAACCCGCGCCCGCGCGATCCTGCACACATTATAATAGTAAATACAATTAGCTAGATTTTATGATACTTCGACATGTCACTGTTGTCTGTAGGACGCTCACACACACACACGACACAAGGCGTACGTTACGCGCACGACACGGACAAGTCACGCGCACGACGCGGGCACGACGCGGACACGTCACGCGCACGACGCGGACACGGCGCGGCCGCATTACATCTGCCGCAGCCGTTTATTCGGCCGCTGTCCGTCGTTCATGAAGCCGCCCTAAAATATACAAATTATCGTTGATTCAAAATTTTATCCTTGATTTTACATTCTAACCTATTCAAATAATTAAATACTATAGACAAGGAATACGAATTCTGTTAGTTCGACAAAATCTGTCCCACTATAACATTGGTAAACTATTTAAACAGCTTGTGAATATATGTTACTAGAAAAATGCCTATTAAAACAATTAGTTAATCGAAACATCGACAAAAATAAATGTAACCTACTAATCAATAGGCGATGTCGACCATGAAATTTATAATTGTTTTATAAACAAGTTCTACACACCTACGGGACTGGCTTTTAAATTATAATTGTTGGAAAGCCTCCACTTTATTCAATAAATAAATAATTATTACAAAACAAAGGGAGAATTATTATCTCCCTCGCCTTATTCCACTCACCTGAGTTCGACGTAAAAGGTTGTTGAACTAATAAAATGTATTTACATTGCCTACTGATGGTATTGCCAACTAATAAAAATACTAAACAGTTAAGCATGTATTCATTTTTGCATATTTTTTTATCTAACATAAATCTTCTACGTATTTTCGGAACAACATGTACTCTTCCATATATTTCAATCAGCCGTTATATCAGAAATCACTCCCTTACAAACACTATCAATATCACACACCATCCACACTTTCTTCGATTTACTCTCACAGCTACCGAAATTCAATCTCATTACTTTCTTAAGTGGTCATATCTCTTGTGATATATATTTTTTTTGAATATTTTTGATATAGATTTTTGTTAATTTACTAATATTTCCTTTAACCATTCCAACTAAGCTGTAGGCTTGTGCTAGGATATGGTTCACTACAATAGTCGAATGGCGGGATTCAAACCCTCGACCTCACGATCGGTAGTCCGCACCCCAAACCATTAGGCTATTGGCGCTTATGTAGAAACGAATAACGTAAATTGTAAACTTTATAAAAATCCATATTATGAAGTCTTTAGTGCGTCGTTATGGACATTATTAAGTGAGTTTTGTGAATGTAAGTAGGCAATGGGCAATTGGCAGTGGTCAGTACCTCTGAAGTTGCCACGCGAGTTGAAGTTATTGTTAGGTCCGCGCGCGCGGTAGTTGCCGGAGCGCGCGTTGGGGCTGGAGGGTGCGGCGCCCGCGCCCCCGCCGCCCCCGCGCCGCCGCCAGAGCCCCGCGACCCCGGCCCCGAGTGCTGCCGCTTGTTCTGCAACACACAACACAATATTGACAAGCAATGACTCAATATATAAACAATTATAGCTGTTTACATACACAACCAAAATTGATGAGGAAAATTTTTTAATCTGTGGTTTTCCTTTGAGATTACATGTTCTGAAACTTTAAGTTGGTTGTTTATATTGCACTAATTAATTTTGTGATGAAACTATGGGACGTATAATAGCTATGTGTTGTGGTTACCTTGTTTGAGTTAGCTGCATGTGCCTTCTGTTCCTCCTCATCACGGAACTTGGTGATGGTGACGAGGAAGCCGTTGATGCGCAGCTCGCGGTCCAGCTTCAGCGCCTTCTCCGCCGACTCCTTCTCGAAGAACGTCACGCGCACTGACAACATACACCTTCAATTCAAAAACGTGAAGAAAATCTACTTTTGGTACTCGATGCAATAATTTTATATCCAAAACGAAGAAACACACACGGACCTGTTTGTCTAATATTAAACAACCAAGAACAAAAGAATCCATAAGACCAAATCATTTCTTTATAGATGAATGCTGATCATATCCATTGAACGACCATTCATATCCTTCCTTAGCGTAAATTCTTATAAACACTGCTAAAGTAAGCAACTGTTAGTGCTACAGGTAGAAATACTTACATATTTTGTACTTTGTCTTGCTGAACTCGTGTATATGTGAGACGTCTCCGCACTGCGCGAACAGCAGCCGCACGTAGTCGGTGCTCGCCTCGTACGGCACGCCCACCAGCACCGCCGTCTCCCCGCGGGACTCCGCCGCCACGGAGATCGCGCTGCCCTCCACCACCGCGCCGTCCTCGCGCAGCGCCTGCGCACCCGCACAGCTGTACTCTCGCCGCACGCCGCGCCCCACGCAACGCGCACGCACACGCGTACAAAGGTGGCCAATGTCATTGCTATCTTATGTAAACGCTAAAGATGTCTGGTAAACACCCACTTCGACCTGTACTAGCACCCCCGATGATATTTCGACTCCGGCACCTTATTTAGCTCTTTTATGGGGTTAGTTTGAGACGGTGATTCCAGGACAGCGCCCTGTGTGGTCGTCAATCCGCGCCCTATCCTAACAGCTCTGATTTCAATCATATATTACTTTCGATCCATAATTTTCAAATAATCTAGTGAGTCATAGGTTGTTAACCCCGTTGTATAATGTTTTAGTGAAATGAAACCTTGATATTTAAAAATAAGTCAAGCATTTAACTATAACGTTTCAAAATTGTTGTTTTGAATGTTGAGATCATTGGCCACCCCTGCACTCAGCAAGACATTGTTTTTTTTTATTTGACAACATTGTTTAATTACATCATAGATGATAAACTTTAAAATTTTGAATTAAAATGACATTGCAAATTTTTATCATTTCCAATTATCTTGAAATTCACAAATAGTACACATTTAATCAAAGGGTAAGTGATTTATAGCTTACCTTCGTTTATTAAATTTAATAAACATCCAAAGAGTGATCCAATTAAAAATTACAAGAATTATTACAAATGGTACCAAATAAGAGTTCTATAAAACTCTGACAACATCAATGTAAAAATATATTCAATAAACAGTTCAAGACATTCTCCTGCCATGGTAAGTGCAAGTATTTAGATCAGTTAGGTACTGAATAACTTAACTTAAGGCCAACTGGTATAAAACTGTGAGAAACATACTTGTAAATAGAGACAAGGTTGATTTCAATATGAGTGCACTTTTTAGCAAATACACTCTAATTGAAACCCACATATAGTAAAAACCATGTTTAATCAATTCTTTTACTACAAGATTATTCTCTAAAATTGTTAGAAATAATACAATTACCACAGCAGATAAAAACACAAACAACATATAACATCACAAATAGTAAACATATCAGCTGATCTGCTACTAAACAAAAAAATGCTGTGAAATTTTGAAAATTAACATAAAACCATGAGAGGGACCAAACCGTCAAGAATGCAGTAGAAGACCAGCCATTTGAAACATTCAAATAGTCAAGTAACTTGAGGACTTAAAACTTTTAAAGGAAATTTGGAAAAAATTAGCATTAATCATTTAGCATCTCTTTGGTCTCAAAGAAGACGCTGCATTCTAAATGAACTAGCTAAAGTCTCTTTATAATAACGAAATAAAGTTAATAAGCTTTTGTTTACCTTTTCCATAGATTCTTTGTTTTTGAATTCGACTATAGCCGATAATGTCGGAGTTGTGGTCAGTTCAGTAACAATGATTGGACCACGTCTAGAAACAAACAAAATTTCCCTTGTTAATACTCCGTTCGGGTGGCGCTCCAAGTCTATTTGCACTATGGAACACCAGCAAACATTTATAACTAGCTTATAATTAAAATATTCGTCTTTATCAAATTATTAAATCAACAAGAAAAACTGGGACTGATATTTGAATGTTAACAAATATGATTTCCTTGTATAAATATATAAAAACTAAGCAAAGACTTACTTTACACTGATAACTTCTCCATGTTTTGAGAAGAACTCTTTAAGTTTTTCTTGATAGTCAAAAAGAAAGCTTGATGGCAGGTTCTCGACAAGCAGTTTACCAGATTCCACCTTTTCTTCCTTCGGTTCTTCGTTCTTGCTCTCGTTTTCCTCGTTCTCCTGATCATTTTCTTGTGTTTCTTCAGTCATGGGGCCCTCTTCGCTGTGGTCCGCAGATTCTGTTTGCCCGTTATTATCTTCAGTCCCTTCCATCGCTTCTAACTCGGGCTGAGAGACCTCTTCCGCTTGGTGTGCCGCCTTAGCTCTTGCCGCTTGAGCTTTGGCGCCACGACCTCTCTTCTGTGCAACCATTTTTACGTTTTACTGCAAAAACATAAAATAACACGAAAGTTACAACAGACGCTACGATATCGACGCATTTCCCGCCATGCGCTATAGCTACAGTTATACGCCTATATAACGTGTCGTATCGCAATCGAACATCGATTTGGCGCCGATATTATCTAAAGACAAACACTTAAATTGGCGCGTAAAATCTAAATAACGTAAAATCATAACATTTGCTGAATTTATTTTGGCGATACATGGTAGGCATATAACGGTACTTTCATTTACAAGAAATTAACGCGCCATGAAGCATGGCGTTTGGAGTGGAAAATTCACGAAATCGTACACCACAAAGGTCATATTAGACAACTCCTTAAACACTGTAAGAGAATAACACTTTTACAAATGAATATTTCACTCACCAGCAAGATTACTAGATGCTGAAAACAACCAAAGCAATAACTTTCAATAAAAGACGCCAATTCAGAAGTAATAATAACATACAGCCGGCATCACGCAAGCGCTACCGCCATTAATTAACATAGTAATGTGGTGTTGCAAGCTAAATTCGATAATATGTTTGACACTATTTTAAGTACTCTTTACTATTCTACAACGATATAAAAAAATCGAAAGTGCTTGAAGTAAAAATAAGGATTTCGTCCTTAACGACATCAAAATCTCATATTTTGCATTCTCACAATTTATAAAACATCAATAGACATGTAGACAAATGTATTTTGTAGCAAGTAACAGGCAACAATATTTGACATTTTTCACTTAACGTTATTGTCAATGGTTGTCAAGTAAATTGTCAATGTCAAACATTGTCACATGTGGTTTTGCGTTTAAAACACATTGTGTAAGGTTTTAATTTTAGATATTTCTAGTTAAAGTCTTGTTTTCTTGTAGGCATTTAGCTACATTTAAATGTATTATTTTGTATTGAATATCGTAACCTGCAACTAAATTAATTAACCATGAATTTTGCACATTTATATAAAAGTGCCGCCGAAACAAATGTTAAATTAATTACTACAAATGACAAAAATGGTAAATCGAAAAGGAAAAAATTGAAATCAAATTTAGTAACACCGAACACAGCAGAAGAAATAGATGTAACCAATGCAGACGAAAATCAACCCTTGAATAATGTATCAAATAAAAAGGCTAAAAAAAAGGATAAAGCAAAATCAGCACATGTCAATAATCCGGATGTTGTCACGAATATAGAAAATGGTGAAATAAAACCAAAAAAACGTAACAAATCGGTTAGTTTTATGTTGGAGGATAAGGAAGAGGTTGCTGTTAAAAAGACCAAATCAGATGTCACAGCTACTCATAAACAAACTACAATTAATAATGAGAATCCAAGAAAACAAAAAAAGAATAAAAAGACTCAAGGGGAAATGAATGATGATATTAAAATTAGTACAAAAGACATTTCGTCAAATTCCCATGAAAAAACAAAGAAATTAGGAAGAAACATATCAGAAAAATTAGACAATGAAGGTAGTGATCCCATGAAAAGGAAAATAAATAAAAAGGCAAACAAAATTTTCAAGGGTAAAGAATCAGGTGACAGTAATACTGAAAATGTTAATCTAATAAACAAAACTCAGGAAACAAATGAAAATAAAAAGAATAAAAAGCAACATAAAGAAATAGAAACAGATGCTGGTTTAAGCACATCTGATAAAGTACCTTCAGTTGAAACCAAAAAGTCTAAGAAAAAGAAGCAAATAGCAAAAGCACAAAATGAAACAAAAATTGAGCAAGATAATGAAAATAAACCTGATGTAATTGCAGGGAATCTTGAAAACCTCAGTATCGGAGATAACACACATACATTATCAAACCTCCTTGATGAAATGACCGTAGTTGACAGAAAGAAACAAAAGAAAAACAAAATTAATAAAAAGAAAGTAAAACAACCAGCAGAAACTGCAGACGAAATTGAGGAAAGTAAGAGAGAAAAATGGCAGAAGAAAAGATGGAATAAAGGGTTGAAAGGGAAAGATGACCCTGATAAAGGCTTGCATCCTGTAAATATAGAAAACTTACCAATTACTATAATTTTGAACTATAAGAAATTGTTAGCTGAACACTTTGCACAATGCGGAACTGTACGGAGAATTGGGTATGTTAAAATTAGTACCTTTAAGCACTACTTGTGACAACATTGCAACCAGGTTGCACATATACCACATTTATTAGTTTTTAATCTGTTGAATTTCTATAAACGCAAGTATATAAAGCAAATGCAATCCAAAATTAGTGAAATTTCTATTTATAAAAAAGTAAACAATGATGTAACAGTGTTTAATTTTCAGTATAGCACAGATCTACCCGTCTGACAGTTCCACGCCAGTTTTCCACACAACGGTTTATTTTGATACTTCAGCTGAGGCTACAAAGGTAAGCTATAGTAAAATACGTCTGTAAATTATAAATTGTAGCAGCATTACAGCATGTTCATCTATACTAATATTATAACGAGGAAGAATTTGTATTTTTGTATGTATTTAATTCACGCAAAAACAGTGACAACATTTTAACAGTGGTAGAGCCCGCTTTAACATCTTCGCACGAATGGGTCGGCTCGCCCGGTGCAATACCACGACCACACAGAAGACAGGCGTCAAGTGGGAGCAATTCCGCGTTTCGTCTGATGAGTGTGGTGCCGGAGGCCCAACTTTAGTCCCTTTTCCTTCCCACCCTTTTTCTTATTAGAAAAGGATGGGAAGAGAACGTGGATTTGATGGTGCAGGAAACGCATAGGAAGGGGAAATATCCTCTTTATGTGCGTCTCCTCATCCATCAATCAAGGGTAGGCAACGCATTTTTCCGCATTGCGAATGTCTATGGGCAGCGGTCGCTTCGCCATTTTGGCGGATTTGGGTGGCCGCTTGCTCGTTTGCCACCTTATGATATAAAAAAAAAAACTACTGGAAGAAACCTTTAGAAAGCCAATTTATCTGTGTGTAACATATATTTTGTATTATCTTTAAATTTCACGCTCGCGAATACGCGTGCAACTGCTATTATCTTTAAGAAAAAGGTTATGTTTCAATATGCATGTTATTAAATATTAAAGTTACTATTCCCACATTAATTTATGTAACACTATAATAAACACTTCATTGTAAAATTAATTTACATTGTAATTTCTTATTACAGGCATTGGAAGAAGATAACTCATCTTTCGAAGGGTCCACCATCAGGGTGTTGCGGCCATTCCCTACAATAGAGACAACTGCAGTGGTGCGCACATATGGCCCGCTCAGTGAACAGATCATAAGCACCATATTTAGTAATGTTGGGCGTATACGAAGGATCAGACATCTTGTAAAGGGAAAAAAATCTATGGGTAAGATACTGTAACTTAACTATATTAAAATGGTTTTAAATTCTTATAATTTATAAAATTTACCCACAAAACAAAAATTATTTGATCTCTGTCAATGTTCTTATGATTATTATTATTTTATGTTCAAAGTGTAAAATTGGTAAGCTCAGCCCAATTTGTACCTGCAGTTATAATTTGTTTGTTCAGCTTGTATAGTTGTTATTGTGTTGAACAGTGAACTACACTTTAGTTGTTGAGCCACAGCTCAATGAGTTCAAGTCTAAGTGACCTGAAGTTATGAGCCAGTTCTGAGCTGAATTAGACAAAACTTGCCTGAGCTTTAATTTAGTGGGAGCTCATAGATTCATGTTATTTTTACAGCGACAGCGTTCGTAGAGCTGGACGAGCCGGAGGCGGTAGAGCGCGCCATCAAAATGGCTGACGAGGTGAAAGTCGGAGGCAAGAAGGTACATGTGTCCAAGTTCGAGCTGCATCAAAAGCCAAAGAAAAACAAGAAAAAACGAAAAACAATAGATAAAGTTGATGAAAAGAAACCAGAAGTAAATGATGAAGACAGTGATGATTCAAATGATTAAATTACATTTTGGGTTTTTTTTCAACTACAATATCGCAAATCAAAACTGGACGATACTTTTTTCACTGTTCCATTTTATATTACAATTGTAATTTTATGCATTTGTACAAATTATGTGCCTCTAAATGTGACTTCATGTTATTAAATTGTTTTATAAAATTTAAATGCTCTTTCTTTATGATGCACTTTAATCCAATGTTAAAATAATCTCAATTTGTTAGTTTGACTATACCAGATTTTTTTTATATTTTGAAAGAGATTCGGTGTATTTAGTTTTTAAGACTATATTTGTACCCAATAACTTTAACAAAGTTTAACGTAATGTAGATTTAGAGAAAAATAAAAAATTAATTGAATTAAAAAGTGAAAATGAAGCACTTTTCTACTACCGATCTATACGTTACCAAAAACTTTTTTAAAAAAAGCAAAAACTATGTTTCCGCCCGGGATCGAACCGGGGGCCTTCTGCGTGTTAGGCAGATGTGATAACCGCTACACCACGGAAACGTTACATAGAAGGAGAAAAATTACGTTTAGTTTATAAGAACAAAAACTCACTTTTTCATCAAGAAACCTATACAAACGTTATTAATTAAATAACAAATTTGTATTAAATGTATAAAAATGCGTATGTAAAATTAAATAAAATTCATTTTTAAATCGAAACAATAATTTATTGTATCCTTAGAATCAGTAGTTATGCGTTAAAACTAATTATATTTTATTATACACAAGTCCTTATCAATACGATAAGCTACGATCATTACGATTAGTTATTTACAGTGACACAGATTATACAGAGGCGCGCCTCCCGGCTCCATTCGCCTTTACATTACACAATTAATACTCAATTAGTGGCAATACAATTAATTAAAACCAAGAACGCCATTTTGTTTTTTGCAAATGTCAACCATAAATATAATTATGCAATAACATTTTAACACAAAGGCTTATAAATCATATCATAATTCCATAAAATGTATTTGGAGCATTTTCCTAGTTATTCCCACTCTTAAATTTCATTATCACAGCGAATTAAAAAATAGATAAGCTAAAAAATAATAATTTTACGTGTAAAAACTAAAGCAGAATTGAAAAGTTTTTTTAATTTCAATCATCTACTTAACTACAATAAATAATTTTTAAAGTGAAATAATTCAAATTTCGACATTAAAATGGTTTTTAAAAAAAAAATTAAAAAGAGTACAATATATAATTATATTACAATTAACAGGAATAAGTAGTGTTAGGAAACCTATGAAGATTTCATACTTTTGAATACAAAACTTATAAAAAAACTATTCAATAGTGTAAAAATAGTCTCAGTAGTAAAATGTATCCTATTTAATTATTTCTATCAGGATGGACGAAGATAGAAAATACATTAAATTTATTCGCTTTTAAATACTGTCAAAATAAAGCCTTAACCTAATATCGTAATAAATAAATATTCAAAATCTAAATCTAGAAATAGTGAGTCAACACAAAAAACCCAATGCTATGAATTTATTTGTGATGGTCTATCTAAATATTTACAAATCCTTCATACCATAGACAACATAATATACTTGCCGCGTTACTCAGTTACATAAAGTACAATTGCGGAAAATCGCGGTGTTGCACTTTCCGGATTGCCTTAGTCCTTGTAACAAGACAAACTCCGCCTCATACAAATAACCAATAAAATAACAGGGAGTTGCGCAAACAACGGGATAATAATAAAAAGCAATTAGCCGTTTATTAAACGACCTTTTTTTTGTACAGACACATTTAAAAGCTCCTATTGGTTATTGTTCCGCGTTGTCTTTATTCATATAAAACATTAAAACGAGTGTAGCTTTTAACGAACACTGACAGATTCCCTGATAGTACACAACACGTACCACAGACGCATGACACAAATCTCCACTAGACCATAGACAATTTATGTTGCACAAACCATAAGTAACATTATTTATCAATCTAGAACAAACCGTGTCACACTGCTTATTTACGTGGAAACATTGTTTACTGCATTGTGAAACAATTCAGGCACTCACTAACTTGTGATTTATTAATAATTACAACACATATATTTTTCAATGTTAGGAAAACTGTTTTTTTTTACATTTGCTGTAACGAAGTGACCCATAATGTTAAGCAGTCGAAAAAGATAGCTTGTAAAGTCTATGGTTTAATTTTGTATATTTAGGTTACCATGCAGTAACAGTTACTTTTACTTTAAATTTTAACTTAGTCAAAAATATTCTACATGAAGGAAAAATGATGAACTAATAATGTTTAATTATTAATATTTTTAAGAGAAACTATCCCTCCGATAAGCATCAAAATGTATGTATCCATCACAAGTAAATGTCAACCAATAATCTTGATACTCTTAGAATTGACATCGTCCAATACATTTGAATGATGGTGCAAAACAAAAAAGCACACAAAACATTTTTAAGATAACTATAAGGTAAAAGTGAGTTAATTTTTATACACAGCACATTGGGTCGTGAGTTCCCAAACACTCGAGTTTCCTCACACACAGAGCACAAGAGGTCTGAATTGACACTGTATCGCGGGGCGGGGGCGGGGGCGAGGCGCCGGGGCGTGGGCACAGTGCCGGGGGCGGGGGCGTTGCGCCGGGGTACAGGGGCGGGGGCTAATCATAGCCCGCCCCCAAACATTAAGGATGGCGTTGGTTTGGCACGGGGATTCTGAAAAAAGTGTATTTCGTATTTAATATCTCTGAATCATAAATTCGTCAAGACTTCATAAAATCAATATCACATATAATACACGTTTTTTAAACCTTGCTCTAGTTTCTCATCATTAGTTACAAACTGAGTAAGGGAGAGTTATCACATAATTGTCAGAGTGCTTAGAACATATTTTCCTAGTTAGTTTTGTTTGTAGCAGTGAGGCCGTATAAACTGAAGCGGTGGACGTACCCGTAGAATGCGGGGAAGCTGGTGTCGTTGTCGAAGTGGAAGTTGACGGGCGTCTTGGGCGAGGCGCAGGTGTAGGCGAGGCAGTCGTCTGCGCCGTCCGCGGCGTGCAGGTGGCGGCTGACGCTGGGCTCGGAGGCGCTGCGGGTGATCTTGGGCATAGCGCGCAGCATGGCCTCCAGCGCGGCCAGGATCTGCCGGAACTGCGGCCGCTGCTCGCGGTCCAACTTGATGCAGTCCTCCAGCAGTCGCTTCAGCGCTTGCGGCGCGTCCTGTCGCAGCCGGCGCAGGTCCGGCCGCAGCAGCCCGCGGCCCACCATCCACAGGATCTGGTACATCATTACATTACAACCCCCTCACTGGAGCGGTGCGAACTGTACGGGCGGTACGATCGGTACCTGGTCCTTGTTGTTGAGATGTGCGTAGGGCAGCTCGCCGGCCATAAGCTCGTAGAGCACGACGCCGTACGCGTACACGTCGGAGCGGAAGGTGTAGGGCGCGGGCTCCTCCATGCGGATCACCTCGGGCGCCATCCACAGAATGGATCCCGTCGGCTGCTGCCACTGCACGCCGCCCGACAACGACGACTCTACACATGTACAAACAACACTCTACTTATCTCACTAGGTCTGTTAAGAAACGAGGTTGTAACTTACAACCTCGTTTACAACTTTTAAGATATCGAACGCTTTTTATATTTTTATTTTTGACTTGTTATTTTTTCGTAATATGACAATTTGTAAATATGTAAAAAGAAATATATTTTTTCACTTCGCAATCGATCGTTTTCCATTCACCCCGCCTCCAATCTTTAACATGTGGCGACCCTGCCAGGATCTTTAACAAGGTGTATGCATAGAAGTAGCAGGTTATTTTGCATGTTTATAATAACTTTAAAAAATATTTACAATGGGAAATTAGTAACTCACCCGACCAGCGCACCTTGGCGGTCGCCAGACCGAAGTCTCCGATTTTAACCGACCAGTCATCCCTCAAGAATATGTTGTTTGATTTCAGGTCCCTTAAAAAAAGTTATTGTTTTTTAAAACTTGCTAATATCACAAATGCGAAAGTAGTTTAACGGCTGAATGAATCTCGATAAAACTGGTATAGATGTATTGGATAATCTGGAAGAACACATAGGCTACTTACTTTTACCCACGAGGGCGGAGTCGCAGGCAAAAGCTAGTTTCCAATAAAAATCAAACAAAGAATAGAGTGGTATTATTCAGTACCTGTGTATGATGTTCTTGGCGTGCAGGTAGTCCATGCCCTGCGCGGTCTGGCGCGCCACGTCGATGAGGTAGAGCACGGGCAGCGGCGTCTCCAGCACGTGCAGGTGCTGGTAGAGCGAGGAGCCCTCGCACCACTGCGTCACTATCGCCAGCGACGGCTTCGACACGCACCCCATGAACAGCAGGATGTTGCAGTGCCGCGTCTTGCGCAGCACCGCCACCTGCGCCGCCCGCACACATTACATATCACTCAATATCGTGAAGCTCTACACTATAAACAATAACAAAAGATAGAACAAAAGACGTTTTATGTACTTTCCAACTCTTCTTATAGATAACCAATTAAGTACCAGTAAGTTGCATAAACAACGGGATAATAAATAACAATTACCGCGTACCAATAACCGACCTTCTGTACAAAAACATTTAAAAGCTGCTGGTTATTATTCTGCGTCGTCTCAATGCGAACTAAACGTTCCTTTAAATAATTTTAGGTAATCAGGCAATGTAAAAAAATATGTGTGTGACCTCATTTTTGAATGCCTGCAGCTGCGCAGGAGTGGGCGTCTTCACGTTGAGCGTCTTGACGGCGACGGGCCCGTGCCAGTGCGCCTTGTACACTGTCCCGAAGCTGCCCGAGCCTGCATCACAATGTTTATAAAGTTACTAAAAATAACTCTTATACAATAATGATAAAATTGAATAGAAAAATGCCAAAGCTTTATTGACATTGTTGCATGCAACATTAACATAAAAGACAAAATGTAAAAATATGTCTATCATTCTCTATTCTGCTACACGAATAAACTGTGATTCTCAGACTCCGATTTTATCACACACCAAATAATATAAGTCCACGCTCAAACATGGTCCTTCGAGTCCGATTTGAACCAGTGAACTATGGATGTTACGACTAAAAAAAGCTATCAGCCTTCTCCAATAACTTCCAGAAAATGTGGTAGATAAAGGACGACGATGATGATGATGATGATAGAGAGAGGACGTGAAAGTCGCTCTACCCGTCGGTCTAGTGATTTTTTTCTGCTAATTATGTATGAGATGTGTATGCTATTTACCGATGCGTGGTCCGATGAGTATCTCGTCAGCGTGTATGACCCAGTCGTCGTAGCTCTCGCGCGGCGACAGCGCGTGCTTCCACGACTCGTCCGCGGAGCGCGCGCGCGCCCGCCGCGGCCGCAGCGTGCCCGTCGGCGACGCCTGCGTATCAACACACAATATACTTATCAAATACATCGATTATTTTTTATATTAGTTAACCGCAAAATTAACAATGAAGGTAGTTCGTTATTATTATAATTATTTTCAACTAGCTTTGCCCCCGTCTCCATCTGCGTGGACTTTAAAAAAACAAATGTAGTCTATTTTTTCTTTCAGAGTATACTCTACATTTATGCCAACTTTCGTATTATAATATTAGTAAGTATATTCATTTTAACTTTTTACTACTAGAATAAGAAATAATTTTTTTTTACTCATTTACACTCATATTGTAACAATGGCTCCTGAATTAAATTGCTCTGTATCAGGAGCCAAAATACAACAAGTTTTGTGAATAAAGGATAACAAAGAGCCAGGCTAGGGGAAAGAGAATGGCAAAGTACCTCCACAATTAAATAATCAAATATCAAGTCAAAAAACCATACGAACTGCACAAAACGCAACCTAACCTAAGTTAACATCATATTTCAAAAGACATAGTATAAACAAGTCTAGACAGAACAGATAATAAATTAGAGGAAATAAAAATTGACTTAACAGAGCTACTATTAGAGTTACTTACCTGTGTGCTGTGACTGTGCTGCTCCGCACCCTTGTCCTTATCCTCCTTGTTGTGTCTGCCCGATGTCAAGTATTTGTTGGACTGTGGCGAGTTGTTACTCTGTACAAATACAAGGAAACACTAACTTATACATTTCACTAAAAATGACCTGGGACCTGCAGATCACAAATCAAGTTTACCCCTGTACTATCAACACCCAAAAGAAACATGAAAGTGATATAAAAATATGCAAACTATTGTCGTGGCTAAACAAATACATCTGCAGTAAAGTTGAAGCAGATAGTTCAATATTATAAAACTTGGCAAACCTGATTGTTTTTCCTCTGGTGTTCAGCGAGGGTGATGGGGCGCTGCACCATATTGATGCACACATTGGGGGCCGAGTTGGACCGGTCCTGCTGGTTCAATGAGCGAGGGTGTTGAGACCTGCAAACATTTGAAATAACACATGTATAAACCAAAACATTGGTAGTATTCACTTATTTACATAATTACTAACTAAAACAAATTAAAGCATTTAAGCCAATGGATGATGCATTTTTTTTTTAATTTGGTTGTAGCTCATATTGCAATTAAAAGCTATAAAAGCATTTTTTACTATAAATGAATACAAACAGTGCTAATACATAAGTCTACAGTGAGAATATTCACCAATGAGTGTCAAATTCCTTCAACTTCTTAGCGATAGACCTGCACATAGCAATAATTATGAGTATTTAACTGTCCACTTGTCTAATCTATACTAATATTATAAAGAGGAAAGGTTGGTATTTTTGGATTTCTGGATGTATTGAAATAACTTAAAAACTACTAGGCCGTCTGCAAACGTTTGTTCACTACTAAAAAGCTACATTGTTGCTAAGTAACATAGGCTATGTTTTTTTTTTAAATTTCACGTCGTCGAAGTCGCGAAAAACAGCTGGTTTTCACATATTTTTAAGATGTTTATCCACTTGTTTTAAAAAAAAATTGGTAGCTTTAAAAATGCAATTAATATACATTTTAGTTATGTTAATTATGGTAAAGTATATGCTAGAAACATCTTTTGTGTACAGGTTTTAGTGAGTTTGGTGATTTCTAGTTGTTAAACTAATGTGTTGCACTAACTTGCTCTGATCAGGTCTGTTCATCATGTGATGATATCCAAAGTGGGAGGGGTAGTGTAGGATGCCTGCCTGCGTTTCCGGGTTCTGAGCTAATAGCGCCGCGTAGTAAGTGTCCGTTACACGCATCTGCAATACAACAGTATATCGGAACTACAATATATAAAGAATAGATAATAGTGAATATTAAAAGATTCATTTATGTCACACTAGATTTCGCCCGCGATTCCATCCGCATGGTATTAAACAAAACAAAAGTGAGTAGCTGATATTAATATAATATAATAGTAGAAATATTCTTCCAGACTATCCCCCACATCTATGCAAATTTCATTGAGATCCGTTAAGCTGTTTAGACTACAAACTCTAACATCCATCCATCCATCCATTCATCTAAACTTTTGCATTTATTTTATTATCATATGTATTAAGAATATTAAGATTTTCATTCCAGAGTATTACACAACAAACATAAATCTAACCCTTGACATTTACATGACATTTTTTTTTAAAGTATAAGGTAACAAACAATCTGCCAACTAAATTCATCAAAATAGTGAACTGAATGCACCCTATAACCAACAGAGGAGGGAACAATTTATAAACAAAAACCACAATCATATTATTTGACAAAAAATAAACATTTACTTACAATAAAGTCATAAAATTTTATCTTTATACCTGGTGACATATGCTGGGCACTTTGTCTGCACAACGCTGGTGGAACTTGAAATTGCACTGCGAGCAGTAGAAGCCATTAAACAGCAGCCGTCTGCAGCACTCGCAGAATGCCAGTGTGAAGAATGTCTTCCTTGTAAACTGATGTGACATGTGGGACATAATTGGCAGCTTGTCCAATGTACGGACTGTTACCTGATACAAATTGTCTATATTACTATACATTACAAATGGCAAGACACCTGCATATGAACACTGTTGAAATCTCTTTACTTCTAAGTGTATGATAGAGATGGCAAGGACCTTCCCATAAAAAAAACTGACAATAGCTGGCTTTAGTTCTGGAGATTCTGACAAACATCCATCCAAACAATTACATTTATAATATTAGTAATCAAATTATTACTTGAACCAAAAAAGGATACTTAAGTATCCTGAAAAATTATATTGACAATATTTATGTAATATTTCACATTATAAAATATTTTTATAGAGTTCAATTAAAAAATTTAGATAACTTTGCAACATTTTCAAAAAAACAATACCCAAGGAGTAATTTATCAGCCTAAACAGATATTCACTATGGTTATTTGTTTATGATGTCTGATCACTTTGTGAAATTGCAATTATTAAGATTCTTCAACACATACCTCTACAGCATCAATCATTGTGATGTCAACATCCCAGGGAATCACTTGGCTATTGCCTGTCCTCACCACTTCGCACATTTCACAAGTTAAATTCCTTAGCTTAAGCGCCTTGGAAAGCGCCTTCCGCAGCGTCACTCCTTCCTTCACCTGCACACTCGTACGCTGCTGGTTAGGGAGGTGCGCCCGAAGGAACACCTTCGGCTGCCTCGTAAGCGTGTCATACTTCTTCAAGTCATCCTGTAAAGAACACTCTTCACTCCTATCCGGCGACTCAGACAACAATTCCCGTAAAGTCCCTTCTAAGTTATGCAACTTCAACGTCAACTCCTGATATTCAGATAAATACAACGGTGGCGGGTGCTGAAAACCAGCAAATTTCGCGTTTAGTGCATCAATGTTTTCACGGGTCACGTTTATAATACTACGAATGTTCCTAATTTCATATGTCGGGTCCGCTACGTCGTCACTGTCCGTCGATGTCGACATATTATCACTATTGAGGGATAATGCAGGTATATTTCCATTAATTTTTCGTGAACAATTTTCTTTCTCTCTAGTAACTGCCATTTCTTTTCTTTTTTTATTTTTTCTTAAATTTTCTCCGCGCCGCGCACACTCGCGCAGGATAGACAGGTGTTGTTTGTTGCCATTCATCAAAGAGCATATAAGTAAGAGTCGGGACTTAGAACAAAGAATGAATTCGGTCTGACACCTGCCAAACTCACTTCTCGTGGCAAAAAGTTACCAGGATAAAAATATTTAATTTCAATTTTTCCGAAACAATGAAAATCATGTGCACCAACCTAACAAAAATCATTAGTGAAGGGCTCTTATAATCGATACCTCGATATCGATATCGATTAAATGTGGGGTGATTGGGTGGCCCTTCTTAATACAATCTCATATTTCAAATAACTTTGCTTTTAGGCTCAATGTAAAATTATTCGTAATGTAATTTTTCATTTACTGACATTGAACCTAAATTACCCAAAGGGAAGCAAATAAATAAAATAATCACCAAAATTACATTTATTTGTTTTATTTACAAGGCATCGCCAAGTAATATTTTAAGTATAATGAAAACAAAAAGAAATTTTTGTGAAATAATAATTGTCTAGGGTACCTGTCAAATAATAATTTTGTATACCTGGCTTCATTCCTAATAGACACATTAGAATTCACGATAAAACCTTTTCCTTCCTTCAAAAATTTTCAGGTAACAATTTCTATCCATCCACCCAGATTCCGGTATTTTACATTTTTTTCCTTTTAATTATACGTTGACCTGTTTTTATATTCAAAATTTCAAGTTTGTGGGACTGCTAAAAGTACCTTAGAATTATGTTTACACGTGCATTTCTGTAAAATGTGAAGGATTCAATTAACGGTATATACATACATGTCTCATTTTTTTTTTAAAGAGAGTGTAATTCGTTTTTGAAAATGTGAGGGATATTAATGTTTTATACAAGCATATCGACAGTGGAAACTCCCCATTACATGGAGAAACAAAAAATATCGATAATAAAATTACAATGACAACTGTAAACTAGATACATCACTAGCACAAAATAAATTTTTCAAATTTAACTTTATACAACTAATTAAAACTACCATGATAGCTTTACATTTACGTTTTTTATAATTAAATTATTAATAAATGATTACCGGTTCTCATCCAATGGGAATTGCGCCGTAAAATCTCTTTTTTGTCCTATTTTATTAAAGGACCGTACACTACAAATTTCACATTTTATAAATCGTTTCATGATCGACATTGTATATAAAATTTAAAAAACTTAACAGTTAAACGAACTATTCACAAATTCATCTAAAAATTATACATAATTAGTATTATATAATTAGTTTGTCCGTAAGATAGATTTTGACGGACTTTGACAAAGACCTTCAACTGAAATGACACTTGTGGTAGAAAAGGAACTCTTGACGATAGAGTGAGAAAGCATGCTCATAATGACAACTTGACAAAATTTAATGTCATGACATTAAATTTTGTTAAGTTTGCCATCAAAAAGTCCGTTAAGCCATACAAAATATTTTTTGTTCGAAGTTTCGCTAGCCTGCCATTCATTTAACGTTAGCAAACAAAGAGCATATAAGTAAGAGTCGGGACTTAGAACAAAGATTGAATTCGGTCTGACACCTGCCAAACTCACTTCTCGTGGCAAAAAGTTACCAGGATAAAAATATTTAATTTCAATTTTTCCGACACAATGAAAAAACATGTGCACCAACCTAACAAAAATCATTAGTGAAGGGCTCTTATAATCGATACCTCGATATCGATATCGATTAAATGTGGGGTGATTGGGTGGCCCTTCTTAATACAATCTCATATTTCAAATAACTTTGCTTTTAGGCTCAATGTAAAATTATTCGTAATGTAATTTTTCATTTACTGACATTGAACCTAAATTACCCAAAGGGAAGCAAATAAATAAAATAATCACCAAAATTACATTTATTTGTTTTATTTACAAGGCATCGCCAAGTAATATTTTAAGTATAATGAAAACAAAAAGAAATTTTTGTGAAATAATAATTGTCTAGGGTAACTGTCAAATAATAATTTTGTATACCTGGCTTCATTCCTAATAGACACATTAGAATTTACGATAAAACCTTTTCCTTCCTTTAAAAATTTTCAGGTAACAATTTCTATCCATCCACCCAGATTCCGGTATTTTACATTTTTTTCCTTTTACTTTTACGTTGACCTGTATTTATATTCAAAATTTCAAGTTTGTGGGACTGCTAAAAGTACCTTAGAATTATGTTTACACGTGCGTTTCTGTAAAATGTGAAGGATTCAATTAACGGTATATACATACATGTCTCATTTTTTTTTAAAGAGAGTGTAATTCGTTTTTGAAAATGTGAGGGATATTAATGTTTTATACAAGCATATCGACAGTGGAAACTCCCCATTACATTGAGAAACAAAAAATATCGATAATAAAATTACAATGACAACTGTAAACTAGATACATCACTAGCACAAGATACATTTTTCAAATTTAACTTTATACAACTAATTAAAACTACCATGATAGCTTCACATTAACGTTTTTTAATAATTAAATTATTAATAAATGATTACCGGTTCTCATCCAATGGGAATTGCGCCGTAAAATCTCTTTTTTGTCCTATTTTATTAAAGGACCGTACACTACAAATTTCACATTTTATAAATCGTTTCATGATCGACATTGTATATAAAATTTAAAAAACTTAACAGTTAAACGAACTATTCACAAATTCATCTAAAAATTATACATAATTAGTATTATATAATTAGTTTGTCCGTAAGATAGATTTTGACGGACTTTGACAAAGATCTTCAACTGAAATGACACTTGTGGTAGAAAAGGAACTCTTGACGATAGAGTGAGAAAGCATGCTCAAAATGACAACTTGACAAAATTTAATGTCATGACATTAAATTTTGTTAAGTTTGCCATCAAAAAGTCCGTTAAGCCATACAAAATATTTTTTGTTCGAAGTTTCGCTAGCCTGTTAGCAAAATAAGAAATGAGGCCCAATATATATCATTGCTTATTTGCACATACACTAATTGTTGAATGTGTGGCAAATAATGTTGAATTTATTATCTACTAAATAACATATTGCATTTTCAAGAACGATGATATTAACGGGACATACCTATTTAGAAAAAATAGACATATGCAAATCTGCACTAAAACGTTTCTTTAACCAATTTTCACGTTGAGAGTGGTTGAGAGTTGAGAGATCGGCGCTAGTGAGCTGAGCTGTCACAAGTCACAATTTAGTTTGACTTGCTCAACGGGTCAGATTATAGGCTTACAAGGATTATATGACAGTTGGCAATTTGGTGAACTAACAGTGTCATCTTGATAGCGTTATGTTTTGACCGTCCTTGTGCTTGTAGGTCTATAAATTAATTTCTGTTTTGCTGTGACTGCCTGCTCCTTTTATTCTGTTAGTAAATAACAATGACTGATAATACAAGCCGATCAAAACACGTCTCTTTAGAGCAGTTAAAATCTCTAATAGATTTCATGGGACAGCATATTGAATTTGCCACTGGTAATTGCCGTTCTTTAGAAGCTCGAGATACATCGAAACGTTTGTGGGACGAGTTAACAAAAATCTTAAACTGCCAAACGGGCACTAAGAAGACTTCAGATGGATGGAGTAAGGTTTGTATGATTATAAACTGTTAAATAGCTTATAAAGGTGGTCATATTTGTTTTAAAACTGACACAATAATACCTAACTCAGAACTTAAAAATTATCGTTTTAAATATAAATGCACTCTTTATTAATATTACAAAAAACCTAAACAGCAAGTTTTAACATTACATATGAAAACTAATTTTGTAGTTCTTTCAGTATTGGAGTGATTTCAAGAATAAACTAAAAAACAAAATTACCATATTAAACAAGAGAAAGGGGTCAACGTCAAAGAAATATATAAGCCCATTAAGTAAACTGGAAAAAAGAGCTCTTGTGATACTGGAAGCTCATTTTGAGAAGAAAAAGGATATGAGAAATAGTGAATTCTCTAACAATGCAATGTCTGTAAGTATGTGACAATTTTTCCCTTAATTTTACATTAAGCAATGTGAAAAGATCAAAAATGAAGGCTGAATAAGATTTATCTTGTCTCTCAGTAGAGTCTTGCATTAGTAACCCATTAAGTGTGTTTCAGAGTCAAATACCACCAGAGGTTAAGATAGAATCTTATCAAGATGGTTTTAGTGAGTACAGTAAAGCTCAAAGTGAAACTAGCGATAGACTTTCAGGTGAATTCAAAAATTTGATTTGTTTTATAAAAAACAGTCTATATATCACTATGACAAGCAAAATTTTTATTTGGAGAAAAAGAGTATAATGCTATTTTTTTAATTAATTTCGATCAATGGGTGACATTTAAATATATTGATTTTTAGACTTTCCAACTCTCTAATTTGTTTTTCTTTTGTTTCAGATGGAGATAAAGTTGATTGTATAGACTCAAATAATGAATTTGACGACAATGAAGACTCAGACCAAAATTCTAATGAACCTCTTATACATAGTATGTTAAATTATCTTTATTTTTTTCTTTTCTTATTTCACAGATTTCCTAATGTCGTTTTGTACCAAGCTGCCTTAGATTAGCATGGTTAAATAAGGTCTAGTCAACAGGCCATTATTCTAAGAAGACTGCTGATACTTATGTTACTTAGCTGCTATCTGAAATGTGTTGAATTATGTTAAAAATAATTTTCCACATTATAGATTTGTACCCGAAATGGTTGATTGAAGTTGAGAAAAAACGTGCGGAGGCTGAACTGATACGAGCGAGAGCTGAAGAGCATAGAGCCAGTGTGTTCACCAAGAGTGCTGAGGCAATGTTTCTGCAGGCCGAGGCTCTGAGACACTTGTCTGAAGCTGCCACCACCCAAGCTGAAGCCATCACTCGGATAGCCATAGCATTGGAGAATAGACATAGGGACAATATGTCAATATGATTCATGAACTGTTACATGTTATGGTAAATGGAAATTACATACTATGCCACTTTAGTTTTCTAAAATTGCAAGATGAATTGTTGCCATTAATGTGTTTAAGGGTTCTGTGCATTCCTGCTTTGGTGAGATGTGAGATGGCATTCTATTTCCTGCGCACGCGCAGTGGGTTGACGTCGAGTAGTTAACTCGTTAGCTCCGGCTTCGATACTCCAGACGCAAGGATACAATATTTCTTTCAAAGATTTACGTAGCCTCATGTATGATATACTTCGACAAGGATCTTCTGAAAGTCGGGAAATATATGAACTATGTCATTTTGACAGCGTCATATTTTAACCAATGAAGAAGCAGCTGCTATAGGGTTAATGTCGCCTATTTTATATTTTTGAAATTCCCAAAAATAAAAACGATAGTAAAAAAGTACTTTTATTTACCCAGATTATAACTACTTATAAATATACCAAACATTAACTTTTAATAATGCGAAGTATCACTTACGTTTTTTTTATCAATAACCTAAAGTTTTATTAATTCTATGCATACATATATCAAATGAAACCGTAGATATTGCACTTACTGAGGTTATTGTTGCAAATAATTTGTTAAATACGGCATAGAACTCTTCCATCTTCAGTTGAGGGTTCCTTTTATTTTATTCAACATATAAGAATTTTCATAGAAATTAGGAATTATTTTGTTTACTGGCAACTATAAAAAGTAGTAGGTGCCCCTTGTTTGTCAATGTCAAAAAACTGCCATATGAAATGTGCGCATGTTTGTTATGGTTATTATTTATGCATTATTAAAGTTTATTTACATAATTCTACTTGCAGTGCATTTTTGTTGGTTGTATTGAATTTGTTTCTTATATTAGTACCTAATTCATCGATTATAAAGTACAGTTTATATAAAAAATGGTACGGGCACTGAAATTTCATGAGAAAAAGTTACTGAAAAAAGTAGATTTTATATCATGGAAGGTAGATAATAATTTAAACGAAGTGAAGGTGATGAAAAAGTACTACATACAGAAACGTGAAGACTATACAATGTAAGCTATAATACATATAACATTATAAAACATTAATTTAACTTTTTACCTTGAATGTTCCATGTTGTTTATGTAACACATAAAATAACAGTTTGAGGTTTATTGTCTAAAGGCAGCTTTGTAAGGTTACTCAAATAAATGGTGTAGCAATTTAAACAATGTTATATTTATTAAACTGTTTACTTTATCCAGATTTTTTTTATTAGGTACAATGTGCTCGCTAGGGATATAAGAAATATTGCCAATAAAATCAAAGACTTGGACGCGGGATCAAATTTCAGAACAATATCAAGTGGACGTCTTTTAGAGAAGTTGTATCAAATGGGACTTATACCAACTCGATGGGATTTAGCGCTAGCTTCAAGTGTCTCTGCCAGTTCATTTTGTCGGCGCAGACTACCTGTAGTCATGCTTCGAAGTAAGTTGACATGTTTTTATTAATAAAAACACATTAAATTCAGTTATTTACACCTATTGTTGTAATGCAGATGGGCTGTACAGTCTGTTTGTCCGTGTTTAGACAGTGCATTGTGACATGCTAATATTTCCCTGATGTTATTTTCATTAAGTGATAATTGAGTACTACCAGTAGTTCATAGTACATACTAAATAAGTCTTTTCTGTTAGATAAAATGTCAGAGAATTTAAAGGAAGCAACAAAATTGATAGAACAAGGTCATGTAAGGGTTGGTGCCCAACTTGTAAAGAACCCATCATTCCTTGTCACAAGAGCATTGGAAGATTTTGTCACATGGGTAGATTCTTCAGCAATTAAGAAACATATTATGGAGTACAATGATATGGTATGTATATATTAAGTAAATAATTACTGTTTTTTCTATCATCACCTGCTCAAATACATCCCCCCTGGGGGGGCTTACCCTAAGTCAGGAGTGACTTGGTTTGGTCAACCATGCTGCTTTGCAGGTTGTTTTCGCACATATCTTTTAATTTCTTCACCGTAAGAACCTCAGATAAATTATGAACATATGAAATTCGAAAATTTAAATTCACATTGGTTCATGGTGGGATTCAAACCCAAGACCTGTAGATTACAGAACAAGTGCTTAAACTCCTAAGTCACCGACGCGCCCTTCTTTCCTTTCTTAAAGCAATTTTTGAAAGTTGTATATCAATGCCCAAACATCACTGGATGTTAAGGTTCAAAATTATTCATCAACAATCAAAATATTATGAGACTAATAAATTCAATTTAATTTGTTCCAGAGAGATGATTTCGACAATATATAGTGAACAAAACTTATGACATCATTATGAATATTTTTTAAGAGCCAAATTTAAATAAAGTATGTATAGCAAAAATGTTTTGGCTTTTATTTTTTATATTTATTTTTTTTGAGAATATAAATTGTAATTTTAAGTTTAACTTTAAAATTGCAGCTAACGAAGATTATAGGTACAAACTACATAACCTTGTTTCTTCATTATGTAAAATGATATTTTTAAAAACTGCATTTTATTCAAAGTATCAAAACGGTCGGTGATGTAGCACATGGGGTGACCACACTACACTATTACTTTTCCCATTCTTTCGGTAAGAAAGGTACTTGGTCTTATACTCTTTGACTAAATGAGTTATCTATGGTTTAAAACTGTTAAACGTCAAATCAATTTGTGGTTTTGTATACTCTGTCGCCCTCTTTAATTTTCTCTTGATTTATTGATTCTTTCATCACCTTAAATAAGTGAAAAGAAAACAGCGAAAACGTTTTGTAGAATCGTATCGAACTAATTCTTGAAGTTAACCAAGTTCTTGTTTCTCACCACTTAAAAATCAAAGGTATATTGGTGAACACGAAAAAAACAAAAACGGTCGATCAGTTCCAACTGAATTGATTTTCACACTGAAAGGTTCAAATAATATATAAAACTTCATCTTTTAAAAACGATACTAAAATGAGTTACAATAACAAGGAGCATGCCATGGCTTTTCCTCAGTATTTGCCAAATGTGGTCAAGTTGGACGAATTACAAAAAATTACCCAAAATTTAGACCACGAACTTGCTGAATCGCAAAGGATTATGAAAGAGATCAGAACTATGTTTGATGCTGCCTCTAAAGTAAACGTCGGGCAGATGAACAATAACAAACAGAATAAAGTAACAGATACGATTACTTCGGAATTTCTAGACGCGAGTGTTCCAAATTTGATCACGCCAGACATGGAAAATGTGTCCGAACATCAAAGTTCTGAGGAGGAACTGCAGTCCGTAATAGCGGTTATGAACAATTATGCTGAAAATCTGCGAAACCAAGTTGCAAGTTCACCATCACAAACCCTTAGTGGAAAATTTGAAAAGTTAAATCTAAAGGAATTTGCTATAAATTTTGACCAACTTGCTAAGAGTTTGGCCAACATCAAGTTTAATAAAGATGTTAACAATAGAAACCCAGAATTGGAAGCAAAGTTGGCACAGTTGTGTGAAGATGTGCATTCATTTACTCAGGTAAAATAACTTATATACTATACCAGCAGCTGTGCGCGGCTTTACCCGCGCGGAATAAAAAAAACTTAGTAGTCTGTCTTCTTTTAGACTATTTTCTATATCTGTGCCCAATTTCATCACAATACTTTGAACGGTTCTATATATACTTATAGGTATAGTACTGCCCTTATTGTACATCTGCACTTATAGTACTAGCAGGATTTTTTCTCTTTGTATCACTTTAATGAATGTTTTATTGGCTATCTCCTATATAGTGTATTAACTTGATGCTGTATATTAATGTAATGTTTTTTTTTAGATGGTTGAAACCAAAACAGCTATAAGTGAATGCAACAAAAATTGGACAGACAATCAAAAAGGAAGCGAACAAACAAATGCCTTATATTACGATGAAACTATCAACAAATTACTTAATGGAATAAATGAAGTAACATATCTTCTAAAGAATAAACACTGAACTTTGCAGACATTTCTGGAAAGTAACAAGTTTATTGGCTGAATACAAAAACATTTAAACAACAGAATCTTGAAAGTAAGGCCATGCTTAACTCCAAATTAGATTCAAATTTTGTCATCAGACAGATCAGAAGAGGTGCTTACAAAGCCATTTTCAAGATTCATTTGGCTGTATGTGGATTTAACTGAGAAAGGAGATTGATGTTATTTCCAAACCTAATAATCAAGTTTAAATTGAATATTATTTAACTTTGTAGAAGATATTTACGAGTATATAGATAACCCTTATTATCCTTTCATAATGATTAAATAAGCAAAAATGGTTTGAAATTGAATATTCTGTCTAATATGAGCAAGTTTTTAATAGTATTTTTAAGTTTTTATTTCAATTTTGTACTGGAAGTTATAATAGTTATTTTTCATGAAATAGTTTATTTAATAAGTTTTAAATGATAAGCTTTTAATCTAACTTGGTGAAAACAACTTTCTAAATGTTGCAATGTATAACCCTGTTAGAAGTACTAACTTACCAATTAATTATTCCTATAATCATGCATAATATAAAAATGTTAATATTTTTAAGACTTTCATCAGGTTATTGTAAACACTGAGAATATAAATTAATAAATGAGTTATCTAAAAATAGTCATTTCTTTTACTTGTTTATTTTTATGGTAAAATAAATATAAAATAAATAAAAAAGCCATCAAATAAAGCAAAATAGTAATTTGGTAAAGAAATAGAAAATAAAAAAAATAATACAACACAAACTAATTTAAATGAGTGAATGAGATAAAGTCATATAATACAAACTAAAATTAACAATAAGGTAATGTAAATAAAAATAATATTATGCTGTCTGTACTTATGGTCGCGTCATGCTTGTCTCGTTATTCCGAACCGTCAAGTCTTATTCTCTTTCTGTCTATATCATTGTCTCTGTTATCATTTTGTTCGTCGTCATTCATTCTTTGATCGTCACTCTTTGTAGGTTTCTCATCAGCCTCCATAACTTTTAAGCGGATACCACATACAACTGCACCATTTAAACATTTTATGGCTTCCTGCGCCGATTTCATAGATGCATATTTTGCAAAACCAAATATTTTATTGGGGAATGTTGAGACATGTATAAGGTCACCGAATCTACTGAACACATCTCTTAATACAGAGCTAGGGGGAGGCTGAGGCTTACAAACTATGAAACATCTTTGCACCACTCGGCTTGCGTTGTTTGCCAAAGGTTGGGGTGGAGGGAGGGGGATGCTACAGTAATTCATATCATGTTCATGTTCCTCGGATATTTCGGAAGTACAAGTAACAACTTTAATTAAAGTGGATGCCTGTGCTATCGCATCCGCTAGTTGCACTAAGTTAGGAGAGCCAGCATCAATAGCATTTTTAAAATTATTAACTATACTACTTAATTCTGCTGCTGCTTTATTTAAAGGATTCTTATCGGGCCAGACTGTTAATATTTCCCCGGAAGGAAATTCAAAATTGTTAAGCTTGTCTATAGCAAATGCAGCTGCTTTGTCATCCTCATATGTGATGATGGACTTGCACACACCATTATATGTATCCAAGGCATACTGACAATTTTTCATCCCAGGTACAACATTAAACAATTGTTCTATATACCGTTGAGGCACAGCAGGGTAGCATTTAACATTTACTCTGTTGAAATCAAAAGGCTTATTTAATGTTACTCCATTTAAAATATCTCTCTTACTGTCATCTCTTTGATGGTAACGTTCTATATAGTTGTCCCTACATGGAGAATTACTTGAATGATAGCTATCCATCTCCAAGCTATTCCTACT
Organism: Papilio protenor; assembly: GCA_029286645.1. Lineage (NCBI taxonomy): Eukaryota > Metazoa > Arthropoda > Insecta > Lepidoptera > Papilionidae > Papilio > Papilio protenor. The sequence continues at coordinate 6,967,999 of JAGSMZ010000006.1, read as the reverse complement.
TCTTTTTAATTCCTCCTTAGGAGTTGCAAACATAGGCTTGTACTTCCTGTCACATTCTTCATAAGCCTTTGCAGCATCAACAAATGTTTTATATTGAACATAAGCAAATCCCTTATTGGTTTCAGTTAATTTATCCTTTTGCAAATGAACTGATTCCACATGACCAAAATTAAAGAAATGCTGTTTTATTTCGCTTTCAGTTGCCTCTCTGTGGACTTTAATAAACAGCCGCGTATACCTATCCTCACTGCAGCTGCTGGCGTCATTTCTATTCACAGCAATCATCACTTTAATAGGCTTTGAGTCACTTTTCAAGGTTTTGAGATGCAGTTCTTGAATGGCTAGAGCTGCTGAAGAAGTTTTATTAAATTTAATGTAAGCTACGCCTTTGGATTCGCCTGAAGTGCGATCCTTCGGTAAGTATATATCTTCAATGGTACCAAATTGCTCAAAGGACGGCCTTAGGTCTTCTTCTTTGATTTGTTTGCCACAAACAACGAAAATCCTGGAATGAGGAGGCTTTTCCTCCTTTCGTTCTTCATGTCGTACGATTTGGTTCCAAGTGCTCATTATAGTCCGTAAAGTTTTCAAGTGTCGAGTCAACAGTCAAGTCACGTTCACAAAGTACTTTGCTGTGCAATTCTTTGTAAGCATTTATTGAAGAACGTCGATGTCAGTATCCCTCCAGTCCGATAATGTCTTTTCAGTAATTTGATTGTAATTTAATTATTTTCAAGTTACTTTCATCCAAGTTTGCAATATTGATATTACAATTTACCAAAGAGCATATAAGTAAGAGTCGGGACTTAGAACAAAGAATGAATTCGGTCTGACACCTGCCAAACTCACTTCTCGTGGCAAAAAGTTACCAGGATAAAAATATTTAATTTCAATTTTTCCGACACAATGAAAAAACATGTGCACCAACCTAACAAAAATCATTAGTGAAGGGCTCTTATAATCGATACCTCGATATCGATATCGATTAAATGTGGGGTGATTGGGTGGCCCTTCTTAATACAATCTCATATTTCAAATAACTTTGCATTTAGGCTCAATGTAAAATTATTCGTAATGTAATTTTTCATTCCCAGGTACAACATTAAACAATTGTTCTATATACCGTTGAGGCACAGCAGGGTAGCATTTAACATTTACTCTGTTGAAATCAAAAGGCTTATTTAATGTTACTCCATTTAAAATATCTCTCTTACTGTCATCTCTTTGATGGTAACGTTCTATATAGTTGTCCCTACATGGAGAATTACTTGAATGATAGCTATCCATCTCCAAGCTATTCCTACTTCTTTTTAATTCATCCTTAGGAGTTGCAAACATAGGCTTGTACTTCCTGTCACATTCTTCATAAGCCTTTGCAGCATCAACAAATGTTTTATATTGAACATAAGCAAATCCCTTATTGGTTTCAGTTAATTTATCCTTTTGCAAATGAACTGATTCCACATGACCAAAATTAAAGAAATGCTGTTTTATTTCGCTTTCAGTTGCCTCTCTGTGGACTTTAATAAACAGCCGCGTATACCTATCCTCACTGCAGCTGCTGGCGTCATTTCTATTCACAGCAATCATCACTTTAATAGGCTTTGAGTCACTTTTCAAGGTTTTGAGATGCAGTTCTTGAATGGCTAGAGCTGCTGAAGAAGTTTTATTAAATTTAATGTAAGCTACGCCTTTGGATTCGCCTGAAGTGCGATCCTTCGGTAAGTATATATCTTCAATGGTACCAAATTGCTCAAAGGACGGCCTTAGGTCTTCTTCTTTGATTTGTTTGCCACAAACAACGAAAATCCTGGAATGAGGAGGCTTTTCCTCCTTTCGTTCTTCATGTCGTACGATTTGGTTCCAAGTGCTCATTATAGTCCGTAAAGTTTTCAAGTGTCGAGTCAACAGTCAAGTCACGTTCACAAAGTACTTTGCTGTGCAATTCTTTGTAAGCATTTATTGAAGAACGTCGATGTCAGTATCCCTGCAGTCCGATAATGTCTTTTCAGTAATTTGATTGTAATTTAATTATTTTCAAGTTACTTTCATCCAAGTTTGCAATATTGATATTACAATTTACTTACGTCAAAGTGATCAAAAAGTTAAGTTTATTTGTGGTTTTCTTGAGTTGTTTATTGTTGCCAAATAGGTAGTTACTACAGATTGCCAAATGCCAAATGACACTTGTGGTAGAAAAGGAACTCTTGACGATAGAGTGAGAAAGCATGCTCATAATGACAACTTGACAAAATTTAATGTCATGACATTAAATTTTGTTAAGTTTGCCATCAAAAAGTCCGTTAAGCCATACAAAATATTTTTTGTTCGAAGTTTCGCTAGCCTGCAATTTACTTACGTCAAAGTGATCAAAAAGTTAAGTTTATTTGTGGTTTTCTTGAGTTGTTTATTGTTGCCAAATAGGTAGTTACTACAGATTGCCAAATGCCAAATGACACTTGTGGTAGAAAAGGAACTCTTGACGATAGAGTGAGAAAGCATGCTCATAATGACAACTTGACAAAATTTAATGTCATGACATTAAATTTTGTTAAGTTTGCCATCAAAAAGTCCGTTAAGCCATACAAAATATTTTTTGTTCGAAGTTTCGCTAGCCTGATCAAAAAGTTAAGTTTATTTGTGGTTTTCTTGAGTTGTTTATTGTTGCCAAATAGGTAGTTACTACAGATTGCCAAATGCCAAATGACACTTGGAAACCGCCTTCTCAAATAAGTCTAATTAAATTGTCATTTTTCGCTGTATCTTACTTTCTCCTAGCAAAAGTTTTCCAAAAAACACAAACTACTTCATTACATTACGTATAAAAAAAATTAAAATATTTTGTTGATTTGTACTCTACCATTTCCGAACAATTTCTAAGTTATTGAATTTTAGCTGTCATCACAAAACTTTGACAATTTGATCAAGCATCTTTCTTTTGTAAACATTGAGAACCATTTAATTGATTTCTGGAAATGTAAACCTGAGAATAATGTAGCATAAAAGTGTAGGAATTGTAATTTTACTGTATTTGGGCTTTGGATTATTTGTGTAAAACGGCTAACTGTGTAATTCTCGTAGCCTGTTTCGAATTCAGTGAAAATGTTCTCAAAGTACTTCACCGACATTTATCTACATTAATACGCAATTGTCTACAGTAATATTAAAATATGTATCCAACTATGGAAAATTTCTTAATGCAATCGAGGCAGAAGTTGTACAGGGGCGAAGAGTTTGAAGACGAGTTGAATGATTTGTTTAATAAAAAGTTTAAATTCCGCTTCAACAGTGAGTGGATATTGCCGCCTGGCGATACTTGGTTTACTGATGCACCTTGGAAAGTAAAGGGCTTGGAATATTTGAAAAGTCGTTTAAACTTCCATAAGAGTCAACTGAACGACTTTAGCATTGAGGAATGGAGTAGTCACACTCGGCGACGCAATCCCGCCGGCGAGGTTTGCTGGAAGCTTAGATGCCTAGTGAACCCTGAATTTCTCACGCAGGCCTGGACTAAGTTCTATGAGTGTGCTTCAACATACAACATTGTGCCACCAGAGGCTATTTCTGATATGAAAATGGTGTCATTACATCTGTGTGAAGCTCCGGGTGCATTTATTACATCATTAAACCATTACTTAAAGCTGCATCACCAGGCTATTGAGGTAATAACTTTTTACACTAAAAATATTAATTTAGTGAAACTTTTTATTTTGATCCTATGTAATAATATGTTGTACTGTTTCAGTGGAAATGGGTTGCAAATACTCTGAATCCATATTATGAAGGCAACTCATCATCAAACATGATCAGTGATGATCGCTTCATGTTCCACACTTTAGACAACTGGGACTTTGGTGTTGACAACACTGGCAACCTGATGCATTGGGATAATTCACAAGCTATTATCAAGAAAGCCAAGTCTTTAGGCAAGGTAACACCCATTTAAAACAATAACCTTTCTTAATACATCTTAAATTTAAGATGAAAGGAATACATCATTATGTGTCATAAACTGTATGATTGTGTAGGTGCTGCTTGTAACTGCCGATGGATCAATTGATTGTCTCCAGAAACCTGACGCCCAAGAAGAAGTTACTTCACAACTCCATTACTGTGAAATTATAACAGCTCTACAAGCGTTAAGCCCTGGTATAGTAATCTTTAGATATTTGCAGCTCTTAATTTCATGTGACCTGCTGTGAAGAACACATTTATTTTAGCAGAAGGGTACTGTGCAGAGGGTCAATGACATTAAGACATCATGATATTTGACTTTTTATTTGGTTAAATTTATCACAGTTAAAATAATAGTTTTTAATTTCAGGTGGAACATTAATCTTCAAATTGTTCACTATTTTCGAACATTCCACAGTAAACCTTTTGTATCTACTTAATCAGTTGTTCAAAGAAGTAAACATTTATAAGCCAATAACATCCCGTCAGGGAAATTCTGAGGTATATGCTATCTGCATGCAATACAAGGGTTTAGATCTGGAACCCTACATACCAATATTACAGAGTGCATTTGGAACAGAACTCTATTCAAATAAATCATTGTTCCCACTTGAGAAAATACCAGAATCATTCCTTAAGCAAATTGAAGAATGTGCATATTACTTCTGCTCAATTCAATGCCATGTTATAAACAATAACCTCCAAGCATATCTCATGCAAAAGAACATCGCTCTACACAGGGATATGAAAAAGATCAGGGCTATTGTAGCTTCGGAGTTCATTTGGAAATACAATCTCAAACCGATTAGTAACAATCAGGAACTTTTAAAAGGCACACTTCATGAAGAAAATAAAATAAACACAAATCCACGATACCATCGAGGCTCGTATACCGAACGACAACTGTACACAAAGATGTCGTTAAAAGAAAAACGTAATAATTTGAATATGTTCCTTCAAGCTGAACTTCTAGCCAACCCAATGATTCATATCACAGAACCAGTTAAATGGATGACTGGAGCAGAGTCCACAAAGATAGATATAATTTTCACATATGGGAAACCTTTGCAAAAAGTAAACAGTTCAAAGTTCATATTTGTCCCTATATATAAACTTTACCAACAGATTCTAGCTGAGGAGGAATTCAAAGAGATCATTCTCTATAGACCGGCTAAACCAAAAATTGATCCTAGCCTTTTAGGACCTGAACCATCTAAAATTATTTCACTACCCGAGTTCCAATACAGGGAGAGTTACAACGTTTATGAGAAGAATTGTTTTAAGACATTACTGAATGGAATGAGGGAGTTATTGGATGGTGAATCAATTTTGTTGCAGAATTTCAACACATTGACACATTTTAATGTTAGTATTATCTATATTCTCTCAAAAGCGTGTTTTGAAAAGACAGGACTCACTTCTTGCGGAAATATCATTCTGAGCAAGTTGATTAACAAAAATTGTTTAAAGTACGTGGAATATATTGACGATGAATGCAACAATGTTCGTAAGGACGAGAAGAAGGATGTGTTGAATTGCCTCCCGGTCCAGGTGACCAACTCTGAAGATTTCTTCAGTAACATAGTATTCTACAACAATACTTTCTATAGAAATAAATGCATCGAATACTTGGAAAAGATTAAACAATCTTTATAAATGTATAAATATTTCTTATATTGTGTATTCAATGTGTAGAGAGTATTTTTTTTAATTGCTTTTATTCTTGTAATAAAACCTGTTATTGTCTTCTAACAATGTGTATTAAAGACTTTCTGAATGTTTCACGATGTTTTTTCTATTTAAAATAAATAAAATTGTATTTCTTATCACTACAAAGTTTTGTCTATTTTATTTTACAAAAATATTCTAGTTGACGAATCGTATAAAATTGCTTATAGAAGGAAATCGATGATATTTATTGCACATAAGCGGGCTGGTTTTATCTGGTAAAATAGCAAATTCTAATTTTAATTAAACGATACCGCAATTAATGAATGAAATTCAGGTTCTCTTATACCTACCTATTTTTTTTAAACCGGATATGTTAAAAATAAAACTAACCAAAGACAATAGAAGGAACGCCGAACTTTCATTTTCTATTGCAATTTGAACAAACTGTCAGAATGTCATATCTTAGTTCAAAACAATTGCTTATAAACTGGTTTATTTGATAAGTATATAATTTTAGTGTACCTAGTGATAAAATAATCAATATTTGTTGATCACTGTGGATTCCAACCACAGAACAAAATGAATATAAACGAAGGTAAGAGAAGTTTTTAATTTCTAACCTATACTTAAGATTTTGGCGGCTTTATAATTTTACATTGATTTTAATAGTTAAAACAAACAATGGCCACTAGAATCGTAACCTTTAACAAAAAGGATTATAACTGCACAATTACATATGCTATTTCCTACGAAATAACAATATATTTGACACCATATAGTTTCACCTTGTTGAATACCTTGGCAATTTGTATTTGTAATTTGAACTAGTAGAGTTCGTTTCGGATATAAGTCAATTAACTTACTATAACTTTCCATCCATAAAAGTTCTATGTATATATGTTATATGCCAAAATATATTTGTGTTTTAATTTGTCCAGTATTTAATATTTTATTTTTATGTAGGAACTACTATTGAAGATCTATGGACACCATACAAGGAACTAGTATCAGTGGTGGAGGGTTACTTGGCACATGAGAGTGGAGGAGCTCCATATGCTGTGCACACATTTGAATCTGTATTAAGAAGGCACAAACAGACATTCCTATCACTCTTAAAATATCCTGTAAGTAGTCTTATGACCAATGTAAAACTTGATTACTTATAAACTCTTCATAATTGTGATAATTTTGACATGTAATGGTTAAAAATATCAGAATGGCGATTATACTGGTCTTTTCAATGTTATGAAGTTTTTTAAATAATTGTCTTGTTGGTTCACAGCCTAAAAATCCAACAAGCAGAGAAGAGATCAAAAGAGGTGTGACAGAAGGAGTTAATTTACCAAGTGTGGGCAGAACTTTGCTGTCCAAAGAGCTTGTCGATGAAGCAATCATAATATCAGGTATTATGGAAATTTTGAAACCAGAAATGATGTATGTGAAAAATATTTATACAGCCTAAAACTATCTTAAATCATAATGTTAAATGAAAACAGCTTTATTTCATAGGCATTTCCATGAGATGAGATCTAGGCCAGTAGTTGTTGTCCCTGGCTACGCCCATGTCTCTGCTCATTACATTGCTCTGAGCGTAAATCTATTCACAATTACCTAGATTTTCTAATAATAAAAGAAAAATAAATTGTGTATTTTGTGTAGATATGTACAATGTGAATGAGTATGTGTGCCTGGAGTTGTTGCACACGGCACAGCGGCAGGCGCCGCGGCAGCCGGGGCTGGCGCGCGGGCTGCTGGCCGTGCTGCTGCTGCACGACGGCCGCCGCGCGCTCGTGCAAGCACTCAGGCATCTCGTTATGGCAAGAGATGGAGTATCATGGTTATTATATTGCTTTTCTATATATATATCTGTTGCTTTATACATATATAGCAACAGATGCTTGTCACTTCGTCCATGTGGAATTAAAAATATAGCCTATGTTACTCACTGTTAAAATTTTTGAAATCAACCTAGTAGGTTTTGATTCATTTTAATATATACAAAAATACAGATCTTTCCTTTATATAATATTAGTATAGATGTGAGTATGCGTGCAGGTGTATCAGCGGGCGCGAGGAGATAGTGAGCTACGTGTCGCGCTACGTGTCGCAGCTGCTGGCGGACGGCGCGGCGGGCGGCGTGCTGGACGCGCTGCGCCGCTGCGAGCTGGACGCGGAGCTGCAGCTGTTGCAGGCCAACCGCGCGCTGCCGCCGCCGCGGCACCACCTGCGGCTCATACACACCATCGAGACCACCAGGTATGGCCTTCGGCTCTATGTGATATATGTGCATATGTAGCTCTACTAATAATGGATTATGTTGCAGGAAGCTGCTCGCAGGTGTTATCTTCGCGGCGTCTGCGCAGCGAGGACTCGATAGAGATATATTGATTAGATTGTATAGAGAAGTAAGTTTCATGTTTTTCAGTATTATGTTTTAGAGTATTTTAGACGTCAAAATTTTTTAAATTTTGCGTTGGAATCGTGGGCAACCGCTAGTATTACACTAACTTTGAGTTTTAATTTACTTGCGTGTGTGCAGCAAATGACGTCAGCGACGCACGGGCCGACGGGCGCGCTGGACGAGGTGTCGCTCGCGCTGCAGATGGCGCTGCTCTACGCGCTCGACCTCTCCGTCTTACACAAGTCGGTTTAATCATTATTTATATCACCTTTTCTGTCATAAACGTCATAGAAATGAAAACAAACAGCAAATAGCCTAATGGTTAGGTGTGCGAATTTCCGATCGTGGTCGAGAGCACAAGCCTATAGCTTAGTTGGAATGGTACAATATTAGTAAATTAATAAAAATCTGCGAAGATTAAAAAAAAAACTGTAATAATGATTCAAACTTTTCAAGTAAATTTCATCCATCTAGGTCTCCGAACTAATACTATTTATTTCAACAGGCGTGAAGATGGCGAAGAATTGGCAAAGAAATTACCATTGATACAAGATCCGGAGTTGATATCAGTTCTGTTGGACGAGTTCTCCCCGCCCATGAACCCCAACCAGACGCAGGAGAGCCAGGACAAGGGCTCGGGGCTGCGAGCGCTGTGCCAGCTCGCCCTGGGCCTGGCCCTGGCCGCGTTGAAGCGAGCCCCACAGACATTACTTAGGGCTTCCAACTCGGGGGAGATTAAAAGTGAATTGTTAGATCAGGATGAAGTGTTGGTAGATGCTGCTATTGATGGGAAGGTAGGTTCAAATTTTTTTTTATTTAATAAAAATGAATTATTTTGTATATTTTGTGAGTGTAAAATCAATAGCGCTTTAGTTTTTTTTTTAATTATCCATACCAAATTGTTAATTGTTTAATAAACAATTTGTTATGCCTAGTTTAAAAAATATAATAAATGCACTGAAGCATATTTGCATTTAAATCCCTAAATTATAGATTTTATTTTCTATCTTAATAAAATATAATACTTTTACTATGAAAATTCTTTAAATTAAATGTGGCTCTGCAAAAACTGCGATTATTTACGGTTTCTTACTTTTTCTCTCGTAAGATCAGCTTTTCAGTTGATTTTCAGTATTTATTTGAGATAGATATGTGGAAGAGTAATTGAAACAACACTTGCTTAGTGCAGATTTATTTATTTATTTATAACGAGGTTGTCGGGTGCAGCCGATTATTCCTTTTTACGCTTTCCTTTTTTTGAGCGTCGGTGGCTCAGGGGTTTGAGCAATTGACTTGTAATCCACAGGTCCTGGGTTTCGAATCCCGACATGTACCAATGAAGGAAAATATCCTGATGCCTGCACATATCGGCGATGAAATTTAAAGTTATGTGTGAAGTCAACCCGCAGTGGGTCAGCGTGGTTGACTATAGCCTAGTGACACTAACTTAGGGTAGGCTCCGAGCCCCTCGGTGGGGACGTATAGTGAGCTGGTGATGATGACACGCGCATACATGACAATTTATTTATACGTAGTTATTATGTTGTATTGCAGGTGTTCGAGTACGTGTCGGAGGCGGTGCTGTCTGCGGGGCTGGTGCGCGGCGAGGAGTACTACCAGCGCCGGCTGCACTCCCTCCTCACAGACTTCATAGTCCTCATGCACTCAAAGCTCATGGAGATGAGAGTCAAGTTAGTTACCGGTTTTATTCTTGTATCGGTCTTCATGCATTTTTCATTTCTAAACCTCCATGAATTGCTAAAATTTTTGTGTTTTCTATTTAATTCAATGAAATACCATGACCACACAGAAGGTAGGCGTGAAGTGGAAGTAATTCTGCGTACATGCTATGAGTGTACTTGCTGGAGACCTAATTTTTCGTAATTATTCCTATATTTTTCCTACCCTTTTATAAAGAAGGGATGGGAAAGGGAATTGGGTTTGGCAGAGGCTAGGTCACGTAGGAAGAGAAAACATTATTTTTAATGGGTCTAGATATCTGCAAATGCAGATGTGTTTGGGCACTAATCGTTTCGTTATTTTGACGAATACGGGTGGTGGTTTGTTCTTTTGCCACGCTATGCCACCGAGTGTCATGGTATGTGTTGTGTGTCAGGGCGGACGAGGCGGCGCGCGCGGTGCAGATGTACGCGGCGGAGGGCCTGTCCGCGCCGGGCGGAGCGGGGGGCGCGGGCGGCGCGGGCGGCGCGGGCGGGGCGGGGCGCACGCGGCTGCACGCGCTGCTGCGCTGCGTGGAGCGCCTCTACGAGCACGACGCGCTGCAGCTGCGGCACGAATACTGGCCGGCAGCGCTCAGGTATCTACGTTAAAAACCTTTTGATACCGGCAGCGCGGTAAAATACACTTAATTACGTTGGTAACACACTAATTGAAAGTTACATATTTTAAGTATAATACAGCTACATGTGTCGTTGACATTTCCCGCGCTTCTCTTCTAATTTTTGTATCTATTTTTTCTATCAATAAAGCAAAGGTCTCTATGGCTAGTATGCCACCTATATGCACTGAACACAGAGTGTGAAAGTGACAAGTTTACTTTAAAGTTGATAGGTGTTAAAGTAATATTTGTATTGAAGCCGCGGCGGTGGTGGCGGTAGTGGTCGCGAGGCGACACTGTACAAGTTCGTGCGCCTGTCCGGCGAGGCGGTGTGCGCGGCGCTGCTGGCGGCGTACCTGCGCGCGCTGGCCGCGCTGGCCGTGCCGAAGCACACGTGGGCGCTGCTGGCGCGCCGCGACGCACTCTCCGCACACCACCTGCTCACCGCGCTCCAGCTATATCACAGGTAACACTTAAACTCAGTTTAAATGTAAAATTTTTTTTTGTAGTCAACGCTATCTATTGACTGTTTGTGTTACTAAAATGAATGTATGCACCAGGAACCTGCGCGCGGACCCTGCGCCGTTTGCGGACCACCTGCACTCGTCTTCGCTGGGCGCGTCCGCAATCGTCACACCCGCCGCGCGCCCCGGCAAGCTGCTCGTCCGCCAGGAGGAGGTGAACAACCACACCTTGATGTGTCAGCACCAAGTGAGAGGTGCAGCACAGTACAATGTGTGTATGTGCAGGTGGAGGCGATGATAGCGTCGCTGCAACTGATCGCGGCGGTGGCGCGCGTCGACGAGGCGGCCAGTGCGGCCATCTGCGAGAACCTGCAATGGGACGCCGTCAACTGCATGTTTGGTAAATTCCTGTTATACCTATTTTCTCGGTGCGCTAATTCTGATTTAGATTGATAATGTCAAAATGTGTTGTATATCAGGGTTGATGTGCTGCCACGTACCGATCCAGCTGAAGGCGGCGCTGTGCCGCACGCTGGCGGCGCTGGGCGCGCGCGCGGCCACCGCTCCCCGCGTCTGGGCCGCGCTCGACGCCGCGCAGCTCGTCTCCGCTGTCGACAAGCGCGGTCTCAACGCTGAGCTGCAGGAGGTACACATATCCTCTATTGAACTTGCTGCAAAAAAAACTTGGAGTGTAGAAAATGTGGCGGCGCACTGGTGACGCCCTCTGCCCCACTTCGCGGTCGTAAGACAGTAAGTGAAGTAGCAAATGTGGTTCGTGTTGTTAGGTGGAGTGCCGTATGGAGGAGTACCCGCTATCGCGTGCATTCTTGGAGCTGTTGGAGGCGCTGTGTGGTGCGGGTCCGGCGCCGCGCGCGCTGGGCGCCGGCAGCCGCGCGCCCGGCCTGCAGCCCTACTTGCACCACGTGCTGCACCGCCTGGCGCTGCCCGCGCCGCACCGCCGCTACGCCGTGCCTCATGAGGAGTGGCAGGTCGCACAATGAACATCGCACATTGCATTCTTCTATTTTTTTCTTTCGATAAATTTAAATTACAAAAATATGTTGCAGGTGATTGCTCTGTGCTTCCGTCTGTTCGCGCGCTGGCTGGAGGAGTACGAGCCGAGCGCGGCCGACTTCCCTGCGGTGGGCGCGGGGAATGTGCTAGGTGCAGAGGGTGCGGGGGACGCGGAGCCGCCTCCGGGCTTCTCCCTGCTGGTGCAGCTGCACTCGGAGTCTGAGCTGCTGCGGTTGGTGCTGGGCACCCTAGATCGCGCCAACGACCTGCTTGACCGCCAGCCCGGACCTGGCAAGGTAACACTACTATAAGTAAAGTCGTCGTCGTCGTGTAGTGTACTAAAAGTGTCTTGTACCCATGCGTTGTGTTCATCTGCAGGAGTACGTGGAGGATGCGCTGGTGTCGACGCTGCAGATGCTGGAGCGGGCGCTGGCGCTAGAGCGCTCGCTGTCTGACGCGGCTGGGGAGGCGGGCCGCGCACTTCTCGTCGTAGGATTGTCCAAACTGCTACTTGGTTAGACCTTTTTCTTTCTGACATTGTTATACTGTATTTTATTTTTGAAATAGGGTTATAATATGAACGTGTTGTTTGTGCAGCGCCGGAGGGCCCGGACCGGTGCGACCGGCTGGTGTCGTGCTGCCGCGTGGTGGGGCGCGGCGCGCTGCCGGCGGGTGCGCGGCGCGCGGTGTCGCTGCTGCGGCGCGCGCTGCTGTCGCCGCACTCGGCGCGACACCTTCTGGCCTCGCTGGCGCACCGGCACGCGCTCGCCGCTGACATCAGGTTCTTTACCTTGCTTTTATACTCTTGCTTTGAGATATAACTTGTGTTTCATTTTCCTATGTATTTCAATAAGACACGGGTTCGTGGAGTGCCTGGAGTCGGAGGAATGGTGCGGGGCAGTGGTGGGGGTGGGCGCTGGGGGCGGGGCTGCGGCGGAGGAGCACGAGCAGAGCGCGGCGGAGGAGGCGCGCGCGGCCAAGGAGGGCGTGGTGCTGCTCGTGCTGCAGCTGCTGCCCGCAGCCGCGCCCAACTTCGCGCACTTCCTGCTCGGATACCAGCTCAATGACGACGTCAGTGCACTATTGTAGTATAAATTTACTTCTCTTCCATACTCTTTCCTCAATGTGATGTTGTGATGTTTCGAATCAGGTGAGCCGCAGTGTGCTGAACGAGGCGGGCGTGGGTGGTTCTCCGCGCACCGTGCTGCACGCCGTGCTCGACATACTGGACCACCACATCGCGCCCGCAGCGCATGAACGGTAATACTGCACAAACTATTTACCTTATAATGTAAGCTTGTACATGTTATTGTTGTGAATGTGTTGCGGTGTGCAGCGAGGCGACGCCGCTGGTGGAGAGCTGCTACCGGCTGGTGTACTGGCTGTGCGCGCGGCCCGCCACCTCGCCGCCCGCGCTGCGGCTGCTGCGCGCGCGCGACTACTTCCTCGCCAGGCACGTCAAGGCCACCGTCAATCTGGAAGTGAGTCAAAATATTTATCATGCTAATTCTGTCTCTGTGTACAACAAAGATGAAAGTTGTTTTCTATTAATCCCAGCTCGAAGGACCATCAACTTCGTGTCGTATGATTTTTGTGCAAATGTTGATGTTGTCATGTTTGGTGTTGTGCAGACGGCGTCAGTGACGACAGTGTCAGCGCGGTCGTGGGTGCTGCGCGCGTGCGCGTGCGAGGCGGGCGCGGCGGGCGGCACGCGCCAGCACGCCGCGCTGGCCGCGCTGCTCGGCGCGCTCACGCACACGCCGCACCACCCCGAACAGGTACCCTGCGACTTACTACTTTCATAGTAAAGATCATAGTCGTGTCATAGTAATAACTCGAAAATTGTATAAATATGGTATGCCAGGAGTGGGAGTGGTGCATGATCCGGCGAGCGCTGGAGGGGCTGGCGGTGAGCGTGGCCGCGCCCGCTGAGCCGCGCTGGGAGCTCTTCCACGCGCACCAGCTGCGCAGCGCCATCAACGACTGCGACCTGCCCACGGGTACATGTTTAAGTCTTACACATCTTAAATGTTTTAGATCATGTGAACAACGTAGTGGTGGTGTTTCATCAGGTATGGGCGGCAAGCGCATCAGTGTGAGCCGGCTGCACGCGGTGCTGGCGCGCGAACTGGCCGCGCTGCGCACCACCGCGCCGCAGCGCAGCCTCGTCGCACTGGAGATACAGAAGGTACGCACCGCACCGCGCACTGCGATACATTGGACACTATTCAGCTTTCATGTGTAAATGTTCCGACCAGGTGCTGGACTACGTGACGGAGGTGAACCGGCAGCGCAACCTGGCGGCCACGCTGACGCACTACTACGACTCGTGGCGGCAGCTCACCGAGATCATCTTCTGCGTGGCGCCGTCCGACGTGCTCGCCCTCGAGTCCCGCAAGAACCTGCTGCTCAACATCCTGCAGGACCTGCTCAACAAGATCCCGCCCGCGGAGGTGCTGCCGCAGCTCGGCAACCTCGCCTCCGGCACCGTGCTGCTGCTGCTCGTCAACCTGCGCCACTGCTACATCCTGCAGAAGAGGGAGTCCAACCTCGACTCCTCCGAGTTCGAGGCGAGCTTCTTCGGCCCCTCGAACCAGATTATGCAGAGCAAGTCCCTGACGCTCAAGTTTATACTGCATAAGATCCTCGGCTGGATCCTGGTGTCGGGCGGCGGCACGCAGAAGATGCGCGTCAACCTGTACGGTGCACTGCTTAACTTCCTCAACATCGTGAACCTGAAGACGAGCCCCGCGGAGCCCGAGGAGGAGGGCGACGCCAACTACGTCAGCCGGCTGGACGCGAGTCGCGCGCGCGCCCCCCGCGCCCGCGACCACTCCGCGCTCAAGGCCATGGTGATCGACGTCATCTCCGGCTTCGGAGAGAAGCTGTGCGCCATCGTGTGCGGCGACTGCGCCGGCGCCGGCCACGACGTCTGCCGCATGGCCGCGCTAGCCTGCCTCGACACCCTGCTGCACCTCCACCCCGCCTCCGACTGGCTGCACACGCTCACCGACCAGGGCTACCTGCGCAGCCTCATCGACAGCCTGCTGCACGACGACGACGGCCTCAAGGAGGTGCGTGCGCTCCCTGTCCCACTCACCCCGCTCACCCCGGCTCACTCTACAGTGTATACCTTTGTGTCAGGCTCTGGAGCCGAGCCCGAAGTCCCTGCGCGTGCTGTACGTGTACGAGTGCAAGATGTCGCTGCTGCTGAAGCTGGCGGGGTCGCGGCGCGGCGCGGAGACGGTGGTGTCGCAGGGCGCGCTGGCCTGCCTCGCCTCGCTGTCCGCGCTCAGCTGCCACCCCGACGTGCACGCCGCCTCCTCCCGCCCCGACACCGACTTCTTGCCCTCCGTCGCATCCAGGTAGCTACTTCATTACCTACCTAATTAGTATACTTCAACTACTAAAATTCTACGTTTAATCTTTTTGTGCTCGCGTATCCTAGATTCCGTCAGATGCTAGTGCCGGCGCTGGCGCTATGCGACGCGCTGCTGACGTCACTGGGCACCGAGAACCACAGCTGCGTCTTACACGTGACGCACTTCCTCGTCAGCCACGTCGAGTGCATTGACATGGTGCTGAGGTAAGCCCTATGGTGGGAAATAATTGTAGCAATCTACACAGTCTTCTCCAATAGTAACTAAAATGCAACACGCTCGTTGCGAGTAGGGCGGCGCACCCCAACTCCCCCGAGGGTCTGCTGGTGGAGCTGGAGTGGGTGACGTCGGTGGTGTCGCGCGCGTCGGGCCGCGAGGTGTTCGGGCTGGCGCGCGGCGACACGGCGCTGCAGCGCGCGGAGCCCAGCCTGCAGCGCGTGCAGTGGCTCATGCTGGCGCTGCTGCCGCGCTTCCAGCACCCGCCGCCGCCCGCCCTCGCCCACAACCTCGCTACCCCCGCTACTGAGCATACCGACAACAGGCTCTATCTCAAGGTACCTTCATCACACTTCACTAATATTATTTCTCACAAATAAAAAAAATAAATCCTGCGTGTTTCAGCTATCTTCAAAGTCCCGTCAAAATTGGCCCAGCCGTTTCAGAGATTAACCGGAATTATCGCGGCTTGCGGAAACGCAGATAAACAGACAAGATATATTTAAATCAATTTTCGTTATCACCAACGCAAATACACGATCTTTCGTAGCGGTAGATGTAAATTGTCGTCATTTGTGTCAGATCGTGTGCAACCTGCTGACGTACGCGCTGAACACGCTGGAGCGCGAGGACGCGCGCGTGACGTCACACAGCGCGTCCAGCTCGGCGTGCGCGGCGGCGCGCGCTCTGCTGCAGCAGCTGGCGCGCGCGCATCGCCTGCACGCCAAGCTGCTGGCCACCGTGGAGCACCAGCTGCACAACCTGCCCGCCATGACGCTCGACGGTCTGCACACACATTCTACCTCCTATACCACTCCGGCTCGAAAGGACCTAAACTTTTTTTCATTTCTGATATGAAAAAACGAGCAAATAACGAACTAGCGGCCTGATTTCGCTGGGAAAGCGAAGCGATCTCTGTCCATTTACTAAGGAAAGGGACTAAAATCATGCCTCTAAGATATTAAAAGCTATTGGCGAAGAAATTTAAAGATATGTGTGAAGTGAAATCGCAGTGGGCCATCGCAGTGGCTCGGGGGTCTTCATTGGGGACGTGTGGTGTGTGCAGACATGAAGAAGCTGGTGAGCGCGGAGGCGGAGGCGGCGGCGCGCGGCGGCGGCGAGGCGCGCGCGGCGGCGGCGGCGCTGCTGGCGGCGCGGGCGCGCGTGCGGCGCGCGGAGCTGCAGTACTGCGGCGCGGCGCTGGCGCAGGCGCTCTACCTGCTGTGGGCGCACGCCCGCCTGCACCTGCAGGCCGCAGCCCCGCACGAACTGGGTACATTCTCATAACTTAACAGTATTATAGACAAGTATGGCCTGTCCTCGGCTATATGACCAAACCAATACGACTTAGGGTCCTTCAAGATGCGATTCTACCACTTCCTCGAAGTCCGGCAACGCATCTGTAGTTCCTCTGGTGTTGCGGATGAAAAAGAAATGAAATTTATGTGACAAGTTTTTTTCTTTTCTTGGTGTATTTAGCTACTGACAAGTTTAAAAACTCAAGAACCAAATCGCGTAAAAACTAATGAAAACAGTCGGAATAATTAATCGGATCAGGAAGTAAGGAAATATATAGGATACGTGATGTGACAAGTTTAATTGGAATGAGATATTTTAGTAAAGGTTAGTTTAGTGGAATCTGGCGGTGTTGCACTTGATAATGTACATTCGTTTGAATGTTTGCACGCTTTAAATGACGCACAATAATAACCAATAAAATGAAAATTAAATGAAAAATGCTTTTGAAATAAAAAATGCTTTATTATTCCATAAAATTTCACATGTTTTGGGGGATTTTGATAGGTGGTCCAATAAAACATAACTTTTAAAGTCGCTCAATGGTTCGAGACTAATTTTTTTTACTCCGTTGTTTGCGCAACTTACAATCTAATTGTATATTTATAAGAGATGGAGATATTGTTATTGTGTGTGTGCAGGCGCGAGCGTGTGCGGGGCGGTGAGCGGCGCGGGCGGCGCGGAGCTGGGCGCGCTGCGGGCCGACCTGGTCGCGCTCTTCAACGACCGCTTCGTGGAGGACCTGCTCGACACACTCAAGGTAACAAACACTTCTCTTACTGCCGCCGCTTACACCGCCACTCTGTCCGCGTTCAATTAAAAAATAAATAAAAGCAAGTAGCCTATGTTCTGGAATGGATCCCACAAGGAACAAGAAAGCGTGGCCGCCCTAAACAAACCTGGCGGCGTTCAGTGGCGGCCGACTTGAAGACAATCGGGCTGTCATGGTCCGAGGCCAAACGCAGAGCCCAGGACAGAGCGAGTTGGCGGCGTACTGTGGACGCCCTCTGCCCCACTTTGGGGACATAGGAAAAGGAGGAGAGCCTATGTTCTAGACTTTGCTTATCTGTGACTAATTTCATTGAGGTCTGTTCAGTAGTTTAGGGTACAAACTAACAAACATCCATCTAAACTTTCGTATTCAAAATACTTACTTACTAATACTATAAAAGCGAAAGTTTAGATGGATGGATGGATGTTTGTTAGAGTTTGTAGCCTAAACGGCTGAACGGATGTCCATGAAATTTGGTAGATGTAGGGGATAGTCTGGAAGAACACATAGACTACTCTTTTTTTTAAATCCACACGGACGAAGTCACGGGCGACAGCTAGTAGTACGATAAACTTTAATAGCTAGAGTTAGTAAAAATAAATTGAATTAAAAAATATTCATGTATTTTACTAAATGACCACTTTTTGCTTATTAAAGAAAAACCTATATCAAATTTCTTCTCGTTGTATATTAAATAGCTAGAAAATATAAGAAACTATTTTATTTATTACTTTCTAAGCTAATAGTAAGCATTGTAAGAGTAAGTTATTCAGTGGAAGTGTACCTCACGCGCAGGGCGAGCCGCCGCTGCAGCGCGGCTTCGTGGAAGTGCTGCTTAAAGACATCAAACGCATCATACAGTTCTCCCCCGTCTGATGACACACCGCGATGACACATGACACATGACACATGACACACCTACACTCGCGTTTGAGATCATTTCAAATTTATTATTTTTTGATACGAACTTTGATGTAACAATTTACCTTGATATGTAAATATATGTTAGAAATAAAATATTGTTATAACCATAATTCGACATTCTGTATTTTTGTATGAAAAAAATAATTTAAAAGCATTGATTAATTTACTGAAAACTATTATCACAAGATTAAGGGCCTGTTCCACCAAATTGTAAATTGTCTGATAACGATCGAACGTGGAAAATATGTGATAGAAATATCGGATTTTGTTCCCTTATATGACAGTGACGTCACTTTTAAGTTATCTGAGCCTCTATCAGCCAGTGGTGGGACAGGCCCTAAGACAGTTTTTTGTTCCATATTTCTGATAATTATTAAAAATCAATGCTCATATTTACGAATAGTATAAGATATCGACATAGTAATTTTTGGCGGTTTTTATATTTTTTAATAATATTAGACAATAAAATATTTAGTTGTCATATGGCTAAATACTGGAACGAATCTTGAATACTTCGCTACGTAAAACGCCTACAAAATAAATGTCATTTGTAAGAAATTTAGAGTTTAAGCATGCATTAACCCTTAATTCAGTGTCCAGTGTGGAGAACACTAATTTAAAAAAGTCTATTTTTTTCATACTATATCCAAAAATAGGATTTTACTAAAAAAAATCATTTTTTGCTACAATAAACTCCGTCGAATTAAGGGTTAAAAATGCTGTTACATGTTTAAATAACGTTTCAATATTCGGCCGATGTATCTTTTTTATATTAAGATTGTGAACATTGATTTTATGTACTTTTACAATAACACAAAAAACGATAATTTACACGCGGGTTAACGCCCAATGGTAAAGTCGCGACACGACGCAGTATTTTCACATCCACGAAGTATTTTTGCATTTATATTCCTTATAATTTATGTTGTATTGTTTATAATTAAAATAAAATATGAGAACTAAGTCGAAGGCATTAATATAATCTGGCCCTGTTTTTTAAAACATTTTGTAACATTTAATAAATTAATAAGACAAATGTAGCGTTTTATTATAAAATCCCTTATACCTTATCCTAATCCATTTATCCTTTAAAAGTGTGCGTACACCTTTGACTAAACTATCGCACAACTGTTGTGCGATTGTCGATTGTTTCGCAGCCAATTCAACTGTTTAGTTGCACAACTAAACATCGAGTAGCGCACCTCCATATAAGCTCATAGGAATCAATGCGCGTGTATACAGTTGTACGATAGTTTAGTTTCAGGTGTGCACATGTTTAAATTATACATATGTACCTAAAACTTCTATTTAAAGTGAACCTCGAAAAAGCGGAGGTTCCAGATTAAAATTAATGGAAGGAATGAAATTATTAAATACTAGCTGTATCTCGCGACTTCGCCCGCGTCAAATTAAAACATAATAAAAAATATAGCCTACGTTACTCACAGATAAATGATCTTTCTAACGGTGAAAGAATTTTTAAAATCAGCCCAGCAGTTTTTGAGTTATTTCAATACATATAAATCTTTCCTCTTTAAAATAGTAGTATACTCGTAGACGAAATTTCTTTGCCAACTATTTATTTTGTCATTCCAAATGAAAATAAAAACTGTCAGATCAGATATTCCTAGTAAATATGTACATAAACTTAACCTGCACATTTCGAACAAAAGTTGTTAAGATATTAGTAAGATTAATTTAATAATTTTAATTGAAAACGGCTGATCTCTTCCTATAACAGACCTTTGTAGGCACCGACTAGTCTCGAACCCGTCGTGGTCCTGTAAAAATGTAAACTCTATCATTGCTTTTCTTAATTTCGTTTATATCCCGCTTAAAAATATATCGGCATAGTAAAATTATTGTCGACGCTTACATTTCCGCGTTTTTTTATAATATCTTTTATTCTTAGTGACCTTAATGTAGCCTTAATTAAATTATTAGTTAAAGACCTCACCACGAGCCCCAATTACACCAGAGAAAATGATAATATTCAATTAAAAAAAGTAAAGAGTGACTTGTTTCTTATCAGAAAAAATAAATAGTTTATTTTAAACGTACAGTTATGTGCGTTTCCCGTTAGGCCGCTCTGTCTACCGATCGACGGCCTAACGGGAAACATTATTTTCAAAATACATGGTAGAACCGTTGTTCATTTTCCAACGGATGTCTGCTGAAGTCGCATCATTTATAAAAGAACTAGCTTTCTCCCGCGATTCCATCCGCATGGAATTAAGAAATCAAAAGTAGGTAGCCTATGTGTTCTTCCAGGCTATCCTCTACATCTATGCCAAATTTCATCGAGGTCCGCTCAGTTTAGGCGGTAAACTCTAAAAAATATCCACCCATCTAAACTTTTGCATTTACTCGTATAATAGTAAGAATTAGAAATATATTATGGTTTTACAATTGACTTAAATATGTAATTATCAGCATTATAGTGTCTAAGAGCATTCTAACAGTTAAGAGATAATTAGGTATTATTTTTAACTTAAATCTATAACGATACATACTCGTATGTATGTGACAGGCGATATTCATGTCCCATAAAACATTTAAAACGTAGTATCTATATCTTTGTTGTATGAAGAGTTCATCGTACGCTATCAGGCCGTCGGGTGCATTTCGTATAACGGTTCGTTACAATAACCTCAAACCTCATATTTTCTACTAAGGACAATATGCTTCGGTGACTTTTGTAATAGAAAAAAACAGAATATCGTATAAATAGAACTACAGTTTCAATACTTTTCACTATTCTGGATAGATAAACGTTACCACTTGAAACGAATGTAAAAATGAATTAACATTAATGTAAACTGTATACAAAAACATTTGAAACAAAGCGCACAAAACCATGTAGGCGGTGATTGACGTTTACATCATACAATAGAGAAGTTTAATTACAAATCGGAATACAAGAGAGCGTCAGCAAAACGCGTTCTATCAGCGGCGAGCTCTATACAAAAAGTACAAACTCACCGGCGCATAATTGATAGGTCAATTTCGCAAACCGTACATAATAGAAGCCTTAAGTTGAAATAAATCCCAGTATTTTCCATTGAGAGGCCGGGGCGCTCTCGACGCGCAACTATCAATTTAATTGGGACTCCGCGGGAGGCTCTTTACCTCGCTTAACTTTTCGATTTACATTCAAAACGGTCTTTTAAAAACCAACTCAATAACTAAGGGTCTAAACCCCCGTTTCGTGGCGTACTCTAGATGTCATCCGAGCGGAAAAGTTTGCGGCTAGCGAACGATTGGCGGGTGGCGAGAGGGCGGAGTCCCGGGCTCCGCCCCCGTAGCGCCGCGCATGCTAAACGCGCGTTAAAGCCCGTTTAAGCGGTATTTTGGGCCAAAACCGCAAGAAAATGTACGTAACGTCGGTTAGGAGTAGGGCGTTGCTAAATGAAAAGATTTTCTTGGTTGAGCGGTCTGAACATGGCTGACAGTCGGGGAGAAAGCGCGCGAAAGTGCACCTCGCATTGTATATATCGCTTTCCTAATTAATACCGCAAACAGGATATCATTTATAACAATTATCTAAATTGCTACCGCGAGTGTAATTAGTATTAAAATAATATTTCATTATTTGAATAAAACTTAAGGACATTAATTTTTTATTTAATAATGAATTAAACTATATTTAATGCGGAATGCGTAGGATTTGAACGTATAGAATGCAGGACAGTCACAAGTCGTTCCTGATTAAAGACCTCCTAGGCGACGTGTTGAGGCCCGGCGCCCCCGGTGCGCCCGGAGCACCCGCTGCACACGCCGCCTCCGCAACGCACGGTGAGTAACCAACAAGATTATGTGAATAAATGAGAGTAGATAGTGAGGTTGTTGATGAAAACATTGTTTCTTACAATTAAAAATAAAAAAAAAAACTATTGTGATTGATATAAAGTATCAAAACTTTACAAAAAATATTAATTTAGTTATCCTCGTTGAATTAATGCGTGATTTCGACCCGATGAATATTATTTAAGTCTGTCCGAAAAGTTAAGAAATCTAATTATTCTAGTAGGAAAACGTGACGACACTGCATATCTGCCTCTGGCACGTATTGCGGTTCTCTCAATGAGGATAACAAATATTTATAAGAGTTTTCACTAAAGGTATCTCAGTCAAATTAACGGAAAAAAAACATTGAAGTTATATTTTTGTGTAAAGTTAAATAACGTTTGAGTAATTTTGGTACATAAATAGATATAACTATTGTCATAAAACCCAATTTTAACTTTATAGATTACTAACTTTCGTCCGCGTCTCCGTTAGTGCGGAATTAAAAAAGTGGCCTGTGTTCATTAAGACTATCATATACATCTACGCTTTTCATTGAATCCGTGCAATCGTTTAGGTGGCATACTCTAACAAACATCCATCCATCCACCTTAACTTTCGCAGTTATAATATTAGTACGATTAATAAGAAGTTAGATTCAATTATTAATCTAATAGTACTTATTGCCACTCTATGATGAGATAAAAATCCGTAGTATGTTTGTTTTTTAATGTTATGAACCTCGCCGAGCTTTTGTGATCGCGTCCAGATGACGTCATTTTA